>OZ059788.1:7056369-7449428 GCA_964057025.1 Standfussiana lucernea | reverse complement strand
CCAGTTGTCACCAGTGGCGACAGATGGGAAATATAAAGTGATACGCCTCCGGTGGGGGCGATGCTAGAGCTGAATTATAGTGATGGGGTTTCATTATTGTATCACTAACGAAGTTTTAAATAGGTATATTTTATATTTTCTTAAATAAAACTTTTACACGTTACTTGGGAAGATATATATTTTTATAAATCACAATATTTGTATTCATTGAGATTAAAACTGCACAAGTACAGTTTCCAGTACTACAACTATTACAGATCGTATAATTATTTTACTTAAAACTATATTATTAGGTTCTTATCACAGATTAATCAACGTATGGCATTATGTAGTTCTTAGGTTATTTTTATAAAACAGACTTGTATATATTAACCACAATAATTGACGTTTATAATTTTCTAAATCTACAGGTATATTATTATTACTCATTAATTTACTGCGATGTCTATCACAGATTAATCAATGCATTATTTACAATAATTTATACTTCTACTTTTTTATCACAGATCAACATACTATTTACAATAATTGACTTTACTCTTTCGATTTAGCTAGATGTATTTAAATAGGAATTACTTAATATTATACTCTTATACAAATATATTACTGTGGTAAACAGTATTTTTTGATAAATAAAATCCGAGTAGTTTTTAAGAAAACGACTACCTACCCGTATATTAACATAATACTTAATATTCTTCAATCGCCGTCAGTTTTTATAAAATTACCGCCTCAAACATTCTAAACAATGACCCACTGTCATGTTTCCATGTACTAACTCCATTTGGATATCTTGTATGAACTCATCATTGAGTACATATTTCTTCTTTCTTATTTTCTTTTTATTTGTAATCATATTATTAGAAACTCTATAATATGCCGAATCCTTGACCAAGGTTTTTAAAAAATGTATAATGTTAGGTTTTTTTTTTCCAATTGTATGGTTTAATTTATGATGCCATGATTCTAAAGCGTTTGTTGTTCGATGCTGTTCACCGTATACACACCATACTTTAATGAACTCGTCTATCATCCACTGCTTTTCCATATATGCTCTAAATTTTTTAATGTCATCTTCTTGTGTATTCTTGCGAGTAATATATTTCCAGCCATTTAAAATTTCATTCGGCGGCAATAGTGGCAATACGGCGCTTAATGCCACTTCTCTTATCTTGTTTTCATCATTAGATTTAGTTATCCCGAGCTTACGACCCTTCTCCCAAATGGAATGATTAAAATGATAATAGCATCCGGATATAATTACAGACGGAAACACAGTCGTTAAAGCTTTCATTGCAGCTCTTTCATAATCAGTTTTATATTTCTTTGGATCCCAGTCAGGTATTTGGGATTTAATCATGGAAAATAAAATGATGTATGATTCCATCTTCTTGTCACTCATAAGTGCGTAGACAAGCGGCACTATGTTCGTGTGGTTCACAGTACTTCCCAAATCTCCGTGAATGCTATAAAGTTGAATAAAGGGCGAGGGGCAGCTTTTAAAGGTTCCATCGCTATAAAAATCATGTACTTCATTCATAACCTTTTTTGCCTCTTTGGTGCAAAAAGCTATAATACGGTTGTCACCATCAGAATAATCAGCCAATACAAAATTATTAAATTCCGCAGGAATTTGAACATTGATTCCTTGTTTAGATTTAAGGTGTGTTACTCCGGCTGCTGCATTTCTGAATCTATATAGAGATGATTTAATACTTTCAAAGCTCGGTACTTTGCATACTAAGTCCAATCCTGAAGTTTGAAAGGACCCGACCATATCATTGTAACATTGTGGTACCGCTGGGTAATTTTCTTTTGTTAGTTGTTGTTTACAGCCGTAAAGTCGCTCATCTACTTCATTTTTTAAAAAGTCAGGTGTACATGAGTGTGCAGTTTCATGAAGGACATTGTTATCCTAAAATAATAAAAAATATAAGTAATCGTAGCGTACATTAAACAAATAAAATAAAGTGTATTAAAATAATTCATTACAAATTAACGTTCACAATAAGTGACAAACGTGCACAAAATGGCCGCCTGTTTCTCTTTTGTGTTGGCATGAGCGTGCACACAAACGTGTTGGCATGAGCTTTATGTTAAAAGTTTTTTCATATAAATAATAATAATAAATGAAAGCCGAAAACTTACTTTTATCTTTATAATTCCTTTACACTTGTATTTTCGTTTGATGCATTCCCACACAGTTAACCCACTTTTATGTTTCCTTTTTATATGATATTGGAAACCTGCGCGAAGCAGAATAGTCCCGTGACGTCTTTTTATATAAACTAACGAAACTTCACCAGAACTGCACGACGCACTTGACCCTGACATTGTTGGGAATGCACTGGTAAGTGTAACGTCACTGGTCTACGAACCGACAACAGCATAGTGGAGGGGGTTGATCGACAGGATCGGAGCGCGGAAGTTATGGCTGATTGTAAATATATTGCAATTATGTACATATTCATTACTATTTAGTTTGTGATAAGAACCTAATAATATAGTTTTAAGTAAAATAATTATACGATCTGTAATAGTTGTAGTACTGGAAACTGTACTTGTGCAGTTTTAATCTCAATGAATACAAAAATTGTGATTTATAAAAATATATATCTTCCCAAGTAACGTGTAAAAGTTTTATTTAAGAAAATATAAAATATACCTATTTAAAACTTCGTTAGTGATACAATAATGAAACCCCATCACTATAATTCAGCTCTAGCATCGCCCCCACCGGAGGCGTATCACTTTATATTTCCCATCTGTCGCCACTGGTGACAACTGGGAACTAGAAGAATGGCCATTCCCAGTTGTCGCCACTGGTGGCGCCACCACTGGTGACAACTGGGATTTTTTTTGAAAAATATTCCCATTTGTCGCCAGTGGTGGCGTCACCAGTGGCGACAACTGGGAATAACCCAAACGTTTGGGCTCGTCTGCGGTTCCCACGGGGCGGGTGCCTTGCCGGCAACCATTCCGGTTTTTGCCAACTTAAATGTTTGTTGTCAAATTAATCTGAAGTTACTTAGTATGCGCCACCCGACCAGTCGAGCGACTATTCATTCATAGCGGTTGGAATGCTAGATCGCTCGTGGCCAGTCGTGGCTCGCCTCGGCCGACCTTCGCCGCCCGCCGCCCGGCAAAAAGTGTGTGATCCACCGTGATCTGGCCGCAACTATGTGGATGTACCAGTGTCCAGTGCCTTACCTGCGCCATACCATAACGTATCTCCCATAGGACGTTACTCTCCCGTTAGCGCGCCAGCCACGCCCGTCCACGACCAAACAAAGAACTTTATTACGTACCTAATCGGTCGAATAGTTCACAGAAAAGTTAAATTAATTAATAGGTAATTAGTAATCGATGTTTATAGAATAGGGTATTGTAAATACATAACGCAAGTCATCTGAAAGTACTTATTGAAACAGAAATAAAGAAGAAAAGACAAACATTTTATTCTACTTTATCAAACCTTAAAATCCCAACTCAACACAGCAATTTCAAGCCTAGTTTCAATCAATTGCGCTCTTATTTCAATTACTAAAACAACATGAATGTTCCATGTTCCGTAGTTTCGGCACAGATCACTCAGATTAAGAATTACCTAAATAAAGCATTCCGAGAAGCGAGCACAGATATACGTCGAGATTAAATAGCTCGTAAGTTTAGTAACATAACGATATCTCACGCCAATGAATGGCTGTCATTTGTTAAGGACGAGCATGACATCATGCTACTCGTACCAAGTCACTGGTGGACGTGGACTGCCCTGGAACACTGCCTCACTGCCTGTCGTCTGCTCTAATTTCTTAGTAAGATCACATAATTTGTGGTGCTCCAAACTTACTAAAGTAGATTATGTAATATGTAAGCGAAAAGCTGTAGATATTTTTTTCGTTTTAGAAGAAGGTACATTATAAAAACCAAAACGTGTATAATATTTTAATTAGGAGAATGATTACCTATTGTTTGAACAGCAAACTTTACATTACTTAGTTAAAATTATGGTTAAAATAAATGGACGAAATGAAATGGGAATGTTAAATAAATTAAAATAAGTTAGAGTTACAATGATTGGCTTCAGTTTGATGATTTTCCATAACAAAATAATGATTTAGGTATTTCATGGAATTGTTCACTAGCTACGCTCGATTTTTCTGGGGTCAACAACCTTGCCGAACTTCTATTATTAGCATTTGTTTTATTTTATTTATGCATATTCTACAAAAATTATAATGGTTAGTGCGCGTTCGTAAAAGTTTTAGGTACCTAATACTTAAGATAGTAGTAAATATTGATTTAATTGACTTTTAATTAGGTGGTCAAATATACTTAAGAATGCTAGGAGAGACTGAAGGCAGTGACTACTTGAGCATTGAGCAGCAAGTAGACGAAGGCGGCGCGGCGTGGCGGGGCGGCGGCGGGCGGTGGGGCCTCGTGCGGTGGAGCCGCTCGCTCGGAGCTGAAACCCATCAGCACCTCCGCGGTGACGTCACTCCGGACGCGCCGTCCGCGCCGATCAAGGACAGTAAACATTACCAGGTCAACGCACGCCGCTGTCTCTAGTCGCTTTTTTTTCAATTCGGCCATGACTGCCCTACCAACAGCCGTGAAGAATCGTTCCCAAAGAGGCCCACTAATGGATGCCCATTACAGAACCTATCTAGGTACCACAATCGTGAATAAATGCCCATTTTCACCCGGAAGTAGAGAACAAAGGCCGTTTTACTATTAGCGACTACTGTAGGTACTGAAAGATAAATGGATGATCTACAAAATCACAAAAGATGGCTTCAAGAAAAAAAAAAGGTTCTATTGCCAAAAATTAATTGCCTGGGAATTCAAAGACAGCGTTTAGAAGTTTTTTCTTGATTCATTATATGTAATTAAAGAAACAATCTTCATAAAAACTCTATCTAAAACCATAACCCATAACGTTAAAAAAGTTGTTATGTATTACTTTCGTACTGGACCCACAGTTTCCGATGGGAAAATAAATTAGTCGTTACGCTGACCGAGTGTCTTGTGGTCTGACGCTGACTGTAGGCACTGGACCAAGCAGATCATTGAAACGGACAGGAACGTATTATGGCATAAGTTATATTATACATATATTAATCGGAGTTGTCAATCTTTGGATAATTCTCGGCGGTTCGATATAATTTGTGGTACTAATAAGCGGTATGTTGCGTGTGAAAGGCCGCTAAACCTGTCACAATGTTTCGGGCCTTTGATCAATACGTTGGAACAAACTCAGCGAAACAAACGCGTTGATGCCTGGCCTCTGGACACGTTTAAATTGCACGTTACGTTTCTGCCCGTAGCCTTTTAGCTTTTTTAGGTTGTGTGGTATTGTGGTTATCTAATCTACTTTATTGATAAACGTAGGTATATGCTAATGGAATAAAAACGTTAATGTGCATTATCAACGAGTTAGTTTGTAGATTATTTCGTGTGCATGTTTGTTTGACGTAGTTTTTCTGGCTATGTAGGTGGGCTTCCATTACGAAGAAGGAACCTAGTAAGATCGTAATACTGTGCTAGTGGTTTGGATTGTCTGCCTTGATAAATATGTTCTTACTCACCAGAGCCATGAAATGATGCTCAGATCTTACTGAACGCGTTTCCTAATTTGTAAATCTAAAAGTTTCTTTGTATAACTTTCTGAGGTGCATGCCTTTTTCAGAAGCGGTTCCCAACCTATTAAAAACCTTATTTAGTAAATAAATTGGCAATTTAACAAATAATCAATTTAGTACCTACTTACAATACGAAAACCATCTCCAAGCTAAGCAACAGATCGGATACAGAATGACTTCCAATGCACAAGACTCCGGCTCACAATGAAAAAGAGTTCAGGAAAACGAGATTTCTAAAGCCAATGACGGAACTTCTATTGTGATTGAGACCAAAAAAAACTTGGGTGTACTTGTCAAACGGTTACTGAGAAAAACATTGTGGGTACAGACGTGTTTTATTGTGATTGTGAGGTCCATGATCCTACCGTGGAGACGTGGACATCTAAGCGGAACGACGCGACGGATATAATGCTTCCAGAGAGAGCCTCCACGCTTCTAACGTTCCCAAACATTCATCTCAATCATATCGAGGGGACATTATTTACATTCTAATTTTGTACCCTTGAAACTCTTCACAGGTACAACAGTTTGTAAAGACATATATGTCTAAGGAAAGCCTTTTAAGGTCAAATGCAAGGTTAAACACAAAAGATATCTAATTAACTTTAGTGTTAAACTTGATCTTACGGTGCTTTTGATCGTCATACCTCAACTGTATGTGCTAACAATTTAATTATACGACACGTTCAGCCAACAACAATGAAATTAATGACTAGTGACTACGGATGTTGTGAAGAAAATCCGTTAGAAATATAATGCAGTATGTTGCAATAGTGTCAGAATCTTTCTTCCGGAAAAGCTTTTTAACATCGCGCATCGTTAAAAAACAATGGCTCAAATTCAGATGTTCTCTGTCGATTTGTTAGTCACTACCGAACAAAAACTAAAAAAATAATAATCTAGGTAAATACACAAACCTACCTATACCTATGTGCCTACATAGTTTTAAAACATCTGCTCTAGATTAAGCTCAATGGTATCTATCTAATCGTTAATTATAGAGTAACTGAGCTGTTTCGAGAATTAAATTAAATTAATGGAAGGAAACAAAATCTAAACGAATAGTCTAGGAACAGAGTGATTGATATTTTAATAACTGTTATGATGTATATTACTCTTGGGCTTTTTAGTTCCAAGTTCCTTGAGTACTAGTTCAAAAAGCTTAGTGAGGGTAAATACTTACATCCGTATCTATAAACAAGTCAAAGTGTTTACTTGAGTAAATGTAAAGGTACGATTTTTATTATGTAGTTTAGTAACTGCTTAAAGTTACAACTGTAAAAAGTTCAAAGTCTTAGTATTGCTTTCTTTGACGGTTCTTACTTCGTTTAAATTCTTGTCTATTGCATAAACATTTTGCACAAGTAATAGAGAATAAGCTCAAGTAATTACTTTAACTTGACTATAGATACGGGTGTTAGAGATCAATGATCAATATAAATACCTAGGTAATTAAGAAAACGTGGACTGAACACACTTCACTTATTTTTTTTTTCATGAATCGCGGTGGTACTGGTAACGAATTAAAGAAGGAAGTACTGATTTCGACTCGACCGTGAATTTGAGTTCTCTATCAATCGGGATAAAATACAGATTTATTCTAATCTCAACATAATTTTTCTGACAGACTCATACGGAGCCAACTTATCTGCTATCTACCATGGTGAACATAAATGGATGTGATAAAATAATAGATTAATTGATCAATACAAGTAAATAATGATTTCCTTAACATTATGTATGTGTAATTTGAAGAAGATATTCTTTAGCTACTTATTACTTTTAGTAAAGAGTGGTCGGTTCGGCCGATCAACGGTGCCGGTTGCATTCCATTTTGCCGCGTTCCATTACGCAGTGTCGTGGTTCCAAGAAACAGTGATGTCCCGCTCGCACTTAGCATTCCACATTATTGCTGTTTTGGAATTCTGTTCATTGTTTGCGCTCAAGCTCATTTCAATACAAGTAAGGAAACTAAGCGCGTTTCCGGTCAAAGGTCTAGAAGAATTGCTACCACTGATGGAGTCATGGTGGCTCTCCTTCATCATTGTGAACTGAATCGTTACGATTGACACATTTCACAATAAGTAGAGTACTTACCTACCCAACGTGTTTACGAGCGCGTTATGACCGCAGAAAGAAAGTAACGCGAGGCGTTTGCAATAAAAATTAAAAATACGCGAAACAATAAAAGTGTCGCCCTCATATTGACCAAGCGGAGTGAAGGAAGCCGGCTAGTCGGTGATTAATGACGCGCGGTTATAGCGCACTTCCTGCGAGTACGCACCAAGCCCTGCGCCTGCGCACACCTCGATTTGAATTAGCCAAAAACCCGCGAAGGAGTTGATCGACCCGCTGCCATTGCCATAAGCAAGTGCTTTTATATGGCCGTTGACATTCAACAACAATGAGAACAAATCGACAATCGATCACTAACGTTACTCAGTAATTACCTGCCAGATATTATAGACACGTTCTCAGAGAAATGGCCGCGAATATACAAACAACGGCTGGATGTGTTAAGCATTGCTTAAAATGTATTTTACTTAGGTACTTACCTATTTCACAAAAGCTGACATCACGGCTGCAGTAAGGCAATGGCGTCTAAAAACCGTGACGACTAAAATTTTAAAGATTTTATTCGGTTTTTACGATTCCGGATGATCCACGGTCTAACATTCAATGTTGTAAGAAACGTCTGCACTGTAGAACATTATAATATTCTTTGTTGCATTCCTTTCTTCTACGATATGACGAGTACTATCTACCAGCTGATATGTACACACTTTCCGCTCTATTTCCACGCTTTATGCAGGAATTCAGGTCACTTGTAAGTTTTCATCTACATACCTGTATATTGTGTAACCGCACAGAATTTTTTTTCCTCTAAACTTGATACACTATGCCTAGTTAACGCCTGTGCATGCTAGTACGGCTTTATCGAATTCCTCATGTTTTATAATAGTTTAAAAAAACCTATGAATTGTATTTATGCACAGCAGACTGGCAAATCGATTAATTTTTTTGTGGTAGGTACATTCTAACGATTTTCGGGTCGGAAACCTAAACTCATTTAAACGAAACATGAAACGCTCACTTTTATAAATAGGAAGTTTCCGAATAAAATGTCTACCTATCTATTTTATCTAAAATAAATTCTCGCCGAAAGCTCAAATAAATGTATGTAGGCATTTAAAAGAATTTCGTAGGTATTTTATTGTGTTAAAGTAACGACTTTATTTGTTTTACGACGCTGTTGAATTATGAATGTGGTGAAATAAGTACTTAATTAAACCAGAAATAATTAACAAAACAATCGTTACCAGACAATACCTTGATCCCACTAAAAACAGCAATTTAGTGTGAAGCGCGTTCCCAGACGTACATAATATGTACGGCTGGGAACGCGCTTAACTTGAAGAAATTGTGAGAATTCGAATTACTTATTTTAAAATTCTTGGACACTACATTTGACCCTATCTCATATTCTATGGCAACCTATACTGTACTACTTATAGTACAATACCTACCACTAACCTATTTAACGCGAATTAAAGCAACAATTTGTTTCAGGATCTATACAAAAATAATATCGAACGTTCGTACAGTTTAATTTCTGTGCTCCTAACGATTTTTTGTGTTAGAAATAATTCAACTTAGTTATAATAGGTACCTATTATTATCGTCAAGTGTGCTATGTTCTGTGGTAGGAACGACCAGGAATTGCGGGCATTCCCCGAAAAATAAAAACAGTTCCATGGCCAGTTTTGTCAACTGATTATTTTGTTGTTCTACACAATATCTAGAATCTAGAATAGGTACATATCTAACAAGAAAATATGTTTTTTTTTTGTTTTTTAAATATAAAAAAAAGCTTTTATTTAACAATCAGTCTTATTCTTTTAATCGTGCATTGTCACGAGAACCAAACGTCTGTGCCGAATTTCAGACTAATAGCTTTAGTAGAAGTGGGTGAAATATTGATTGCAAAATTCCGGGACATACAAGTGAAGTTAATAAAAAGCTTTAAAAAAAATACAATCTTAAATCAATAGTAAGTAGGTAAGTACCTAACTAATATACTCAATTATTATATTTATAACTTAGCATTGCGTCAGTTTAGTAACAGTTTTCTTAATCTTGGCAAGAAAATAGGTACCTACCTAGGAGCTATATTATATACTTCTTCCACGCTTTGAAGAATTCATGGTAGGTATTAGGTCCCCAAGCATACATATAGGGGCGAGCCTATTGCAATCAACGGGCTGCTGCCGAGACATTCCTGATGCGATAGGTACCTAGTTGGCATAGAATGCATGGTGATTTTGGTAAGATATAATATTATATCCCCTGAGACACCCCGAAAACCGATTAGTATAATCTTAAGATTCCTAGGTCATCGTAGGTACCTATCCTATCTGTTCAATGACCTAACTCGTGTCCAATCCAATGGCACAAGTACTTAGTAGGGAGAGTTATCTAGCATTTTAGAATGTGAGGCAGCGATTATAGGTAATAGGTACTTCGTAAGTAATCAGCTGGCCAGCCCAGTTACAAGCAAAACCTTGCTGAACGGCGCATCCTTTCACCACGGCTCAGACATGCTTAGGTTCAAGGTTGTGCCTACAAGATAGGAGAGGAAGAATTACCTTGGTTTTATTTGGCTTATGTTTAAGTAACCACCAGATCTTGTAAAATTTAACGGCAAATAAACACTTTAAATTGCCAAAAATAGTAAATGATCACCAAAATTTAATCCCCATTTTAGCGTCAAATTAGTACCAAAAATTTTACAACTTGTGATCCTACTAAAAACCAATCAACTCCAAATTATGATTGTTTAATCCAAAAATAGGTATTTTAATATAAAATGACATTTAATTTAATTTGTAAGAGTTAAGTTTACTGTTTACATTTTTTATTCAGAAATAGATTTGTCTTAATCGACTTAGGGAGATCATTTAATAAAAGGAACCAAGGCTCTAAGAGCGAGCAAAGCGAGCTGGAAAATTTGAACACCCTAACTTGGCAGCTTCTTGGCAGGTTAGAATTGTTAGGATCCTTCTTATAGGAGGCACTTGGTCGTCTGAAGAGCAAGCGCAGCGAGCTCGAATTTTTTTTTGACACCTTTCCGTGGACAGGTTAGAATTGTTTGGATCCTTCATAAAGCATAGACTTGGTCGTCTGTAGAGCGAGCGAAGCGAGCTCGAAAATGTCTACCTCTTCGGGAAACTCTCTACCCTTGGACAGGTTAGAATTGTTTCATGTTTCGACCTACCGGAGTTACTGGGGCGACTTATAGTCAAAGCTAAAATTCAAGGTAAGTAGGCTGCAAAAGCGAGCGAAGCGAGATCGAAATTTTTACATCTTGCCTTGAATAAATATAATATGTATGTTATTTGAGATCAAAATGTCCACATTCTTCATTTTTAGCAACCTCGTGTTTGCCATAATTGCCTATTAAGGATTCGGGCAAGGGGCTCCTAATTAATCAGCCTCTGTTTATACTAGTTAATCATGCGAAAATCCAATAGGAGTGCCAATGCAGAGATAGAAAAAGGAGCAACTATGATTAAAGTTGTTTCGCAGGCTTCAAAGTACGAAACGCGCGTTGTTTTAAAGAAAATGTTTAAGTTTTTTGCGGTAGGTAATAAGAGTATTCAGATGCTCATTTTTAGCCTTAAAAATGTTTTAGTTTGAGATTGATTCTCCTGCACGCTACAATTTATTACGTACTTACTAATTCTGTGGCATCAGGCGGGAAAAGTTAAAACTTTTTTAAAAATCCGTAGACTCTAGGTGGGAGGCAGCTGCCCCCCCCCCCCTGGCGACGCCCATGAGCAAAGATGCATGATTCAATTACGGATGTTTATTCTTTTAAAATATCTTGGCAAGTTGTAGGTACGTACATGATTAATCTGTCATAGCGACAGGTCGAGGCCATTCGTTGACCTTTGACTTATTTAACTTTTTTGAACTGTTGTCAAAAGTCTAACCTAGGAATGAGTCTAACTAGATATGGGTGGCTGCAGTGCAGCCTAGCGCGGTGCGTTGACAGACTGTCAGCCGCCCTAACCTAGGCGATGTGAAAAGTTCAGTGGCCGCAACCGCCTGGCCGCCTGCGCCGACTGCGGCCGCCCCACCGGCCCTCACGTTGTGCCGTCGGTACATCGCTGCACTCTTGTAAACACAACACAAGTGCATACTTCATACGATGCAAAGTAAACAAGACAACTGTTAGTTAGTAGGTCTTCTGAAAATGTTCTCAACGGGTAGGTTCTCAGATCAACTAATTGGACTATGTTATTATTTTGTATGGGTACCTACGTAGGTTTGTATTAAATCCGTGGAATTCATCTTATAGTATCGTAAGTAAGTAGGTACTCGTACCTAATAGAATGAGAAGCAAGAATTGAGACAGAGTGAGAAGCACTTCAGAGCGCGAGCGAGCAAGAAAACATGTTATGTATTATTATTTGAACGTCGAATGGGAGAAACCTGCGTGCGGGCCTCACGGGCCCCGCCCCGCCCGCGCGCTGCCCCCGCGCCGCCCGATCATATGTTCGGCGGCGAGGCACTTACCGGCGGCTCAGTCGGCTCACTGCGACTCGCGCACTCGCCGTGGTCGCAACACACCGCGCTTCGCTCCACGCCGGCCGCTCGCGCACGATCAGCTGTCCGACACAATACGCCGATACCGGCCGCGACGCGAGCTGTCAATAAGCCGCAGTGCGGTGTATCATGGAGCTGCTGTGCGCGGAGCGCGTGAGCCCCGAGAGCGGAGAGAGCGCGCGCGCGCCGGCCCCGCGCGGGCACCGGGCCGCCGCGCCCGACCCGGTGCTGCTGCGCCGCCGCGTGCTCGACAACCTGCTGCGCACCGAGGAGCGCTACGCCGTCACTGCCAACTACTTCGGCACCGTGCAAGCCGAGGTCACGCCGCACATGCGCCGTCTCGTCGCCGAGTGGATGCTAGAGGTGAGCGCACCCGCGCCGCATGCCGCACCCACACCGCTCCATCCGCGGATCGCACACGGCGCAACCCGAACGATCGCCATTTTGTCTCGTTTTCCGGCCACGTGTAGGTACTCCCCTGCCGTCGCCGGCGGCACCAGTGGCCCTCGTATGCTCTCGCCACTGTCTGCTGACGGGCCCCCTCGCCTCGCTCGCGCCGCCTCTGTGATACTTAAGCTGCTTGGAGGCTGGTCCTCCATGCCCAAGTAGTGGAACGAGTGTTGCATTTGTGTTGTTGCAGGATGGTGTTCATGAAAAACCTCAAGCGATTGAGCAAACGCAGCTATTCTGAGCTGGATGTTACGACTTTGTTTACACGATCAGCTGATCACTGTTTCGTTCCACATGTTAGAATCTTATAAGAATAACAATACTATCTACTCGTATACTTGTTCGTTCTAAATATCTGTAGAACACGATCAGTGTTTGGCAAAAGTTGAAGATGTTAGTTATTTGGTGTAAGTAGCAAGCATGAAGTCCAGTCGGTAGTTACTCGAGTGTGTAGCGGTGGGTCGCGTGCGCAGTGCGGCTGACTGGCTGAGCCGCCGAGTGCGAGGGGCCCTCGCGCAGCGCGGTGTGAGCGCGGGCGGGCGCGGTCGCCGACCGATGCGACTCCGCTCGTTCTATTTGAATAATCAGCTGATTTTGACACGCACACAGCTGACGCTCCGCTGCGCACTTATCTTTGCTTGTATGTACATATAAATAATTACTAGCGCGCACACCAACGTCATTGTTCGTACTCAGTGGCCTACATGACGTGTAATTTAATATGGTCTTTGCTTATTTATTTAGTAGGATTTAACTAGCAGTAGGTAGTAATGTCGTCTCGCCTAAAGTTCTGGATGTCGTAATGTAATGTTCCGTAGATCAGTCGTAGTAGTAGGATGGTATTGTAGGGCGAGTTATCTAAGTAGGTAGTACTTAGATGATTGAGTAGTTAGTGTGTTTGCGCCACGTGGAGCCGGCCGGCGTGCTGACGTCACGCATGGTGCGCGCCGGCGCCGCTCAGGGCACGGCGCACATGCGCGTCGCGGCACGGCACCGGCAGCCGGCGCAGTGCCACCTCGGCTCACCTCGTGCTTGCACTTAAACTAGTCGCATACCGACGTTTCAGCATAAGCAGACCGAAACGATCCTCACAGTCTGTCGGGTCAATGACATCTCCAACGTGCTCGCATTAACTTTTATGTTTAATCATCAAGCGCACCCAAAAAGCATTATTATGACGATCCAAGGATTGTTCACGGAATCCGTATTATTACATTTTGTAATGCCCACTATCTAAATAACGATCGCGACTTTTTATTCGTCTGTCGATGACTGTGTTCTTTTATATCTGCCTAACTAAGTAAATGTAGAATGACCACGAGCCGGCAAATGTCGGCCGTGGAGCCCTGGGATCTTACTTACTACTGATATTTACCAGTAATAGGTATTACGATAATCGCTTTGTTTTATGACCGCCTGTGCCATTCATTAGACCCTCGCTCGTTATGCTTTGACAATTACCGATGTAAAGGCCGTACCACACACTTGATTTTCTCATTCTGTTTTTTCACACAGCCGGTTATTACGAGTCGTCGTAATTTGGACTTATTTGGTGCACTCGTAGAATGCATCGGGATTGATATTGTTGGATAGACAACTCATAAAAATCAGGACATAGTCGGTTGAGGCAGTTAATTACCTATGGGCGAGGTGGAGCGTGAGAGTCTAAGCGGTATGCAGCGGGTTATACGTTACAGTACATGTTTTGTTTTCACGGTGATACGATTGGATCCGTGCCGGTTCGCGAGTCGCGTTACCGTGCGAAACTATGCCGGGAACAATCTGCGTCGTTCCGTCTCTCATGACACTCTAACTTCCCATGTACTTTATAGCTACTTTGGAACTATCTCCTTTCGCTTTTCCCTGCTTTCCATTCTACGGTATGTTTATAGAAATGATTTGATTTTATTGACCCTTCACGTATTCAGCATCATATAACTTAGTCAAATGTTAAGTTTCCAACGTCATTTGCTCAACAGTTAGGTAGATATTATAAACTGTTCAACAAGGAAAAAGACACCACTTTTGTGGTCGTAGCAAGTTCGTAGCGATTATTGCTACGCGTGGTCCAGAGTTGTTTTTTTCCGGGTCTATTCGGTACAGCATCTTGTAGAATACTTGTATCCCTAAATTCAGAACATACCTAGTTTTTGTTAAATGTGCCAGTATTGGTGTATAACACAAACGGTTCCAGCGCTAGTCCAGTACGTTCAGGAACCATTAACGTTGATAAGGAACGTGTAACTGCTGCAGGAAAGTAACGCGCGCTGTATTTATCGCAATAAGTGTGTATTTCCATTTTATATATGGGTTATCAGGAATTCCGGATGATAAACTAAGCAATGGCCTGGGTGCGGTAACAGCGCCTAGTTTCTAAGAAACAAAACAGTTACTCCGTTTGATTCCAATCGAAGTTTATTAACGTTTCTCTTGTTCTGCAGGTATGTGAAGACCAGGGGTGCCAGGAGGAGGTGTTCCCACTAGCCATCTCGTACTTGGATCGATTCCTGAGCACGTGCGCAGTCAGCAAGAGCCAGGTGCAGCTGCTGGGCACGGCGTGCCTGCTGCTGGCGTCCAAGCTGCGCGAGCCCGGCGCGCGCGCCCTGCCCGCTGAGCTCCTAGTCTTCTACACCGCCAACAGTATCACGCTCACCGACCTATGTGTAAGTACCTAAAACTTTGGCCTTTAAATCCAGTAGGTATAAGCAGGTATCACGTCAGCGCATGATAATACAACGTGCACTGCCGCATGCTGGTGTCATCGACGTGTCAATCGAGCTATTCGTTGCGTACCGCTAATTACATCAATAGCACTCGGAGTATGCGTCCAGCGTTCCGCGCACTGCCATATGAAGTAATATGAAGATTTAATTAACTTTCTTCGTCTCGAGAAACAGCTGATCTCATTAATCATGCAGTTTCGTGTGGCTAAGTTTTTGCATCGCGCACGCGCATGCACTAATTTTGCAGTTAGCTCTTCTAGGTGCTTTCGTGTCGTTCACTCCGCTGATTTCTAAATCATTCGCGCTCTGAACATCCGCGAGAGATTGGAATTCCAGTTTTATGTCGGAACATTAATTATATCTATGGAGTGATCGACGTAGGCGCTACGCCGACATTATGATTTGTGATTTATCTCACCACATGTACTACTTGTCGTGTCGGCTATATGTGAACAAATTAGCTAGGTATTCTCTGCGTAAGGTGACTAACAGATTAAAAATACAAGATTTGAGTTTGTAACGTTCATAGACTATATCGGTGGCTAAACGAAACACTACAGATATAAATAACTAGCCTCCTATAAATAGCCACTCTTAAATCGAAAATAAATAAAAAGGTCAAGTTCGCCCTGTACGATTCGCATGCGTGTGGTATGGGGATACCAGTGTTTCCTACTGGTGTGATATTAACTTGAATTATTTATTTATCCTTGTTTTGCGTTTATCGCCACGTTGGCACTTATTCTATAAAAATAATAGTTAGCAAAGCGCAAAATGCGAACCGTTCATCCGTATTTGCTGAAGGTATACGAGTTATGTATTATATTGTAACAGGCTGGTTATTCGTTACTAAGTAAACGTTTCAACACTTGATTTTAACTTAGAAACCAAGAGCAGGTTTGCATATGGAAATGCTATTTTAATAAGTTGTCGATTTTAAAGGTACTTACAGCTTAGAGTACAGTTTTGGTTGTCCAGCTGTCATAGATCCGACAGTGACACGGCTCGTGCCGTACTCTTAGCATACCACATTACTCATAGTGGTCTTGTGCAGCAACATTGTACTCACGTGGACAACTTTCCTAATCTTAATAAAGGGCATTGGCATTTAGGTTTGTTTGGCTTATCTATTTCAATATTTCAGTCCCGTTACGAACAGTAAGGTTATGCGCAGACTTCGGCAGATTGGTAGTAATTGAAGGCGAGCCATATTATTTGATGTGTAGACTTGTGTAGTAGGTATTTGCATTTAATATAACTTATTACGTGTTGGCTGTGCGCTGCATTTCGGGCGCGGCGGCCACCCGGCGGGGCCCCGGCCGTCGCCGCTCGTCCCGTAGATAATAAGTGCACACCACATTTTCGCGCGTCATAATATACTCGACTCGTTCTGCCTGCCATGCAAGTGCATTCCGCGCTTGCACTTGCAGACACTACGAGTATTTAGTAACGGCAACTTATTGATTTACTGGAAGCGAGCACTAAACATTATGTTCTGTACTGAGTAACAACGCTTGCTCTAAATTAGGGCGCTGTAAACGTCCGTACGAAATTATTGTAATTATACGGCATACCGTAGGTGCGTATGGCGAGCGGTGGTCGGGGAATGCGACAGGTCGCGGCGCTGCAGTCGCGGTCTGGGAGAGGGCTGCCCTCGGACAGTGTCCCCTAACGAGCCGA
This sequence comes from Standfussiana lucernea, assembly GCA_964057025.1. Taxonomy (NCBI): domain Eukaryota; kingdom Metazoa; phylum Arthropoda; class Insecta; order Lepidoptera; family Noctuidae; genus Standfussiana; species Standfussiana lucernea. The sequence goes on along the minus strand of OZ059788.1, from coordinate 7,432,324 downwards.
CGCCTTCTCGGAAGAACCGCCGAACGAGGCTCGCGTTTCAATCAGACCAATTACAGGCGAAGCACGCGGCTTATTTTTTCTCACGCGCCACGAGTCGCGACCGCTCACCTAATCTCATCTCACGAACCTCGCCGCATCCACAGTTCCACGCTCGTAAATGGATCGCACGTTCGGATTGACTAGGTATTTTTAATTTTTCACGATTGAATTTTTTACACGTCTTTCGTGAGTGGAACTCCACAAATGTCCATCTGCAATATACGCGTTATGTTAATTCACTGAGTCATGCAGTTCATGACTGCTTATACCTGTTAAATGTTTCGCGTTTGAGTATCAATAAAAAATAAATTGTTCATGATATTTGACAATATTTAACATTCACGGTAAACATAAAATAAAATTATTATTTACATAATATTCGTGTACTTATATACATATAATTATAATATGACACTCACTTGCATGACATGACCTACCACTAAATTCAATAACGTATCCGAAAATGTCAATGGAACATTATAATTTTTGAAACATACATTTGTGCAGACATAATATATGATACGTTGTAGATCATTTCCCATTTTGTAACTTTATTCAAGCAAATCTCTGTAGCGCAGGTAAAATCGGCTTCGTAGCACTTTCGTAGACCCGCTACGAAATGTCGTAGACGCTTCAATTTAGCCAATCAACAACATTTTTGTGATAATTTTGGTGTCGATAAAGAAAAAACGACCGATTGCAGTTCATTATAATCATCGGTTTATCAATTCTTTGGAATCTTTCGCATATTATCGCAACAACGGTACCTGCACATAATACATACGTCGGGTACTAAAAATATGCTCATCTTTATAACCACTCATCCAAGTGTAGCTAATAGAAGTCTGCGCCAATTAATTAAGTTTTTATCTAAATCTAAGTCGACTCGATGGAAGCTAGTGTATTAACCTGTTGATGTTTTTCTATGTCTACGATTGTTAATGTCGGAGAGATCTGTAGAGTGTGGAGAACTATGTGTGTTGACGACGTGTCTCGGAGAGGAGTGTGAGCGGATCGGTTAGATTTGATTGTTGAGGTTGTTGGCGGTTGGCCGCGCGGGCGCAGGCCTGGAGCAAAAAGAGCACGTCCTGGCATCCGAACCGCTCTCGGCGCCCGCGCCGCTCAGCGCTCGCCCATAAAACCTGCGCGTTCTCACATCCACACTACCACTGTAAACGTTTATTATAATTGAAGCATAAGTTTACGACCGCGGTGCCAGTTTGTCAAAAGACTATTGAATATTGCGTTTACGGTTAAAATTTGACTTTAATGAGAACTATTACAGGCATCATCAAGTTCGATAACATAAATTCCATATTGGGTGTTTGATTGTGGCGCAGACCGTCGATTTTAGAAAAGGAATTTACGAGTTAGTTATAAGGGGCTACCCTATTTGAAGTTCTAATAATATATGGTGGAATGCTATAATCTGTTAAAGGAAATTATTGTTTAGAATATGAGGAATGAGCATATTAGCACGAACGCGCGTTGTTTGCCGATCTCACGGCGCGGCGCTGCTTGTTTCCGGTGCAAATGAAACTTCCCCCGCGAACTAAGAACAAATGCGACAGAACAAAACGACTACTTGTGTGCAATGCCTATGCAACTATAAGTACTTTATAAGCACCATTAGATGTATGTATTAGGTGAATGGTCGTTGGAAGAAAAACTTCAGTGATACACGACAACTATTATGTCATAATTATCTGATACAGTTTTTATGATGTAATGTTATAACGGTTATTACGGTTATCCTGTTGTTGTTACCTGCTGCAGTTGTAGATATTGGTATCAAATGAATTTATTGTATAGGTACCTCACTTCTAAGAATCGAGCTAAAGCTCTGATTTTAGATCTGTTAATTGACGAATGATTGATGTCCTGAACAGTGACTTGCTATTAAAGTTTTCACGACGATTTTCACATCAAATAGGTGACGTGTATCTGTGTACCAATAGGTAAAACAACTCTTATATTTAGGGCCCAAAAAGTTGATTTACCCAGCTATTGAACAGTCTGAGAACCAGTCGCATTCCTCTCGGCTCGAGAACTCCATGAGGCCTCTCCGATCGGCGTCACTCTGTTCCTTTTTACTCTGAGGCCGCAGACTCCTGCAATGTGATCAGAAATCGATCAGTCACTCAGATAACTGCATGTGTAGTTTGACACCTAGGCTAGAGCAGAAATTGTGTTAACGAGCGCGTGCGCAGATAACCTCAGTGCACACAAGTGAAGGTGCAGCGCAGCGCCGCCGATGTCGCCTCGTTAGAAAATTGTGTCACTTAGCTAGCTTAATAACATCACGCCCATACGTCGCTTACTTCAACCTATTTTCTATTCCATGGCTCACATACAATAAACCCATTCCACTCTTTGATCATGAAGTCTAGTTGGAGCAACAATTACTTGCTAATATTGAACAATAATTCGCCACTAAAAGATACCTTCAACGGTAATATAATTCCAATGAGTGGTACTTACTTGTTGAACAACTCGTTCTATGCGGGCGGTGGCCGTGAGGGAAGAAAAAATGAAAATTTTGTGGTTAGAGAGCATCGCGATGTGGACCGAGTCGGGCCCATTGTGCTGCCTGGGGCCGTCACTCGACATGCACGTAAACACCCGTCTTACTAACGACATTACATACTTACCATTTTATTAGCCATTTTCAATAAGTATTTTATGAGCTTATTAAACTATCTTAACATTGTACAATGTATTGCACATTGTCACTTTATCGCTTTGTATTTACGTACGACGGGACTTGTAACTGTCAATATAATCATTTTGCTGGAATGCGCTGATGGTTATAATGTCTTACGTAAGAATTGCGATATCGCACATGCCCAACACGTTTTGTACGCTCACAGCAAATTTTGTATTCAGTACTGCACTCTTGAGGTTTTCATCGATGACTGTCTCCAATTAAGCATAGTAACAATAATCTGATGCCTATCCAGGTTTGGTTATTCTATAGGTGCCAACGCTGAACAGTTGTTCACGTTCACCACGCATAAATACTTCAATTCATCATTACTTTTTAATAACCTTCGCTAAGTCTGCGTGTTCCCATCCGCATCTGGAAAATTCCGAAGTTGTTTAGTCTCATGAGCTTAGCGGCCACGCGACACCGAGCTCATTGTTTGATTCTAATAGCGGCGCAGTCACACCGTTCGATGAAATTGGATAAAGCATGGGAACCGAGTGTGGAATTCAGCGAGTGTGTTGCGGGCAACGAGGGCTGTTTGCATAGCTCGCTTTATTGGCTGTAACGTGGTTCGATAACTGCTGCGGCCGGCGCACCCGGCCGCCGCACGCCGCCCGGCCTCCGCCACTCTAATGAACACTCGCCTGCAACTTTACGAGCTGCATTCCATCCGTCTCGGGTGGACCGACTCCACACATGTGTGCTGTGCGCGCACACACCGGCACACCAGAATCGCTCAGCTAATTTATAAGATCAGCTGATAGGGGCTCAGAACATAGACACTAATAAAAATCATAACTATTTTTTCAAAATAACGTCAATCCAATGGATCCTCGTATCTGTCTCCTGCGCCTACATTTGCGGTGAAGATTTTATGAATGCATTGTTTTCGAAGAGCTTTTAACCAGTCGCAAGTTAAACGATGGAGCGAATATTTTCATTTTGCGGTCGACCCGCATACAGGCGTTGCTAACCGCTTTTACTCACCTACTCTTTTTAGCTTCTGTGTCAACGCGTTATAAATATTGTTCTTCATTGGCAAATGCTCCTATTCATACTTATTTATTTAATCTGACAGCGTCATTGTAACGTCGTGATGCACACTCTCACACATACACATACCGATTTAATTCGACTTCCAGTGATGATACTTCATTCATTCATAAACATGATACGCGGAGTATCTATATGCCCTAACTGCTTTCCCTTGCTGAACAAATGCAGACTCTACGCTCATCGAAATGAGAATTATATTCGGTCGGGTGCAAAGTAACAGCCGTGCCGCCCGCGGTCGACCCCGCCGATTGAGTTAAGTAAACATCGAGTATTATCTGTCAACGGACATGCAACGCGTACATGTACGAGTGTGTACGTACACAAAATAATCTACTTATTCATGAAACGGCCGTCCAAATATTAGGGATATTTTGCCTCGTTACTACATTCTTATATGTAGATTCAGCACGAATTTGATACATCAATGCGTCAAGCAAGCTCTATACAACAAAGTTGTTTTCTATCTAGGTCAACTGTAGCTTGGTTCTCGAAAGATAACGACTTGATAAACTTGAACAGGTTTGTCGTCTTTGATTTGCCATTTGTTTTATAGGAGGCTACGCTCGACAAGAGTTCTATTTTTTGGACTCCAGCTACATAGGTAAAAATATTAAGGCGATGGCAAGGCAGGATGACACTTACGTCACCTCTGTCACGTACATACTAAAGTTCGATATATAAGTACACCTATGAAATCATCAGAACGTTAAGCTGAGCTTTTACGTTATTTGCCAAACTCGGAATAACGTTTTAGTTTGGAATAATCTTGCTCTAACGACAGGATCCATGTATTTCGGTGTTGAACTTGCCGATACAAATACTGATGGTGGGTCCGTTAGTAACTTTGTTTCCGAATGAGACTAAACAAAACATGAACTAAAACTGTAACATTGTTCATTTGATTGCACAACGCAGCACCGGGGACTACCTACGCTCCGTTCCGGGAAGTCGAGCGAAACTCGGCGAGTTAGTGATTATAGCGGCGGATGTGGCCACAGGAATGCTATTTTATTATCCACAAGCGCACCGATATTGACCTTTCTGGTGCTATGATTACTGATAAATCTATTTATAGAGCACTTGATGAATGTGTTGTTTCGTTGTCAACAGAGTTGGGAGCTGCTGGTGCTGTCAAAGCTAAAGTGGGATGTGGCGGGAGTGACAGCGCACGATTTCCTGCCGCTGCTGCTGTCGCGGCTACCGCTGCGGGGCCTCGTCAACACCGAGATGGTGCACAGGCACGCACAGACCTTCATCTCGCTTGCTGCCAGAGGTACGCATTGCTTACACTTCCTGCGACTAAATATAACTATAGGGATGATGTCAGCTGATAGTCGGCCGTCAAAACCAGTCCGCATCAAATACACAAACAGAAGGGTCACTCGTTATTGAAATTCGCCACAAAAAACCCGTCACGGATTCATGTAAAAATGGTTATTGCGTGCTTACTTATTACAATGTCAGGCTGTCGCAGTATTATGTCTTGCATAGATAGTTCACTTGCCTTGAATGAGAATGTAACGTTTTGTGTCCAATGGCAGACGGTAATTAGCATCTAGATACCACGTCATGTCACGACAATGTCGTCTTACGCTGCGGGCCGCGTTGGTCTCCGGACACATGTCACTGAACCTTTCCTTTACAATACTCTACTTTCCTTAGATCTACTTTCTACAATTTTTTTCAGCTGTTACCCAATTTTACACAACCGAAGAATTCCATAGTGACGTGTATTGTTATTAATTTCCTTTCATTTGGTATCAACCGTTTTACAGTTTTATCACTTCGGTAGATAAATTACATATGTGTTATTCATGGCCTCTTTGCTACGTTACGTACGTATATGATTTGAAAAATGAATAGTAAAGAAGTAGGGCAAATAACCAAAGAGATACAGACAGTGTGCACGTTTGAATTCGTTGAAAAAGCCAATGAAAAACGAAACAAAAACATGGATGCATATCCTAAACTTGTTTGTTGGGTAACTGGATATCGAATCCCTATTTATTAGGTGTAGAATGTTTAGGTTATGGTGTAGGTCAATTTATTAGTGGAGAAGATGGTTATCGTTCGCCGGCGGCTAGCAGAGAGCGTAGCGAGATGTGAATAGGTTTGTTTACAGTGAGGGCTATGCGCGGAGGGCGCGAGGGCGAGGGCGGCGTGTGTGTCCTGGCAGCGGCCGCGCCGGCGCCTCCCACGCCGCTCGCCTGAGCGCATTCCAGCACGCCTCGGGACTCCGGCCCCCGCGCCTCGCCAGCCCCCGCTACCCTCATGGGATCATATGTTTTTGTGCAACGGTTTTTGTTGTTCGCCGCCGCTGTCGTATTGTTTTTTGTTCAAGAAGTTCACGCTCCAGCTCTTTTATTTCACTTGCTTCTCGGATATCATCTCTCACTTGTGAGTCCGAGGCGAATGGAATCTCCTCCGCTAATGTAACCAGCCGAGTGCGCAACATTACACATTTCCATTTATGAAATATTGATGATCTCGAAACTTCGAGCTAATTCAGAAATACCGTGGTACTCATGTCACCACAAAATGAAAACTACAAAAGGCCCATTATCTTTGATGGATTGTGAATAATACCACGGGTTTATTTCTGTATAAAGAACGTATGTGTGACGTGTGTGTAGTGTGTCGGTACTACCCTCCAGCGATGAGACCGCGTAGACTTGACGTTTCGCGGTATCGAGCGAGCCCGCATTATGTATCATTATTTGAATGGCACAATTTACTCTGGAATCATAACTCGTTGGGATATTAAATTTGTAATGGGTTATTTTAATGTTGATAACTCTCGCCGGCCTCCCCCGATGGTGATGATAAGTTATACATATTTTGTTTTAAAAACTGTTGTCTCTTCGTTCAGGGTTATTTTTTGCAAGTATACGTTCTGAAAGGTGTAAAAGGGCATTGAGCAATAGAGAAGTAGTTCTCATAGGTGCAATGCGAGGTGTGACGCCAGCCTATATTGCGTGAGACAGGTATCTTATCTGCGTCGGACGTTTTCTTTCACATGTGAGCGCTTCGCATCGGATAGCAATCGTCGCCGACGCAGTCGCGGGGGCCGCGCGGTATTTGTTCCGGTGGGCAATGAATGCCGCGTGTAGTATCTCCGCACTAGCGAAGCCCGATTATAGATAAATCGATTAAATCTCCAAGTAAATAGCCATTAGCCAGTTTTTCACATGACTACGATTCACAGCCTTTTTGTGCGCTACGGCAATGCATTTTAATTGATTTTTAACAATTAAAGAGCGTCAGTGTCTATCCGAACAGTTGTCGATTATATAATAGTTTTGAGCCATTTTAGTGCACTTCCAAACGAATACCTACGAGTAGTCCGGCCTTGTGGGAGCGTTCACCTCGCGAATCGACTATTGCGCGTGCGGCTAGTACCTGTGCTGACTGCCGACGATACCTATTACATGTACTTCATTTTCAAGGGCAATCATAATGATCATTATGTCACTACCGTCGTCATTAATCGCAAAACTTGGGATTGTAACAGATAGCACCTTACCTAGGTGTCAAAAGTTTTAACTAGGCTTACGATTAAGCATTCAGTCGTTAATGTAATTAAGGAATAATTAACATCATTCACTTCTCGAGCAACGAACTTTTAAAGTGATACAGAATCGAGAAACGGAAGTAACACCGTGCGTAGACAGGCCATACTTGGCCACGGGCTGTCTACGAGGGTCGACACTGAGCACAACTTATTAATTTACATTCACACCAAAGTTCGGTGGGACCATCGCTGCGTCGCGCATCGCTTCCTCTAGAAAGTGTACATTAGTGATATTAGCTCGTGACGCAGCAGTCGCGTCACGAATAATAAGGACAGCCTCACTTCCGCTACGTGTGTGTCCTGTGCCGCCGCTGAAGTGCTAGGACGGTAGGACGCTTAGGTAGTGTGCAGTCATCACACTCGGCATCAGAGTGGCTGTAGATCTTGATGCGCTCGTGACAAAGGCAGCTCGTCGCAGGCGCAGTCGGCAGCGCTCGCCTCGGACGCGCACCGGGTACTGCGCTGTTTGATTAACATCAGATTATGCAAATACCCCGAGTGAGCGGCCGCTTTCGTTGTTTCATCTCTCTTTTTATTCGTTCCCTCTGCCCGTTCCCTTTATCTCGAGTATGCCGACATGCAAATTAAAAAAATGAAAATAAATCTTTTAAATGAGCTGAAAGAGTGTTCGATATCCATACATTGGTTGGTATAATAGAATCTACTTAATGATGAATGGAGGGCCCTTGTGGGGTTCACTCGTATTGTCTGCGTCTTCAAGTTAGTGGGCATTTGTAGTTCCATACTGAGGTTCTTATCTCACCCTTTTAATAGCGTGGGAACATATTTTATAATTCTCATCGACCATCAGCAAGAGCTTTGTATTAGCATATTTATCGGATTAACGCTAAAGCTAATTAGGTGGATTAGTGCATAAAGTCAGCAAGGTCAGGCAGCCGATTTTCCTGCTTCATTATCAAGTGATATGCTATGCGTGGTGAACTCAATAACTACTGGTCAAGTAAGTTAAAATAAGTATGTAGCATAAAGGTGATATAGTACGTAGCAAATCACTATTTATTTACAAAACGAAAGTTCTCCTTTGTTGGTCATGAAGATGTTAATCTACCTTAAAAAGACAACTTGTTTAATTAATAGGCAACTAGGCATCATAGTTGGAAACAAACAACTTATTGGAAAGTTTTACATCTAAAATTACAATTGATTGTGTAAATTAACGATGATGACGCGGAAATCAAAGTAGGTAGATACCCAATTAGATCACCGGTAACGGTCACGATACGGTTCGAGATACGTTGCATGAGGAATTATTGCAATAAAATTCAACGCTTTGCATTGAATTGCTCTTATTTGAAAAAATAATCTAGGCCAGAGGGCATGTTAGTAGGTAATGTAATCAGAGGCCATGAAAATATATTATCTACTAGCATAAATACCAACTTATTATGCTTACTTATAATTTGTGTCTTTTTCCTGCCTGATAATCTTGTTCATGTAGGTATTTCATACAAAACACAGCCAGTGTTCGCTCAATATCAGCTTACATACGTGCACATATATGATGTATGTTGGTATAATGGTTTTGCCAAAGTAAGCCCGTGAGAAATATTCAAGTGAGGCGAAGGAGCGAGCCTGTGGAATGCGGCCGCGAGGGCGGGTGCCGGCTCCTTTGAGGCTGCACTCTCCGCAGGAGACTGACAACCTGCGCGAGAGAGAAAGGAACATTTCTTTTGCCGGATATGCCCCACTCCTCTAGCCTCTACGGCCGACGATCGCCGTATTCGCACCGTCTACGGACGTCGCCTACATGTAAAGCTAATGCGGCCACACTTTATGTACTTACCTACCTCCAATTTTAACGTTCAGATGTGAATGCAATGAGGAAGCTCTACAGGAAAATTTATATTAAATTAGCTTCTGAGCTGATCCAGATCCATTTGCGGTTTTAATAAACAAACGGCCTGTTGTTTTAATTAAATAATCAGAGCGCTGAAATAACGGAAATTTTAATTGATGTAACAATAGAGCTCGGTGGATTGATGGCGGATTAATGAATAAGGTTAATAGTTTATGTGTTAAGTTGTATATTTACAAATTGTATTTTTTTTGTTGCAGATTACGAGTTCACGTTGTACTCGGCGAGCACGCTGGCGTCGTGCAGCATCGCGGCGGCGCTGCGCGGGCTCGGCCTCGACGGCCATCTGCCGCGCCTGCACGAGCTCACGCGCATCGATTTGGTTAGTTTTTATCAATTACTACTTAGTTAGCGAGTCTATGTTTAGAAACTACTAGTCCACGTGAGATTGTGAATTGATTACTACTTCCAAGTAAATGCAGACTTCTTGCTTTAGCTCAGCTTGTCTAATCTAAGCATACTCAGCCGTGTATAGCCTGCAGTTGTTGAACTGAACTCGACTTGTTTGTTACATAGTCCAATATGCTAACGTTGAATATTTGTTACAGGACTGCCTCCAGACATGCCTTGAGCAGATCGAGGAGATGGTGCAGAACATGATCGAGGAGCGCAGCGGGAATGCCCCAAACGGGCAGGCGCGCGAGGCCGCGGGCTGGACGCCGCCGCCGACGCAGGAGAAGGCGCACAGTAGCGCCGCCACGCCCACCGACGTACGCGACGTGCACTTCTGAACCCCGTGTTCACCCCACATCGCCGAACATTGCTTTAATTACGGTGCATTAGTACGAAAATACTTTAAACTAAAAGTTCAAGATGCCCGTGATCAAGGACTGAACCCAAGACTGACGATCATATGTCTCTAACGTAGGTAATTTTGTACGTATCTTACTAATCGCAACTTGCGCATACATAATAAATAAGTGTAAGCCCTGCGTGCTACTGTAATTTGCCTCTAGTCTGTGCGTTCACTAAAACTGTTTTGCATTAGGTAAACGAGTTTACTTTAGATAAAACTTTCAGTTCTAGTTTATACGGTTCTTGAAATTACAATCTACCTCTTAATAATTTAAGCTTCAATTTCACCTGCCGAGAGCTCTATAAATCTGTAATAGTTTGCCAATAAAATAGCTGTTACAAATAGTCATTACCTTGTTACATGTTCGTATGGGACCAAAGTTAGCTTCACATTTTTTTCTATTTTATAACATGAACTGACTCAATCCTTCAGTTATTTTGTAATTAAATATAGTAGTTTTATGCAAGTATATAATGTATGTTAGTAGGACATATTTATCAGCTGATTCAATCACTGTTAGGAAAAGTAAGCCAATACAATACCTACAACTTTTCAATCAATCACTTGGAAGTTCAAATTAATAAACTTTTGTTTTTTTTTTATAAATACCTTTTGATTTGCGAAATTCTTGCAGGAATAACAAATGACATCAGATTTATGTTATTGTATCGGGGGAAGGCAATAAATTACGCTTGTGTATTGTAAAAACTAATATTACGTTCATTTACATATTATATTTATAACACACTACGGAGTCAGAACTATGTATAAAATTAGCCGAGCAACTGCAAATAATATTTACATGATTCATAAAATAGGTAATAATGTAGACACGGGGCTGTATATTTTTGTTTTGGTATAGCACTTTTAAACTTATGTATGTAAGCAAATTGATTTATTACCTTTGTTCCTTACATATTAGTTGATAAAATATTGTGATAAGTGTTATAAAATAAATTATAATTTAACTTCGTATCATAGTCACTTCCAGTCATAATATGTTAACTTAGAAGTACTATCTATGCGAGACCATTTCGGATGATTGCAAAACGAAAATCAAAAAACAATGTGATCCATGCTTAAGATGTTTAGGTTAGCACTTAGTTATTAAACAACGCGATCGTTCCTATGTTAGAACCATCAGAACTAAACATACATGCAATAGTCAACAAGTTCCACTATTTGTACTTAATGTTTCGACTAGACTAATTAATTATCGAAGCGCTCGTAACTTTAATTAAAAATTGTGATACAATATCTTCATATTTAGTTATATAATACGTATGTGTTAATTGTTTAAGTACGGGTGGCGCACAAGTAAACAATGAGTGCTGGTTAAAATTTAAATAAGTTTATATTAATTATATTGTAAGTTAGTTAACTGCACTCTGATAATTACGTGCACATTAAGTTTTTTTATAGTTATATATAAAGTGAACAAGAAATCACTCCAATGTCTTCCATGGGTATGTGAAAGCCGGGCAGAATGTTGAAGTGTCTCGTGTAATGTTTGTAAGGTATTGCGTTTATATTTTTATAGTTTTCGTACTTCTTGTTATATCACATACGCCTGATTATTCGTACAGAATATAAGTTTAACTATTTAGGATCCGGTGTTGATGTACATATTTTAGAATAACCTGTAAATATAGTATACTACATAGATATGCTGTAAGCATGTGGTGCCATAAGTTACACTACTAAACAAGTATTTTTATTAACGAACACATAGATTCATATATTTCATATATTGATTTAGTATCTCCGAGACTTGATACAATACCTTAAAATATTTAAATAATTGTATTTGATAAGCGATACCCTTCAATGCAACAATATATATTTTATTTGCACAAACTTGGTTGTGGAGTAGTATCATACCTAATGTTTAGGTATCTCAATAGTAAATACAGTGTCAGACATGAACATACTGCCTAATAGAAATATATGCTTAATATATTAGCTTGTATATAAAATTATGTGGGAAAACATACGCATTACGAAGTTAGTCTTATTAAATGCTATTTGGCTTTTGGACTGGCTTTTTCGAAATAGTGTAAGAAAGTTAGCATGTTTATTATGAACTTAGATTATTAAAATGTTAAGGGAAATTGTATTTTCCTATAATGCGATTTATAACAGAGGAGAAAAAGCTTTAGAGCTACTCAGCTCAAACAGAGGTGAGCTTTGAGCGATTTATATGAATATATACTTCAATAATATTATAAGGACCAAAATTCTAAAAGTAATTATGACAAGAACATTTTCATTACTTTGATTTTATATTGTGATTTACTATATTTAAGTGACATATTGGATTATAGTAGAAATTAAGTTGTTGAGAGTGTAAATATCTAAAGAAAAAGTAATAAAAAATTCAAAATATATAGCTTTGTTCTCATTTCATAAAAATATATGCACCCTATTCACAGCTACTACGCCTACTACGAGTTCAGTACTAATTGAAAGCACCCAAGAAAAAAACGATGACTTAGGGTTGAACCTCATCTAGCCGCACGGAATCGCACTTTTCGATGCTATTATCCTTTTCTGTAGCTCAGAACCGTCATTTGCTAGAGCGAGAAACAGCGGGAGTGCTATCGCACGCGGCAGCATCAACGATGCGGTCGGCAGCACGCAGTCCTGTTAGATGCTGCGCAACCCTTACTCATAATGCCCACTACCTTCCTTTGTTTTTGATTAATCTTTATAGCTAGATGAAAGCATTTTTTTATAGCTACCATTGCAGATAAACGCAATTAAGTAGCAGAACTGATCAGCAGATCAAACATCTTTTATGCTACTGAAAGATGACAAAAAAAAACCAAAATATCAAATGAACTCTGTTTAATTAAGAAATAAATTTACAAATTCAATATACAAGGATCCTTATTCACATAGAATCCGTTGATTATATACATAAATTATACAGGTTCCGAATTTTATTAATACATGTTACAAGTGTGAACATCTAACGTGAACAACAATAACATTAATTACATTATGATCTAAGAATGAAAAGGCACGATTCAATCCTTTGGAAAATATCAATTTCATAAATTAACAAACGATGCCAGCAAGTCCATGAATGACATCTTAATTTTAATTAAAAATCAATAATAATATAACAAGAAAAGAAAACATAAAATTAATAAATAGGACAGTTTAGTGGAACAATATTTTGCGTCTAGCATCACTAATTAATACATTAATTTGTCTACAACGAAAATGAAGAAGTATGACAAAGAAAATAGGGAAGGTTGATGAAGGAATGCAATAAGCTCAACTGTTAATGAAGTATTTCGTCGTTCGTTCGTACTTGCCAATATAAATTTCTATATGCCTCTACATGGATTTGGACCGTTCGCGCATTCATTTGTAATAATTGTGCTTTACAGGTCATCTTAAAACGAACCCAATTGTATAACATAAGAATCGTTTTTTATCAAATCTCGCATACCAGACCATTAATTTAAAGGTTACTATCTATTTTATTATTGTACTAGGTTACAGATGGAAGAGATATAGTTATGAAAACGAATTGTCGAAAAAAGAAATCGATCTGGTAAAGTCGTTTGATTATTTTCGTTGGCAAGTTTCAAAGGGCACAATTTACAACTAAATGTTTTATTGAAACATTTGAAAATTGTGATGTGCTGAGTGGTGGCTCTTTTGATAAATGCAAGTAAAAGCAGAGAGGACTATTTTCAACAGGTCGCTAAAGTTTTAGTCCTACAAGGAAGTGTCTGTTTGTTTCCTACGTAACTTTGTCGGAGTTCGAGGACGGCTGGTTTCAACCTCACTATACTATAACCTATACAATAAATGCGCGACTCACATGTGAACTACTTTAGGCGTACTTTTTCCTCGGAGCCAGTTTAGTAGCACAGTTGACGTGCTCTGCGAATCTCGAGCTGGAAACAAAAGAACAGTTTATTAAAAACGATATTAGTTTTCAGCACCTAGGAGGTAGTAACCTAACCTAAATAAAACGTGTTTATGAGATGACAAAATTAAGCACACGAGTTCACAGAATTCACCTCAATCAGAACCTTGTGCATTCATTGACTATAGAATAATCTAAGTTTCTTTTAAATCTAAAACATTGATAAATAAAAACTTTTTGCAAAGACTAAATGCATCTAATAAATGCCTGTTTCTTCTGGATATCTATTTTCGCGACAGCATTATTTACTAAAGCTTAAAGCAAAATTGCATTTTGGAAGGTGTGATACATGAAAACGGCCACGATGTCTCAGGTGCAGAAACCTAGCCTAACCTAATTTTAGGGTAACAGGAAGCAGCGTGTATTGCTTACAGAGTATGAAATAAATGGAAGTTGCGAGTTTCCACCTCCATCCTTCCATTCCATTCCTTCCTTCTTGGTTCCATCCTTTTGTAATGAAAGTACGTAAGTACTTCTCCGAAATCTTTGTCGGTTCTTTGGCCCATGAGGACCTGCTTTACTAACACGAGGAAACTGGTTCGCAGCCACAAGCGAGAAAGGTAGATAAATACTCGTACAAACAGTTGGAAAATGATGAGCTGGTTATTATCTGATCTATCTTCTTTTTAATTTGATCATATTGTTTGCGAGCTTGTAAAAGGTAATTTCTAGAAATACGGATTCGATCACGTAAATTCTAAGGCTGATAGAAAATTTCACTATTACTGAGTGCTGTAGGACATAATATATTATGTACACTGAACAGCAAATAAACCGAGCCACCCGCTACCTTGGAACTGATTAGATTTTCTCAAAAAGTATAAATCTTACAACTATCATAGTTATACATACAGGAAGTGCGCTTCATGATGATTAAAATGAATGGAAACTCATTGGAATTGATATTACGCGGGTTAAATTGTGAGGTGTAGCTATTTAAACAAGTTATTGCACCACATATTTTTGCGTTACACATAAAATTTCACCAGTTATGTTTCAAGTCGCATGCTATATGGGGCTAGCCGATTGAAGCGGCCAAAAATCCAGATGGAAAACCCAATAACATTGGCTGACCTGGAAGCGAGCTCAAGACCTCATCCTCAGCAGCAGCGCTTGCAACCACTGGACCAACCAGGTTGTTTTGCGTCAGGGTCAATAATAATAATGTTATGGACTCACAGAGCGTGTGATGCGCTTGAGCCAGCTGATCCACGGCCTCTGGCGGCAGATGCGCGACGTCTCGCTGCAGCAGTCGCAGGTCCAGTTGTCGCTGCTCGCTCTCCTGTCGCATTCGCACGTCGCGACTGTGACGCACCGTGCGCAGCTCCGTCAACCTGTGACAAGTAAGCCAGTTTTATTGTCGCTTGTTAGGTTAGAGGCTTTCTGTCTGTAAGAGTGAGTGAGCTATGATCCGCCACGTCGGCCCGGTTGCGGCTGGCGGATGTCACTCTTATTAGATTTTTGATATCTGGGACATGCTGGTTTCCTCGAGATGTTTTCCTCCACAGTTCATAACTGTGAGCAGTTGGGTTGAAATAAATTACACAAACTGATGTGCCTGGCTTTGCGCTACGACACGTATATCGGAAAAGAAAAATCTGTTATAAGGCCAAAATTACCAGTACTTTTATATCAGTGCAAATGCATTTTTAATTGTGATCACACTAGAGCTCTTACAGCTGAATCGCATCTGACAAAAATCAAATTATAAAATAATCTATACTCACTTGGCCTGCAACTTCGGTTTTTCTCCTTCCGGATCACTTATACTACTGCTTCGAGACGTCTGCCCGCGGTGCGTATCAACGAACTCTCTCTCAACTGTAAAGCTCGGCAGTTCCGATATCGTTTCCTGGCTCGAGTTCATCGACTCATCAAATCCTGCCATTTTGAACTTATTCTTCATATCTTCATTCAGACGTAAACAGTCTGACAGGCGCAACTGTAACGTATCTCGCTCTTCCAACAAATGTCCAAGCTCCATCGTGAGTTCCTCGCACCGAACATCTCTCTGATGCAACATGTACAGAGCCAAGTCTAGCTCAGCTCTGGGCACGGCATCCAACAGGTCCCTATTCAACACATTTTCAGTCTGTTCTCCTTCAGCACCAGGTTTGGTATCAGACGCGAACGATACGTGTTTTTGTATCTTAGCACTGGACGATCGCATCAGATTCTGTAAATTCGTAATCTCGTCATTAAGACCAACTATTTCAATCTCTTGGTTCTCTAATGCTGTTTGCATTTCCGCAGTTTTCGTTGAATGACTTTCCAATTCCTTATTTAAGTCAACTATTTGTTTATTGAGATTTGTACATTCAATTATCTTGGCGTTTAATGCTTCTATCAATGTTTCCTTTTCTGCATCTGCTTCATTCCTTATTTGCTCGTGACGACTGTCATTTTCATGCATCTTTAACCTAAGGACAGCTAATTCTGATTCTTTTTCGAAACTTAAATCTTCTACTCTTTTTTCATATTCAATCAACTGCATCCTAACATTCTCAAATTCTTCGTTTCTTTGTGTTAACGTTAAGGTGTAGTCATGTGTCTTTTGATATATTTCACTCTCTTTCATTCGAAGTTGATTAGTCACTTCTACAACTTTCTCTTCAGCTTCTTTTATTTTAATATGTAAATCCCCAATAACCTGATTTAACTCATCATTATTTGTTTTGAATATAATTAATTCGTTTTGTATATTTTTGAAAGTTTCTTCATATGTTTCTTTATGTTTATGATTGTTTATAGTTAGTTCTTGAATGATTTTCTCATATTCTTCTTGTTGTTCTAATAGTTTATTTTCATGCCCAACTTTTTCATCTTCCATTTCCGAACGTAACAAATCTAATTGATTCATGACTTCAGCATATTTAGTTTGTAAGTTGCGAACATGCTCTTCTTTGTCTTCTAGTTTATTTTGTAATGAAGTTACTTGCTCAATTACAATCAACTTACTAGTTTCTTCTTGACTGGACGACTGTACATTTTCAAGTAATTGCTCGTATTTCGCCTCGGAAGCGCCTAATTGCGTTCTCAAATCTGATTCTATCTTTTGGAAGTCACCTTCTCTTTGAGCCAGATGCTGTTTCCACAGTTCTGCAATTTCAAAACCACGTTGATCAATGGCGCTTGATACTGAAGAACGTAACTCGGCAACAGTCGATAGTAAATTATCATTTTCACCATTCAAGTTTTGCATCTTGATATTCAAATCGTTTATTTGATCCTGATATTCCTTGGACTTTTGTACTAGTTCCTGGTTTTCAGATTCTAATTGCAGTATTTTTTTGTTCGCATCATCCAATCCTTGTTTCAATTGTACACAATGCTGTTCCATAGCACTACACTTTTCAGCCAGAGCTAAACTATCCACACTTTGTAATTTATCCACGCCATGTGGTTCCTCGTGCCAAAGTAATTTTGATTTGTTATTTTGGTTGTCAGATTCCAATTGCAATATTTTCGTGTTTCCATCATCCAATTCGCGTTTCAATTGTGCGCAACGCTCTTCCAAAGCACTACATTTTTCAAAAAGAGCTATATTGTCTACACTTTGTAATTTATCTAAGCCCTGTTGCTCTTCATGCCAAAGTAATTTTGATTTTATACTTTGGTTTTCAGATTCTAATTGCAATATTTTAGAGTTTGAATCATCCAGTTCTCGTCTCAACTGTTCACAATGCTTCTCCACAATACTACATTTTTCGGCAAGTGTTATATTGTCTACACTTTGTAATTTATCCAAGCTCTGTTGCTCTTCATGCCAAAGTAATTTTGTTTTAATATTTTGATTTTCAGACTCTAATTGCAATATTTTCGTGTTTGCATCATCCAATTCTTGTTTCAACAGTACACAGTACTGTTCCATAGCATTACATTTTTCAGCCAGAGCGAAACTATCTACACTTTGTAATTTATTCAAGCCATGTTGTTCTTCATGCCAAAGTAAGTTTGATTTTACGTTTTCTAGTTCAGCAAGTAGAGAAGATACTTGGATCTTAGACTCAGATTCTAATTGTTTTAATTTTGAAATCTCCTCTTGTAAGCTGAAATGCCTGTCTACTAACGTAGTTTTTTCATTTTCATAGTCTGTTTTCAGTTCTTCATAGATAGTATTTAATTTTTCATAAGACTGTGACAAATCTTTATATTGGATTTCAATGTTCTGTAACTTTTCTGTTAACAGTGCATTGGTTTTCACCATTTCACTATTCGTTTTATGCAACTCGTCAAGTTGACTTTTGAGAAGTTCACAGTTTTGAATCTGTCTTTGGTTATGCTGCAATTGATTATTAAGATTGTTGATCTCATTCTTAAGTGATGTGTGTTGTATCTGATATTCATTATTTTGAGAATTTAATTGATCCACTATGGACTGTAATTCATCATTCTCTCTCTCTATTTTCATAAGTTCTTCTTTGAATTTATTTTCATCAACACTTGGTACAGAAGATTCTCGTTGTTTTGGTTGTGAATCCTTCGTGTCTCCTCCCCACTGTATTGTCGAAAGTTTATCATTGGCTTCTTTGAATTTGAATTTCCATAACTCTATTTCGTTTTCTAATTTCTCTTTCATTTCAGTTAATCTATCATTAGCGTTTTGGAAGATTTCGTTTTGTTTCCTCAGAGATTCTTTGTCTCGTTTTTCTTTAAGAATATCTGTGTTAAGTTCTTCAATTTTGTTTTCCAACTCTTGAACATTTAGTCGTAATTCATCTTCCATAGCATTATCGAAGAAGGAGGTCTGAGACATTTGCTTAGCTACTTTAAGTTCATTGTTGAGCAAAACGTTATTATTTTTCAATTCTTTTAATTTTTTCAAAGCCTTTTGAAGTTTAGTGTTGTTTACTTCGAGTTCTGCTTTCAAAGCATCATTTTCATTCTTGAGTAGATTTATTTGGTCTTTTAAATGTGAAAAACCAGGTGTTACGTCGCCAACTTCTTCGCTCTCACCTAGACCCCATCCTTCGTCTGAATTAAAAGGATCTGCTTCAAGGGCTTCATTGTCATCTTCATCTTTCTTGTAGCAAACATACGCTTTTTTGGCTACCATAATAGGTTCTTCAATTTCCATATCTCCTGTGGGCTGCTTTTGTATTTTTTCGGAAACTTTTTTAGTGACGTGTTTACTTTCGATGCGAGGTTCATCCATTCCATGAAGAATTTGTGATTCAAGAGTTGACATATCAAGGTTCTTTGCATCATCACTCAGTTGTTCAATAGTAGATGATATAATCATACCTTCAGTTTTAGGTATACTCATTTCAAACGTAAGTTTTTGATTTTCTTTTAATTCTTTTATCTGTTCATCTTTTTGAGAAAGTTTGGTTTGCAATTGTTCATTAGCCTCTTTTAAAGATTGAGTTTCAGAAGTTAATTGCTCTATTGCAGAGGCCGAATGGTATAGTTTTGCAGTCAGTTCTGATATTTGACTGTCCATATTTGATGATATTGTTATATTGTTTGACTGTTGCATTTGTAGCTTATTATTTAGTTCTACATTTTCTTGGCTCTTACTGTTAACAATAGCATTTAACTTATTTATCTCAGCTATATACTGTTCTGTATAATCCGGAGTTGTGATCTCTTCTTTTTTAGAATATTTTTCTTCTAATTCTTGGTTAATTCTATGAAGTTCGTCTATATCAATGTTCAGATTTTCAATATTTGTTTTATATTCGCGTAGTTTACCCTCTAATTGAGACACATTTTCACTTACTTTTTCATACTTTTCACTTATTACTTTCTTTTCTTTAATAGCATCCTCAATTTGAGTATTGAATTCAGATTCAAGTTCTTCGATTTCTTGTTTCTTTTGCATTATTAAAGATTGATGATCATGGGTTATTCTTTTCAAGTTTGCTTCGAGATCACGAAGTTGAGTTTGATACGTCGATACTTGAGACTCCACCGCGTCCAGTTTATTAGCTTTATCGAGAATGACATTATAGTGCTCTTGAATTTCAGAAAGAGCTTTCCTTAATTTTTGATTATCCTCATTCAAATGTTGGACCTTAAATTGTAATTCTTTATTTTCATTATCTATCTCAAAAAGCTGTTTCTCAAGAACCCTGTCGTGGTCCATCAGAACAGCTAGACGACCTACTAACTCATCTTCTTGACTGGTGTATTCCGTGTAAGCCTTATGCTTTTCTTGAAGTTGACTACCTAACTGATCAGCTTTTCTTTCTAGTGAATGTCTTCTATCTTCCATGACAGAAATACTTTCCTCGAGGCGACAAATGCGGTTCTTATATCTGCTTATCTCGGTTTCTAAGTTCTCGATGTACAAATCTCGTTCTTGAACTTTAGCGTCGTAACCAAATTGTACTTGTGTTTGTTGTTGTTCGTAATGTTCTAATTTGTTTAACAATTCAGCGATTTGCAATTGTTTTTGATTAATGTCAGCCTCTAAGCTTGCTATTTTTGTTGTTAAGTTTGTAATATTTCTCTGCTCTATTTCATGTTCAACTAACTTGTTATTTAATCCATCAATCTGTCCCTTGAGATGCATATTTTCTTCGCGCGCGAAGTGTACGTCTTTGTGTAAAACATTCACAGAATCATTTAGGTGAGATATTTCTTGGGAAGACGACACAAGTCTCTCCTGCAAAGACTTAATTTCTGTTTGGAGCTGGTTCATATCTTGGGATTTCTGCTGTTCTAGAGAATTTTTTTGCGACTGTAATCGGTTCATCTCTTCTTCGGCATGCTTCAGTTTCTCTTGCAATGCTGGGAGTGTCTCAACTTGTATCAAGAGCTGCTCTAGTTGCTCATTTTTAGCACATAGCTGTTTTTGACTTTCTTCATAATGCGCTTCAAGTTCGCTGTACATTGAGGACTTCTTCTTTATAGTTAAAGCAAACTTCTTTAGTTTTTCCATCAACTCTTTGTTTTTGGTCTCTAAAGCTACGAATTGTTCAGATGAGTTATTTTTCTCCGAAGACAAGTCCTTAAGCTTTCCTTTGGTTTCCTCTATCTGTTGTGTTAATTCATCGACTTGTTTTTCTTTCTCTGATATACTATTTCGCAGTTTTTCGTTTTCTATAGATTCTTTTCGAAGCTGTAACTTAATTTCGTGAATTTCTTCATCACGTTCTTTTGTTTGAAGCGATATGGCCGACATTTCTTCAGAATGCTTTTGCTGTTGCGTTTGCAATTCTTTAATAAGACTTTGCTTCTCAGTGAATGCTTCTTTTAACTTTTTCAATTCTGATTCAAGTGTTCCATTTTGGTTTACCAATTCAACTTTAAGACAATGCAGTTGTATCTTCTCTTCTTCTAAGATCTTTATTTTATCCTCATTGTCTACTAGTTTTTTTTGGTAGACTGATATTTGTTTGTTAAGAGATTTGACAAGTTCTGCGTTCTGATCTTTCGCTTTTTCTTCCTCAAGTAATTCAATAGTAGATTTAAGTTTCTGAGAAACATCATTGAGTTTAGTGATTTGATTGATGTACTCAGCCATTTCTTTGTCTTTTTGTTGTAAGCCATTGCTGTAATTAAACATTTGTTTCTCGTACTCCAGTAAGACACTGTCTAGTTCGTTTATTTTAGCGTCGCGGGAACTTACGGTATTGGCATATTCTTGATGCACTTTCTGTAATTCTTGCTGCAATACTTCATTCGCCTGTTTAAATTGAATTAATTGCTGTTCAGATTCTTTATCCTTCTTCGTAGCTTCTAATTCTTGTTTTAAATGTTGGTTTTCATCTGTCAAAGATTTTATCTTATTTTCGTAAGACGCGTTTGTTTGTAGTAATTCGGTTTGTTTCTGCTGTTGCTCTTCCATGGACAGTATTTTCATCTGACAATCACCGATTTCATCTTCTCTTTCTTTGATTGTATTTTTCAATTTGAGTATTTCCTTTGTTAGTTGTTTTACTGTCTTAGCTCCTTTATTCCCCTTATCGCCGCCTGATTTGTCATCGTGGTGAGTGTCGACTGGCACTCCATCAGCTACATCTTCAGAAGCTGGCTTCGCAATATCAGCCGTTTCTTTCATAATTTCAATTCTTTCACGCTTCAGGTCTTCGATTTGACGCATAAGGTCTTGGTTCAGATCTTGTAGTTCATGTTTTTCATTGCTCAGCATATCTATACTGTTTTGCAAAACAGCGCATTGATCAGTCAACTCAGTTATTTTTACTAATAATGATTCATTTTCTGTTCCAATTTTAGACATTTTTTCCATAACTTCTTGTCTTTCTTGTGTAAATAATTCAATTTTAGTGTTTAATTCTTCTCTTTGTTCAATTAAACTGTCTATGTTTTTATCATTTTGGGATTCTGTATTTTCCTCATGATGGTCGTCACTTTTATCTTCACCAATACCTTTGTTGTATTCTTCTAGTTCAAGCTTTTCTTGTGTCGTCAAAGATTCGACAATTTCAATAGATTCAGCGGAACTCACTTTTTCGGCACTCAGTTTTTCAAGTTTATCAGTTAGCTCCATGTTTTCTTGAATATAATTTTCCAATTTATGCGTCATCTCCTCTTTTTCTTCTTGAAGTATTTTGATAGTTCCGTTTAGATATTCCTTGTCCAGTTTCAAGTTTTCTATAACAAGTTCTAATTCTTTTCTAGCTGCCGTCAGCTCATCTATTTGTTCTTCCATTTGTACAGACTTCATTTCACTGCATACATGCTCATTTTGAATTTGTGATATATCTGCCAATTTATCTTCCATCTCATCATTTTTCTGTTGCAATACATGTAGTTCTGTAATGAGAAAAAAGATAATTAAATTAATATTCCTGTATTGGTTATGCGTATTTCACGCGTATTTTATTTAGTAGATTGTTCCCATAAATGATAAAGAAATTAATGTTTACCTTGGACTAGATCGAATTTCTGTGTTTCCAAAACACTTATCGCCTTGAGCCTAGTTTCTGCTAAATTTTCCATTTCAACCATCTTTTTGTAAATGTCGGACTCAGTCACTGTAAATAGTTTAAAAAACATAAATGATAAAAGAAATAACATTTACATTATACATATAAACGGCCTGTGCTGTGCCTATGAACTGCATTATACTTACGTCGGCCACTATCGTAATCAACAAGATGTAATTGTAGATTGCCCTTTTCCTCTTCTAATTCAGCCACTTTCTGAGAAAGTTGATGTAATTCTTCATTCAGCTTCACTATCTGAGCATTTGCATCAGAAACTTTACTAAAGTTATCAATTGTCTTCTGCAACTGCTTCAATTTCAATTTATTGTTGGACTTTACTTTTATCATGTTTTTGTTAGCCGCGTCTATGTCATTGTTGAGGATAACTATTTGTTCTTCAGCTGCTTTTAACTTTTCTTCAAGTTCTGTGATTGTTTCAGATGTGTTTTCTTCCTGAATAGGTTTTGATTCAAGAGTGGGTTCTTTTTTTTCATGTTCAATTTCTATCTGTGTTGGATGTTTATTATCTTCTGGTATGTCAGTGCAAATGCCAATGTGTACCAATTCCACAGACTTCTTTTGTTCTTCTATTAAAGGCATGGATTTAAGTTCACTTATCAATGCGTCTTTTTGAGAGATCGCATATTCTTTTTCCAAAATATCTTTATTGAGGGATTGCACTAACATTTCTAATCTTGTGATTTCACTTTTAGCTGCTTTTTTATCAGTTTCTTGCGGTAATGACTCGGATGATAGTTGACTCCATGGAGATTTTGATTTGGCTGCAGTGTTCCTGCCACCCTTGCGAGTAGGCAAGGGACTTCCTCTTTTGCCAGCAGCAGCACTGCTACTTGGTGATTTAGGTTCGGGATTAACAGTTGCTAGTTTATTTTCGAGTTCCTTATTAGTTTGCCTAATTTGACAGTTCAGTTGCTCCAGTAATTCAATTTTCTTAGTTAATTCACCCATACCTGCAATTTCTAGAGAACCTTTCTCTTCTTCAACATCATCTTTTTCTTTTGGAGATGGTTCATCAATAGGTATTATTTGAGATAATTCTGTAATCTTCTCTTGCAACCTAAATATTTCTTGATTCTTAGCTTCTAACTCTTCAGCTAGTTTAGAGTGGGCAACACTAATTTCAAATCTAGATGTTTCCAAAATAGTATTGGCCTCTTCTAAGCTTTGGATTTTTTCATCTTTTATTCCAATTTCCTTAAGTAAGTTTTGCTTTTCTTCTCTCCATTCTGTTTCCATCGCAATAAAATTTTCCTGCATTTTTGTCATTTGTTGTCTTGTGTCTTCAAGCAGAGTCAAGGAGTCCTTTTCTGAAATACGTTATAAAAATTACAGATATGAGTGAAAGGGTATATTGAGTTAAATTGATCAATTCAAATGAACATCCACTAACCTTTTTTGCTTAAGCTATCTGACATGAGCGTCGTCGCCTTATTTTTCGCTTCAATAATTTGGTCCTTTTCGTTAATCTTCTCCTGTAGGTCTAGAATAGTTGTTTCCATTGCTCTCATTTTAACTTGCATCACACTCAACGAATTGTCTTTGTCTTTGATTGTGTTTATAAGTTGAGTAACATCACTGTTGTCTGTTGTCTGAAATCAAAATAAATATTGCCTGTAAGGAGGTGTTATACACTTGTACATTCACTTCTTGGACTATACAATATGAGGTCTTTATTATATTACGGACTAGTTGGATTGGAACCAGTGTCTCTGATTTAAAAGGATTTAAGCAATTTAACTGACTAACAGTAACAATCATAAAGAAAAAATCCTTTTTTAGAACTGATAGTGCAGAAATATAAATAAAACAGGTTTCGTAAAGATAATCTATACATACCTTTTTCACCTCTACTTTGGTATCTACAGCAGATTCCCTCCTTATTGTGGTTGGTTTCGTCATGGGTTTTTTACTAATTTCCTTGTATTGTCTTATCCTCTCCATGAGTAGTTCTTTCTGTTTTAAGGTGTTTGCTAAGCTCTCACTAATGCCAGGAACTAAAAGAAAAAAGTTAGAGAAAAGATTACATTTAAGACACTTAATTTTTTACCCAACCACAAGTTGAAAGTTTAACAGTCTGAGCATGTTCAAAGATCTAATTAAAATGTCATTTGTGTCCGACCGAACTTTTGGTTTCCACCTAGTTTCGGCAAAAAAAAACCTCTAAGCATGCCCTTGGAAAAGCATGCTCAAAGCATATACTCCAAATACACATGTCATTCAATAGCAAGCTCTCTGCCAGTGCACGGTGCAGTTCAAAAAGGGAAAACCAAGTGGCCCTCCGCACAGAACTGAATAAAATCATACTTTTGCTTGCAATGCAATGCGTCTAAAAACCTCTGTCATCAAGAAAGAAAAATAATTGGAAGATTTTCCAACACGGACCGTGTTGGAGAGAAGAGAAAATCTTGGGGCAAGTTTTGGTTTTGGTTTCAGTCGAAATAACTAGTTTCGGTCGGAGACTATTTGAATCATCTATATACTTCAGAAAAAAGTCATAGATTTATGTAGAGTATAAATCTAAAACTTGTAAAGGCAATCTTACTGTTCAAAGCATCCTGGACAGACAATGTAGTAGAGGTGTCGGTCGCAGCAGAGTAGCCAGTTCTCTCACTCATGGTGGATGCCATTTCAGAAGCCGTGTCGCACACATCATCCTCTTCTGAAAAGACAAAAGAATTGATGATAATAAATTAACATTAATTGAAAAACTTGATTTAGTGAGAATAAATGCTTTAGAATCTTTATATTTCGAGCTATGTTAGAATTGATTGATACATAATAAATTGTGTCACAAAAACATATAATTTTAGTTACATGAGTAATATGTAGAATGTGGATTGATTGAATTGTGATACTGTGACACATTCACAGTCTCACAATTCATCACTGTGTAGTATGATCCAACCCAAGGGTAGTCTTATTCTTATTTTGATGGCATACAATTCAGTATTTTCGTTGGTTACATTTGGAACACATCCAAATGCTCACTATAAATCATTCAATGAGCAATGTTTTGATTTTATTGGTAATGTTTTTCTTTATAAACATGCAGCTGCAAGTATAATCACACACATCACATTCACATTTTTAGAAAGAACTTCTTTGAAAGATGTTATTATTCTGGGAAACTGAAGTTGTTGTTAATTATGAATAACCATATTACTGTTTTGTTTTGAATCACTAAGATTCTTTACTAATTTTAAGGTTCAAGAAGAGCAAGATTAATGGGTCATCATAAGTTAACCATCAGTTATCTAGTTTCTAACTCAATTTTCTTTAAAAAAAGAAAGAATATTACCAAAAGGTCTTCCCAAGAGCTCTGCAGTTGCTTTGCGGTGTTCTTTGATCCTCTTAGACACAAGTGCTGCATTCTCAAGACACTTTTGAGCTCGCTCAAACTTGATTTGTCTCTCAGAAGATGTTGATACGCGATGAGATGTCTACAAATAGTTTATAAACATTAGTTAAACTAAAATGATTAATTGTAAACCAGCCTGATTTAATTGTTTATGTGCAATATGGCTGATGTTTTCATAGCCAGCTGATGTAAATTGATACCCAATTTTAATGTATGTTTATGTAAGAATGTCCAATTTATAGGTTACTTTAAATAACTCAACTTTAAATAGTTATGACTATCTACATCTTGTTGAATTACGTAGTATTTTAAAAGTCAATAGCAAATCGAAACACCAACGTCCTTGCATTGCTCGTGTCATGCAAATAATATGTTATACTCATTAAGTTCGCAGATAATGCAGTATTTACCTTAGAAGTTTTTACACTTCCTACGACACTGGAAACTTCGCTAGGTGATGCTATATTCTTGTCAACAGGATCAAATTGCTCCCTTTCGGGAGGATTATTGTTTTTATTGTCCGACATAGCTTAGTGCTCTCTGTCAACATGAATAATAGACGTAGTACGCAGTACACAATCACTACTCAATGCACTTTTTAGAACATGTACAACCGAATAGCAGAAATGTTAAAATTAACTAACTAGTTATCAAAATATTTAGCCACCACCACTGAGCACTAATTGCCAATAAAGCTTGCCATTACATTTTTTATCCACGTCAGCAGTGGTACCACTAGTAAAAAGTGAATTAGTGAAGTTACTACTGACAGCTGACAATATGTTGACAGCCCGATTGTGACACTTAGCTTGCTACATGACATATTAGTGATCTGTGTTGTGACAACTATCAAACACTTCCACTTCCATACATTCCTCATCTCGTGATAATCTCTCAAGATTAGAGTTTCGGTCAACAAGATTTTTGGGTACGGTTACAGTCTGCTCCACTAACTCCATCTCACGAAGTTAGGACATCCTTAGTCCTTCTCCAGCGATCTGCAAAACGATAGAGGAATAAGCTATAGAGATGCCATGGCTGGGCTTACCCCTCTGCCAAAATACATTAGCCATTTGACCATACACGTTATATGAAACTAGTCCATTTGCTGACAGAAGCCATTGTGTATCGTTTTATGTCACAAACAAGTGCTCGAAAAAAATGTAGTTTTATGTTGTAAAAACTGCATGGTTTAGCAGATTTGAAGTGGCAGATCGGGTTCACTTCAAACCCGCAAAACCATGGTGTTTCATTTCACATGTAAGTGCTAAATATGCACAAACATGGTTTTATATTAGTACAATTTTGAAATACTGGTTGATTGCTCATACGTAGTTTAGGGGCTAACGGGTAGGAGAATTGACCTAGGGTTGGGACAACGACGGGATAGGACGGGATAGGACGGGATAGGACGGGATAGGACGGGATAGGACGGGATAGGACGGGATAGGACGGGATAGGACGGGATAGGACGGGATAGGACGGGATAGGACGGGATAGGACGGGATAGGACGGGATAGGACGGGATAGGACGGGATAGGACGGGATAGGACGGGATAGGACGGGATAGGACGGGATAGGACGGGATAGGACGGGATAGGACGGGATAGAACGGGACAGGACAGGATAGGTGGGGTAGGACGGGATAAGATCATAACTACAAACAAAAGCCATTAAACTTATTTATTTAATTTTTTGACCGCTGCGTAGGGAGCCGAATTTCTTAACATGGCCTCCCCTCCCGTACATCAGTGACGCCTATATCGCATAGTAAGCCGAGCATAGTGAGTGGGGACCACGCGACTTTTTTCTAATACTTACATTTTTAACTCGTGATATCTTTCGAATGGAATGTCTGAATTGAATAATTCAAACATTTATATAAAGGTATTGAAGCAGTCTTGAGTATGAAGTAATTTATTTTGGTAAGAATTAAGGCACAAACAACAAGGCACAAAAAAGAGCCTTTTCTATCGGCGGCATTTCAATTAAAATTTTAAAATAAAAGAACAATATTATTATGAACTATACATAAAAGTTAGACATATGCTGAATGATGTGTTCTGCAAAGCCGTAGTACATTATTTTGTTCTATCATCAATAGTTTTAGCAGCGCACGCGATGTAAGGTAATTTTGGTCATTTTTTACACTTTGGGTTACATTATTGGAGTTTTTGTAAGGATCCCTAATTTTTTTTAAATTTAATATAGCTTATGTCACTCGGAGATAGTGTAGCTTGACAACGGTGAAAGATTTTTTCAAATCGGTCTTGTAGTTTCGGAGCCTATTTAATGCAAACAAACAAACAATCAAATCTTTCCTCTTTATCGTATTAGTATAGACATATGACACATATGTTATGTTACATGTGTTACGTATGTTCAGTAGGTTATATAGTTTTCCTGTATATGTGTCTG
This sequence comes from Standfussiana lucernea, assembly GCA_964057025.1. Taxonomy (NCBI): domain Eukaryota; kingdom Metazoa; phylum Arthropoda; class Insecta; order Lepidoptera; family Noctuidae; genus Standfussiana; species Standfussiana lucernea. The sequence goes on along the minus strand of OZ059788.1, from coordinate 7,403,639 downwards.
AACAAAAAGGTAGAACTCAGGTTGAAATAAAAAAAAAACAAAGTACGGTGAGGATAAGTCACTTGTAGCATCATTGTTATACGAAAAGTAAAGGCAAAGTAAGGCTATGTGTTTAAATTATGAAAATAAAGTTAATTTCTAATGTTATCTAAAATAAAAATAAGGTGAAAGGGACACCGACGCTAAAACGGTGTAGCGGCATTACAAAAAGTACTACAGCGCCCTCTATGACAAATATGAAGACCATAACATCCAATTCCTGTATCGCGCAAGCAAAGTTTTCCGCGACTTAAGACTATTTAGAAAAAACCCGTCAACAATTGCCAGGCAGTTGTCCACCAGACACAACATCCGTCTCATCGGAGAATCCTCCCTTTCGATAGGGTATGAAAAACTTTACACCCTGTTCTTCATCCCCCTAAAGCGGTAACCACGTATTCAGTACATCATTATGAACTCCCCCTCCATATAGAAATTCTAACTGTTTTTTTTTTTTTTTTTTTTTAAATAATCGATGAAAAATTTATTTCTGTGTGGGGGAGAGGGGGTTCAGAATGATGTACTGTATACGTGGTTAAAGTTTTAGCGTCGGTGTCCCTTCCACCCTATTATCGTACATAGTGTCGTCATTGCTGTCCTACGAAGTTTCCCAGGTGACTTATCATATTGTGTATTTATTTATTTGTGAAATCAGTCAAGTAAAAGTACAAGAAAATGAAATAAAATCATAATTTTGGTTATTATTCATGCATTCATTCATGGATGACGAATGAAATACTAATCGCCGGTTGTGCCTTAGCACTTTTTTTTTGTTTGTTGTCGTAGGGTAATAAATTATTGTATACATACACGCTTATTTGTGTCTGAGTTTCTTTATTGTGGTGTTGTTTTTGCTTCATGTGCGTTTGTACTTGTAGCAATGTATGTCTCTGTGCACGGGCGTAGCCAGGGGGGGGGGTTTTGAGGGTTCAAACCCCCCCCGAAAAGTTTAGATATTAACATTCATTAAATTAAAATAAAGACAAGCGTGCGGCATATCTCATTCATTACTATTCCTGAACTAAAATAAAATAATTTGGTTTGGATTTCCTATCATCCCACGCGCCGCGCGCTTCGCCACCGTCGATTAACCGATCGCATTCGGTAACCTTCGTATGTTTTCGTGCCGTTTCGTATCCCACGCGCACTTGTCGCGTTCATAGACAAATTTTGAACTTGAATTACCAACGATCAACGATTACCGAGTGAGACTAGTAAAGCAGATTGCATTTTACTGTGAACGTAAAGTTATTTTGAAACAAGTGACAAGAAGAAGTAATAGAAGAGTAATAGAAGTTATTTTGTAATTTTTGTGATTTAACCTACGTAAGTATTTTTAGAATTTCCACTACATAATACGTTTAAAGGATTTTATAACTAAAGGAGGATGCAAATCCTGGTCCCACCTTCCAATAGCTATGTGTGTTACATGGTTCATGGTTGGATAGGTATTTTTGAGCTGAATAAAAGTTACTTTGGCGCCAAGTTCCAAATCTTAGTCCGTTCAGAGTTATTCTTTAATAAACATGGTAGTTTTATCAGTAGCCAAGTAATGCTATTTTTAAGTAATAATTGCATTTGTGCTTTATACGCGTAGTGTAGACGGTAACGCGTGTGACTACGTCTTGTCTTTCCGTTCGTTTACAGTTTACAGCTTCGGGAACCTACCAACTGGAACCTAACAACTGTAAAATACTAGCCTAACCTAACCAGTACCCTAACCTTACCTCTTAGTACCTATAGTATTTTTATTATTATTTTAGGTTACAAGAAAATGGAGAAAAACAAAAGAAAAGGCGATAAGCTTAAAGGTATGGAGTATTGGAAAAAGTGGTGCGGTCAAGCGGCTACCCGTAAAGAAGAGTTTTTGGGACCAACAACTAGTCTGCAAGCTGACAATTAAATTGTGATGACAAGCGAGCCTTCGACTTCGTCTGCAGTGTCCAATGTCGAGACCGAGTCGGTGGTGTCGCCGGCGCCCTGTTTCATGCCTACCACTACCGAGCCTACACTTAGCCAGGAACCGACCAGCAGCAGCACCAGCTCACCTGTTACGTCATCTTTACGTTCTGCTAAATTGGATGTTGGTTTCTATGCGACTGAAGACAATATCGAGGATGAATATCTAAAGGCCCAAATTTTAAAAGATCCTTGGACTCCACCTGAAGATTACAAGTTTCCCGTTTCTACAAAACGAAATTTGCGCTTTCAAATGAAATGGATGGAAAGATTCCCCTGGTTGGCATATTCTGAATATAAAAGTGGAGCATACTGTAGAATTTGCGTCGTAATGAGACGTTCGCTTGATGAAGGTAAAGGGGGCCATCAGCGGGTTGGTCAGCTTGTAACCGATCCTTTTTGCAAGTGGAAAAATGCACTAGAAATATTTGAAACTCATGCTAAATCAGGATATCACAATCGAAATTCGGAACTCGCAGATAATTTCCTAAAAGTAATGTCTTCTCAGGCGGTTTCAGTCGATGAGCAGTTGTCTTCTGAAAGAAAGAGACAGCAACAAGAAAACCGAAAGAAACTAATCCCTATCGTAAAAGGAATATTGTTTTGCGGCAAACAAGGTATACCTTTAAGAGGTAAAACTGATTCGGGACGGATCCACATTACACCTGAGCCTGAACAACCACTTCAGAATGAGGGTAATTTTCGAGCACTATTGCGGTACGCAGCTGAATCTGGGGATAAAGATCTTCCTGAGCATTTGGTCACTTCTCAGAAGAATGCCCTTTACACGAGCCCACAAATCCAAAATGAAATAATTGACATTTGTGGTGAAATTATTCAACATAAGATTATCAATGAAGTAAAGGAAGCTATTTTTTTTGCGATTCTCGCTGACGAGACGACTGACATTGCGCGTATGGAGCAAGTCTCGTTGTGCTTACGATATGTTGATTTAAAAGATGCTAAACAACATAAAGTTAAGGAAATGTTCTTAGAGTATATTCCAACTGTTGACGTGACAGGATCCGGCCTAGCAAATCTCATAATTACAGCTCTGAAAAAACATGGACTTGAATGTTCTCATGTGGTTGGTCAAGGTTACGATGGGGCTGCAGCTATGAGTGGGTATTTGCACGGTGCTCAAGCATATATTCGTCAAGACTGTCCTCTTGCTCTTTATGTACATTGTAGTGCACACTCTCTCAACCTCGCTATTGCTGACTCATGTTCACAAGCAGATGTAAGAAACTGCGTTGGGGTCATACAGTCTGTTGGTTCCTACTTTAGACATTCGGCTCAACGCACTGCCGTTCTGAAAGAAAAAAATAGGGATTTGTTACCGGCTGATCATCAAAAAAGTTTGCTTGCAATGTGCGAAACACGGTGGGTTCATAAGCATGAAGCCGTTATAAGATTTAAAGAAATTTATTCAGCAATTGTGCATGCTCTCGAAGAACTCCAATCTAGCCACAATAAAGAAACATCGCAACAAGCCGTCCAAATACTTAACGCACTTCGATCTTCGAATTTTGTTATGTGCCTAGTGATTCTGCAAAAAGTCATGAGCTATACATTGTCGCTGTCAAAGCAACTGCAGGTCATTAACACAGATATCATAACAGCATTCAGCCACGTGGATAATGTTATTAATGCTTTGCAACTTTTGAGGAATAAAGTTGACGAAGAGTACCTCTATCTCTATGAAGAAGCAAAGGTGTTGCCCGAAGAAAATGGTGGTATACTGCTTATGCCACGTATTTGTTAATGATTCTATGTTTGCTTACCATCATGTTGTGAGGGTGGGATCCTTCTTCAATTAAATTCCAACGGATATTCACATATTTTATTTAAGTATAACTAAACCATCTAAAAACCCCATATGTAAACAACTCAACCATATATAACAAACTAAATAAATACCTCCAAATTACAACATGTTACCCCATCCAATTTTCTATTCACACTCCACCAAATCTTTCTTGTTATTTTTCTCTGTCATTTTTATACATTTAAAAAACCTTCCTAACAACAATAAGGTTTTTAAAAGACCATAGACTTTAAAACCTGCCAGTAATACATAGACATAAAATTCTATAAAACTAATATTACAACATCCCCTCTGAATTTTATGTTTATTACAATTAGAATAACATCTCATAGATAACTCCCATCAACTCATTTAAAACCCAACTTAACTAACCCGCCCAACTTAACTAAATATAACAAACAAACTTTTGAATTAATTAATCTAAACATCTTACTTATCTAACTTACACATTAACATTTCAAATTAATTCTCAAACAACCTTAAATCCTAATAAACCTACATAACTCATCACATTACAGAATGTCCTTTACGTATCACTCACTATACACTGTCTCAATCTCAAAAACTTTGTTCTGTCCAGTGGTTTAGTTAGTATATCTGCCAAATTATATTTAGTCGGACAATAATGAATTTCCAACAAATTCTTATCTATTTTTTCCTTAATAAAATGATATTTAACATCAATATGTTTGCTTCTTCTATTCAAAATTCCATTTTTAATCAATACTATAGCTGATTGATTATCAACAAACAACTGTGTTTTTGGTAATTTATTTGTCAACTCGTAGATCAAACTCTGAATGTATAATAGGTCTTTTATACATTCGGCTGCAGAAATATATTCAGCCTCAGTACTGGAAAGAGCAGTGACTGACTGTTTACGTGAACACCAATGAATTGGACCACCACCATAAAATATTACAAAGCCAGTCGTACTTTTCCTAGTATCAGGATCACCTGCAAAGTCTGCATCACAATACGCTTTTAAAGTTAAATCGTTACCACGAACATACTGTATACCATTGCTGACTGTATTTTTAATATATCTAAAAAGGTTCTTAATATTTGCAAAATCATTCAAATTAGGATGTTCTTGATGCCTACTACAATAACCAACATGAAAAGCCAGATCCAGTCTTGTTTTATTAACCAAATACAACAATGAACCAATCAATTGTCTATATTGATGCACATCATCAACTCCCATTTTCCCCTCTTGATGTGTATCAACTAAAATATCTGGATGACTACTATCTTTTAAGTTTTCATATTTAAACTTTTCCAAAATTTGATTTATATAACTTTCCTGATAAATCTTAATAAAGTTTCGTTCTACTTTAACATCAAACCCTATAAACTTTTCAATCTTATCAAATTTCCGCATTTCAAATTCCGTTTCTAATTTAGTAATAATTTTATTTAAATCAGACTCATTTTCACCAATTAAAATACCATCATCTACGTAAATAGCCAAATATATTTCTTTATCTTTATTTACAAACACACATGGATCTGATTTTACTTGTAAAAATCCCAATTTTTTTAAAAACTCCGTTAATCTCTTGTTCCACATAAGTGGTGCTTGTTTCAATCCATACAAACTCTTCTTTAATTTACATACTTTATTCTCTTTGTCTTTTATATCATATCCTAAAGGTACTTCCATAAAAATTTCTTCATCTAATTCTCCATATAAAAATGCTGTCTTTACATCAAATTGCTTAATTTTAAAACCTTTTTGAGCTGTAATCGCCAACAACAATCTAACACTAGTAGTATTTACCACTGGACTATATGTCTCCTTATAATCAATATTGTATTTTTGTAGAAAACCTCTTGCCACTAATCTAGCCTTATATCTTCCACCAGGCTTTATAGTAAATATCCATTTACTCGAAATTATTTTCCTATCTTTTGCTTCAGACTTGTTAACAATTTCCCAAGTTTTGTTTCTCTCTAAGGAATCTTTTTCCTCATTCATTGCTCTTTCCCATAAATCTTTATCAAAACTATTAAAAACATCTGTATAAGTTAAAAACGAAGTCTCCAAATCATAATCTTTCAGCCTAAATGGCAATTTCCTTTCTCTATTCGGTAAAATCCGCAATCCATCATTAATAACTGGTTCAATCGCATCCTCAAACTGATCACTAATTTCAACTACTGTATCATCTCTAACTTCCCCTCTCAAACTATTATTTTCCTCAACACCAACTCCAATGTCTTCAACGCTATCTTCAAAAATCTCATTATCTTCAACACCAACTCCTCTAACTTCAACATCTTCACCACTAACTCCAACTTCAACATCTTCAATACTGCCTTCAAAAATCTCAGCATCTTCATCACTAACTTCAGCTCTATTTCCTAAAACTTCTTCATCACCAACATCTCCATCACTACTTTCACTATGAAAATCATCACCACCTTCACCACGAAAACCATCACCACCTTCACCACAAAAACCATCACCACCTTCACCACAAAAACCATCACCACCTTCACCACGAAAACCATCACCACCAATATCAACACTAACTTGTTTAAATAAATTTTCTAAATCGCATTGTTTCACTCTACAATTACACATTTTTAAATAATCTGCAACATCACTCTTATTATTATTAAACACCACATCTCTCGAATAAACAATTCTAAAACTTGAAGGATCCCATATCTTATAACCATTGTTAGTATACCCTACTAAAAGCCCTTTGCTACTCCTGGAGTCAAGTTTATGTAACTGAAAATTATTTTTATAATATACTAAAGATCCAAAAATGTTCAAATGTTTTAAATTAGGTATTCTATTAAACCACATTTCAGCTGGTGTTTTAACATTTATTGTATTTGCACTCCTGTTCAATAAATAAGCAGAAGTTAAAACGGCTTCACCCCATAATTCATGAGGTAGCTGCATATCAAAAAGCAACGCTCTTGTTCGTTCCATTAATGACCTGTTTAATCGTTCAGCTTTACCATTCAGCTGTGGTGTATAGGGAATAGTGTAATCAATATTAATACCTTTGTTATTACAGTACATTTTAAACTGTTTGCTAGTATATTCACCTCCATTATCACATCTGAATGTTTTAACTTTTGTTTCAAAATGATTTTCCGCCAAATTAATATAGTTAATTATTTTAGAAAATGCCTCGCTTTTATTTTTGATCAGAAAAACTTTAACAAAATGAGTATATTCATCCAAAAACGTTATAAAATATTTGTAACCATCCCATGTTTCTGTTTCAATAGGACCACAAATATCACTATGAATAATTTCTAATGGCTTACTAGCTCTGTGTCTATTTGTTTTAAAAGGTTTTCTACATAATTTAGATTGTGTGCAAACTTCACAGATGTCAATCTCCTCTACCAGGCCTCTATCTATACCTCGAACAAGGTCCTTTGTCCTGTTAATTGATACATGACCTAATGCACGATGCCAGAAATTAGCATTTATGTGAAAGATGTTTTCTGAGCTTGAAAGTACGACTGGTTTTGTATTAACATTCAAATAATACAGACCATCTTGCTTCAGTTCACCAACCTCTATGCATTCAGAGCCTTCACTTTCGATTCGACAACTCTTTCTGAAAAATTTTAACAAATAATTATCATCAGCTAATCTAGATACAGATATTAAGTTCTTTTTGAGTTGGGGAACACATAATACATCTTTAAAAACAATATTTTTAGTGTAAATATTGCCCATGGTTTTGACATGGTGAATATTACCATCTGCAGTCATGATTTTATAATCTACCTTCTTCTTACATTTAAGGTAACTTTCTGATGTTACAATATGACTGCTGGTACCTGAATCTATTATGAATTCAACCTCTGTTTCTGTTGTATTAGTTGTGTAGAAGTTACTTACATTTTGTTTTAGGCAGAACTTTGTATAATGCGAGTTATCCTTACAGTTCATACAGTTAAACTTTATATTGCAGTCTGCATGTCTGTGTCCACTCTTCATGCATTTATAGCATTGTGCTATGTTGTTGTATGCATTACCGTCACCATTTAATGTTCTGCAGAATCTTGCAATGTGTCCTTTCTTCCCACATTTGAAGCAACTCCTTACATGAAAACTGTTCTCTGTTTGTTTGACAGAGTCATTCTCAACAGATGTTGTTGGTTTTGATACTTCATGTCTGTCTGTATTTTCTTGTCTCATCTTTATTTCTAGATTAAGTCTTGATATCAAATTAATTAAATTTTTATCTGCTAATGATGTTGATTCCCATGCTGTTCTAAAATGAATGAACTTTTCCGGTAAATTTGAAAGTATTTTGGTTATGATCTGCTTGTCATCAAAATCGTATCCTAAATCTCTTATCCTCGTCGCTTTATTCTCAATTTCTGCTATGTCTGTCATTAAATCACTATTTTCAAATTTAAATTTATAATATTCTTCCAATAGCCTAGAAATTTGTGTATCCTTGTGTCCAAGAAATATCGTGTCAAATTTTTCTAAAATTTCCTTTGTACTTTTGCAGTTTATAGCGTAAACCATGTATTTATCGCTAATAGAGCATATTATTATTAATCTTGCTTTTGCATCTTTTTTTATGAAATCTTTTTTTAAATTTGCCTTTTCTTCCAAAACATCATCAAGGTCCCTTGCCATCAATAATAACAACAATTTCTGTTTCCATAAAAAATATTCTGACTCGCTTGTCAGTTTTGTCAATTTTTGGTCGTCAGCCATTTTCCAAAAAATTTTACTTCCAACTTTTTAACTTTTACTCCAAAATATTTTCCAGGGTCTTCCTTCCTCGACCTTCTCACAACATGAGGTGCAGTTCAAATTTGCCCGGGGGCAGCCCATAACCTGTTAATGATTCTATGTTTGCTTACCATCATGTTGTGAGGGTGGGATCCTTCTTCAATTAAATTCCAACGGATATTCACATATTTTATTTAAGTATAACTAAACCATCTAAAAACCCCATATGTAAACAACTCAACCATATATAACAAACTAAATAAATACCTCCAAATTACAACATGTTACCCCATCCAATTTTCTATTCACACTCCACCAAATCTTTCTTGTTATTTTTCTCTGTCATTTTTATACATTTAAAAAACCTTCCTAACAACAATAAGGTTTTTAAAAGACCATAGACTTTAAAACCTGCCAGTAATACATAGACATAAAATTCTATAAAACTAATATTACAACAGTATTGTCGGAAGGCAGTTGAATCGATCTAATATTCCTGCGTCGGATATATCCACGTATTATAAAATAAATTTATTCATCCCATTTCTCGACCATACAATTCAGCAATTGATTGAGAGGTTTACAAAACACCGTAAAGTAATATCGGCACTATCTGGTGTGTTACCATCAAATTTTGCGGCCGGTTGTGAAATTGAAGAGGCATTACGCATGTATTCGGCAGTGCTGCCCGAAAAAAGTATATCTCTCGTAAAAGCAGAACTTGAAGTGTGGAAAGCAGCTATGACTCTCACCTCCCCTATTCCAAAATCAGCTCTGGAATGTTTAGATAACTGCGACCAAAAACTATATCCAAATATTTACACATTGTTGCAAATATTGGCTACCATACCTGTTTCCACTGCTACCCCAGAAAGGACTTTTTCAAGCCTAAGAAGACTTAAAAACTACTTGCGGAACACAACAAGTGAAAACAGACTGAACGGCTTGGCTCTCATGAACATTCACTATGGGATAGAAATTGATGCGAATGAAGTAGTGGATATATTTAAAAAGAAAAACAGAAGATTAATTCTGTAATGCGTAGGTATATAACATAACGTAATTTTTTATATTTAGTCTATACTGTCCCACTGCTCAAAAAAGGACTCCCCCAATTCTCAATTTTCTTACGAATATAAGGTTTATTTTATGTACTTTTAGTCGTTTTATTTTCTTGAACCCCCCCCGATACTAAAACCTGGCTACGCCCGTGTCTCTGTGTATGATTGTCAAACTCCTGTAGTGTGCTGTATGTGTTGTTAAGAATCTAGGTTTGCTTACCATCATGTTGTGAGGGTGGGATCCTTCTTCAATTAAATTCCAACAAACATTCACATATTTTATTTAAGTATAACTAAACCATCTAAAACCCCATATGTAAACAACTCAACCATATATAACAAACTAAATAAATACCTCCAAATTACAACATGTTACCCCATCCAATTTTCTATTCACACTCCACCAAATCTTTCTCGTTATTTTTCTCTGTCATTTTCATACATTTAAAAAACCTTCCTAACAACAATAAGGTTTTTAAAAGACCATAGACTTTAAAACCTGCCAGTAATACATAGACATAAAATTCTATAAAACTAATATTACAACATCCCCTCTGAATTTTATGTTTATTACAATTAGAATAACATCTCATAGATAACTCCCATCAACTCATTTAAAACCCAACTTAACTAACCCGCCCAACTTAACTAAATATAACAAACAAACTTTTGAATTAATTAATCTAAACATCTTACTTAACTAACTTACACATTAACATTTCAAATTAATTCTCAAACAACCTTAAATCCTAATAAACCTACATAACTCATCACATTACAGAATGTCCTTTACGTATCACTCACTATACACTGTCTCAATCTCAAAAACTTTGTTCTGTCCAGTGGTTTAGTTAGTATATCTGCCAAATTATATTTAGTCGGACAATAATGAATTTCCAACAAATTCTTATCTATTTTTTCCTTAATGAAATGATATTTAACATCAATATGTTTGCTTCTTCTATTCAAAATTCCATTTTTAATCAATACTATAGCTGATTGATTATCAACAAACAACTGTGTTTTTGGTAATTTATTTGTAAACTCGTAGATCAAACTCTGAATGTATAATAGGTCTTTTATACATTCGGCTGCAGAAATATATTCAGCCTCAGTACTGGAAAGAGCAGTGACTGACTGTTTACGTGAACACCAATGAATTGGACCACTACCATAAAATATTACAAAGCCAGTCGTACTTTTCCTAGTATCAGGATCACCTGCAAAGTCTGCATCACAATACGCTTTTAAAGTTAAATCGTTATCACGAACATACTGTATACCATTGCTGACTGTATTTTTAATATATCTAAAAAGCTTCTTAATATTTGCAAAATCATTCAAATTAGGATGTTCTTGATGTCTACTACAATAACCAACATGAAAAGCCAGATCCAGTCTTGTTTTATTAACCAAATACAACAATGAACCAATCAATTGTCTATATCGATGCACATCATCAACTCCCATTTTCCCCTCTTGATGTGTATCAACTAAAATATCTGGATGACTACTATCTTTTAAGTTTTCATATTTAAACTTTTCCAAAATTTCATTTATATAACTTTCCTGATAAATCTTAATAAAGTTTCGTTCTACTTTAACATCAAACCCTATAAACTTTTCAATCTTATCAAATTTCCGCATTTCAAATTCTGTTTCTAATTTAGTAATAATTTTATTTAAATCAGACTCATTTTCACCAATTAAAATACCATCATCTACGTAAATAGCCAAATATATTTCTTTATCTTTATTTACAAACACACATGGATCTGATTTTAATTGTAAAAATCCCAATTTTTTTAAAAACTCCGTTAATCTCTTGTTCCACATAAGTGGTGCTTGTTTCAATCCATACAAACTCTTCTTTAATTTACATACTTTATTCTCTTTGTCTTTTATATCATATCCTAAAGGTACTTCCATAAAAATTTCTTCATCTAATTCTCCATATAAAAATGCTGTCTTTACATCAAATTGCTTAATTTTAAAACCTTTTTGAGCTGTAATCGCCAACAACAATCTAACACTAGTAGTATTTACCACTGGACTATATGTCTCCTTATAATCAATATTGTATTTTTGTAGAAAACCTCTTGCCACTAATCTAGCCTTATATCTTCCACCAGGCTTTATAGTAAATATCCATTTACTCGAAATTATTTTCCTATCTTTTGCTTCAGACTTGTTAACAATTTCCCAAGTTTTGTTTCTCTCTAAGGAATCTTTTTCCTCATTCATTGCTCTTTCCCATAAATCTTTATCAAAACTATTAAAAACATCTGTATAAGTTAAAAACGAAGTCTCCAAATCATAATCTTTCAGCCTAAATGGCAATTTCCTTTCTCTATTCGGTAAAATCCGCAATCCATCATTAATAACTGGTTCAATCGCATCCTCAAACTGATCACTAATTTCAACTACTGTATCATCTCTAACTTCCCCTCTCAAACTATTATTTTCTTCAACACCAACTCCAATGTCTTCAACACTATCTTCAAAAATCTCATTATCTTCAACACCAACTCCTCTAACTTCAACATCTTCACCACTAACTCCAACTTCAACATCTTCAATACTGCCTTCAAAAATCTCAGCATCTTCATCACTAACTTCAGCTCTATTTCCTAAAACTTCTTCATCACCAACATCTCCATCACTACTTTCACTATGAAAATCATCACCACCTTCACCACGAAAACCATCACCACCTTCACCACAAAAACCATCACCACCTTCACCACAAAAACCATCACCACCTTCACCACGAAAACCATCACCACCAATATCAACACTACCATGTTTAAATAAATTTTCTAAATCACACTGTTTCACTCTACAATTACACATTTTTAAATAATCTGCAACATCACTCTTATTATTATTAAACACCACATCTCTCGAATAAACAATTCTAAAACTTGAAGGATCCCATATCTTATAACCATTGTTAGTATACCCTACTAAAAGCCCTTTGCTACTCCTGGAGTCAAGTTTATGTAACTGAAAATTATTTTTATAATATACTAAAGATCCAAAAATGTTCAAATGTTTTAAATTAGGTATTCTATTAAACCACATTTCAGCTGGTGTTTTAACATTTATTGTATTTGCACTCCTGTTCAATAAATAAGCAGAAGTTAAAACGGCTTCACCCCATAATTCATGAGGTAGCTTCATATCAAAAAGCAACGCTCTTGTTCGTTCCATTAATGACCTGTTTAATCGTTCAGCTTTACCATTCAGCTGTGGAGTATAGGGAATAGTGTAATCAATATTAATACCTTTGTTATTACAGTACATTTTAAACTGTTTGCTAGTATATTCACCTCCATTATCACATCTGAATGTTTTAACTTTTGTTTCAAAATGATTTTCCGCCAAATTAATATAGTTAATTATTTTAGAAAATGCCTCGTTTTTATTTTTGATCATAAAAACTTTAACAAAATGAGTATAATCATCCAAAAACGTTATAAAATATTTGTAACCATCCCATGTTTCTGTTTCAATAGGACCACAAATATCACTATGAATAATTTCTAATGGCTTACTAGCTCTGTGTCTATTTGTTTTAAAAGGTTTTCTACATAATTTCGATTGTGTGCAAACTTCACAGATGTCAATCTCCTCTACCAGGCCTCTATCTATACCTCGAACAAGATCCTTGGTCTTGTTAATAGATACATGACCTAATGCACGATGCCAGAAATTAGCATTTATGTGAAAGATGTTTTCTGAGCTTGAAAGTACGACTGGTTTTGTATTAACATTCAAATAATACAGACCATCTTGCTTCAGTTCACCAACCTCTATGCATTCAGAGCCTTCACTTTCGATTCGACAACTCTTTCTGAAAAATTTTAACAAATAATTATCATCAGCTAATCTAGATACAGATATTAAGTTCTGTTTGAGTTGGGGAACACATAATACATCTTTAAAAACAATATTTTTAGTGTAAATATTGCCCATGGTTTTGACATGGTGAATATTACCATCTGCAGTCATGATTTTATAATCTACCTTCTTCTTACATTTAAGGTAACTTTCTGATGTTACAATATGACTGCTGGTACCTGAATCTATTATGAATTCAACCTCTGTTTCTGTTGTATTAGTTGTGTAGAAGTTACTTACATTTTGTTTTAGGCAGAACTTTGTATAATGCGAGTTATCCTTACAGTTCATACAGTTAAACTTTATATTGCAGTCTGCATGTCTGTGTCCACTCTTCATGCATTTATAGCATTGTGCTATGTTGTTGTATGCATTACCGTCACCATTTAATGTTCTGCAGAATCTTGCAATGTGTCCTTTCTTCCCACATTTGAAGCAACTCCTTACATGAAAACTGTTCTCTGTTTGTTTGACAGAGTCATTCTCAACAGATGTTGTTGGTTTTGATACTTCATGTCTGTCTGTATTTTCTTGTCTCATCTTTATTTCTAGATTAAGTCTTGATATCAAATTAATTAAATTTTTATCTGCTAATGATGTTGATTCCCATGCTGTTCTAAAATGAATGAACTTTTCCGGTAAATTTGAAAGTATTTTGGTTATGATCTGCTTGTCATCAAAATCGTATCCTAAATCTCTTATCCTCGTCGCTTTATTCTCAATTTCTGCTATGTCTGTCATTAAATCACTATTTTCAAATTTAAATTTATAATATTCTTCCAATAGCCTAGAAATTTGTGTATCCTTGTGTCCAAGAAATATCGTGTCAAATTTTTCTAAAATTTCCTTTGTACTTTTGCAGTTTATAGCGTAAACCATGTATTTATCGCTAATAGAGCATATTATTATTAATCTTGCTTTTGCATCTTTTTTTATGAAATCTTTTTTTAAATTTGCCTTTTCTTCCAAAACATCATCAAGGTCCCTTGCCATCAATAATAACAACAATTTCTGTTTCCATAAAAAATATTCTGACTCGCTTGTCAGTTTTGTCAATTTTTGGTCGTCACTCGTCAGCCATTTTCCAAAAAATTTTACTTCCAATATTGTACTCCAAAATATTTTCCAGGGTCTTCCTTCCTCGACCTTCTCACAACATGAGGTGCAGTTCAAATTTGCCCGGGGGCAGCCCATAACCTGTTAAGGATTCTATGTTTGCTTACCATCATGTTGTGAGGGTGGGATCCTTCTTCAATTAAATTCCAACAAACATTCACATATTTTATTTAAGTATAACTAAACCATCTAAAACCCCATATGTAAACAACTCAACCATATATAACAAACTAAATAAATACCTCCAAATTACAACATGTTACCCCATCCAATTTTCTATTCACACTCCACCAAATCTTTCTCGTTATTTTTCTCTGTCATTTTCATACATTTAAAAAACCTTCCTAACAACCAGTGTCTCCAACTCCATTTGTCAAAATTACGGTGTTGCTAATCTAAAAATACGGTATTTGGCGGAAAATTACGGGAGATTAAAAATTTAAAATACGGTAAATTTACAGTAACTTTATTTCACAATCAAACATTAAATTTTAGGCGTTTCAGCCTTATTGTACATAGAAACATTAATACTTTTAATCATTTTACATGAATGCTGCTAGTTTGAGCTCTGCATATTTTGCTTTTTCTTCTTCTGAATGCGATTTTGAAGTTTGCAACAATTTTACAATTGGTGGTTGAATAGATTTACTCTTTACCTTACTTTGATGCTTTGAACCTGCGTTATGACGTTTCAGCACACTTATATCAGCCTGCATGGTGGTATCACAAAGCGAACACTTTGCTTTATATGGGTTTTTTGGGTATTCGCGAAGCCACGAGGAAAATTCTTTATTTTTCAGCCACTCTGGTCGAAATTTTTGTTTGTATGACTTAGTTTTAGCGCGCTTACTACTGGAAGGTCCACCGTCGCTGTCGTCACTTGAATTGTTACTGTCAGATAACATTTTTTATAAATATAGTCAGTCGCAACGCGATAAGAGATCTGCTGAGCAAACTATTGTGAAAAAATGGCAAACATAAATTAAAGTTGACAAAATGCAAAGGTATGGCTAAGTTCTACTGCAGTACTGTATTTAATAACTTCGTAATTTGGTCGCATAAGTTTCGTCTACTTGTCTATGCACACAAGTTGATTGTACGGGGAAGTGAATACCCCAGGGAATGATACAGTGTTGTCATTTTCAAACATTGTTTCAAATAAAAATAAACTGTGTGGTAGGTTGGGTGCATCATTTTAAGGTGCCACTCATAAAGACGAAATTACGGTAGAATTGAACATGTCTACGGTAGGTGGTAGATATGTTCAAATTACGGTAGGTTTACCGTAATTACGGCGTTGTCGGAGACACTGCTAACAACAATAAGGTTTTTAAAAGACCATAGACTTTAAAACCTGCCAGTAATACATAGACATAAAATTCTATAAAACTAATATTACAACATGTGTGTGTAACCTCCAGCAAAAAATTGGAAAAAAAAATATTTGTTTAGCCATTCGGTCTTTGTTTTTATTAATGCTTATTCTTCTATGGCAAAATGCGATATTTTATTTTGTAAGACCCACGGAACTTATAAGTACTATGATAGACCATAAAAAATAGACTTGACCAATGACGAAACGGATTTCGTCGTTTGTCAATGTCATCTGTAATTTGGTAGAATTGTCAATCAAAAAGAAGATTATTGGCCTTACGTGAAATTTTGTTTTGTACTAACACTTTTCTTAGTTTTATGGTTCAAAATAAAAATTATTTCAATGGCATCGAGAATTCAGGTAACATTAAGTCGACTGTGCAATACGACACACATTTCATCATTTTATAATTACCTTGTAGAGATTACATTGCTGCATATTGACGCGTAGATTATTTCAGGCTACAGCTCGTCAACTATCAAAAACTTTTAAGAAAAAGAGTAGGTTTGAAGTAGGTATTGCTTCTGAATTACCTGTCGCATACAAGAAATTCTGGCGCGAATGGAAAGTGTTGAAGCCTGCTGCCGTTCACTGCATACCTCAGGAAGGGAAATGGAAGCGCGACGACCTCACTGGGGAAATACTTCCAATACAAAACATCCCTATTCCATTGAAATATCCTTCCGAGATCAATGAAGGGCTGTGGGGCGGCGAAGCTGTAGTTAAAGGTAGGTTTTGTTTATTTTTACGTGTAAATTGTAGTGTTAGGTTAGGTCATTCGTTCATGAAAATTAACCATTTCCAGGCTTCCAAAAACGTGACCCGCAGCGACGTAGGGTACCTCATTATTGGGTACCCGTATTGAAGAGAACTGTTGTGAAATCTGAGATCCTGAACACCCATCTGTCAGTAACGGTGACTGACCGCACAATAAGTTTGATCAACGATCATTATGGTTTTGACCACTATTTACTGAAGACACCTGCATGTGACTTAGTGTCCATGTTAGCATTGAAGTTGAAGAAACAAATACTGATTGAACTGATGAATGGGTGTCCCCGGTATGCGTATGATCCACAGAAACAGCAAGAAGTGTATGAGGAGTACAAGACTTATCTATCATCGGTGAGTCTTACTAAAATAATTGGTGAAATAGACACCCTATGCACTTTACTGAATATTGCTTTCTAACATATCTGGCCGAAGAACAGCAAATTGACATAATTTTGTGAGTGTCATAGTAAAAATTGGGTGATACAAGACTAATATTTTGATTGCTTTTGAATTTTCTGGGTTGGAATGACTTCTTACATTGATTCTCCTGAGTTCTCGGCCTTCCACACCTGCAATTTCATTCAGGAAGTCAGAAGTGTAATAAAATGCTAGTGAATTTTAGACTACTTTACTGCATTACTAAACTGATCATACATTTTGGTTCCAGTATACTCCTGAAGAAATAGAATGGTATGGCCTCACTTGGTATGAGGCTCTATGCAAGCTAGCAAGACAGAAAGAGGCAGCCAACAGACCTGTTCCTTTAAAAAACATTTACAGAAAAAACCTAGTTGAAAAATTGAAAGCTGCAGGAATTGAGTCAACTAAGACTTCACCTGAAGAAATATCGTAAGTCCTTTGCCTATAAAAAAATTTGTTGATTATATTAACTATAAAAAAATTGCTGGGCAGATTGTGTGTAAGATATAAACCAAGAAGTGAATACTAAAATACCAATGAGTAGAAAATAATGAAAGAAATAATTACTGTGGTAACCCCAAGAAAACGAGGTTGAAGGCAGTTTTTCTTTTTACAATTCTCATTCACATGTCAGATATATAACGTTTATGCTTGATTGCAAACTAGTTACTTATTTTATTTTTATGTATTTATTTAAGGTCTACCTACAGCTGTATCAGTGGTGTATAATAGTTTTGTTTTTAATATTACTGCACAACCAATTACAGGTAAACACAAAATGTGTGAAACATTGTGTTTGACACATTTCGTGTACCTCTGGATGATCAAAATTAGAGAACAAATTACATATAAATTGTGGATGTGCTAGGCATTGACTTACTGAGCATTCCTACTGACAAAACATTTGCACAAAAACATAGACATATCGACATGTGAATGTTTTGTCAGTGGGTATGCTCCCAGGTAGTTAATGCTTACAGTCTCATTATTTAAGATTGTAATCAAAGATTTTCTTCTCTTTCATAATATCATCTGTTTTTTAAATAGCCATTTAACATCCTGTAATTTTTATACAATTGATAACAGATTTCCACAACCATAAAATCAATTATATACATTTATTTAACCGACTTCTAAAAAAGGAGGAGGTTCTCAATTCGGTTATGTTTTTTTTTTTTTTTTTTTTTGTGTTTGTTACCTGATATCTCCGTCATTTATGAACCGATTTGAAAAATTCTTGTTTTATCTGAATGGATCTACTTCCCGATTGGTCCCATAGAAATTTCATCAAAATCGGTTCAGCAGTTTGGTTTTGAAATCAAAATAGCTGGAAATTTTTGTGTTTGTTACCTCATATCTTCGTCCTTTATGAACCGATTTGAAAAATTCTTGTTTTATCTGAATGGATCTACTTCCCGATTGGTCCCATAGAAATTTCATCAAAATCGGTTCAGCAGTTTGGTTTTGAAATCAAAATAGCTGGAAATTTTTGTGTTTGTTACCTCATATCTTCGTCCTTTATGAACCGATTTGAAAAATTCTTCTTTTATCTGAATGGATCTACTTTCCGATTGGTCCCATAGAAATTTCATCGAAATCGGTTCAGTAGTTTGGTTTTGAAATCAAAATAGCTGGAAACAATCTGTCATCCAAGTAAAAGAAATTGCAAAATTGATACTTGACAAGGATTTGTGTGTGATGCGATAACTAAAAAGGGTAAAATAAAAACTTTTTTGCAAAAAAAAACCGACTTCCAAAAAAAACACTAAAAAAGAGGGAAATAACTTTACTTTCGGAAGTCGGTGGCAAAAAAGTAAATGAAACAAACAATAGTCACCGACTTCCGAAAGTAAAGTTATTTCCCTCTTTTTTAGTGTTTTTTTTGGAAGTCGGTTTTTTTTTGCAAAAAAGTTTTTTTTGTTTCTCAACACAATTATTGTGACTTTATGTTGGAGTCTTAACGCTCCTTTGTAGCTTCATAGTCAATACATCATAATATTATGACAAACAAAAGGCAGCGTTTATTTTAAGAAGTTGCTATCATAATCTCATGATTGATTATTCCTTTTCTTTTCAGAAATACAACATCATGGCTATCAAAGATGAATCCCTTTGGGAAAAAAGATGAAGCTTAATGTTGTAAAGACATATTGTGACGATTATTAAAATTTTTGTGTTTAGCAAAGTGATTTCAAGTAGATGTGTTTATCGCCAGAGATAGTCTATATAATAGAATAAATAGGTGTTACAAATTAAGTGTTGTTGTTATAAATTTACAACAGTGATCCCATGTCATAAAAATATTTGTGACTACAAGTTTGCTGTATGTCATTATTAATTTGGATTAATTGGATTAGATCCTTATTATAGAATGGTGTAATAATACAGTGTTTTTTTCCCCAAAATCAACAGGTTCGATCAAAAATCCAATGATACAGTTTTAGTTTTTATCAAAATAGGGATTGAGACTCCTTTGAGTATTTTTCGCAATTCCTCATAGTTTCGGATTTGGCTATCCACACCAACTTGAAAAATTCAACCTGTATAGGAAATCTGTCTGGGATAATTATAAAATGAAACTCAATCAAATGCAGTTCAATTAATTTTAATATAAGAAAATAATCCAAATTTTATGATAACATCTGTTGTAAATGACAAAAAAATATTAATGCCCATAAAATACATATGGTCACGTGTCTGTGTCACTAAGCTTTGTGATGAAATACAGTAATAATTTATTATTTTATGTAGAGAAAATATTTATATGTGTAAAACAGTACATAATCGCAAATAGATATTGCATTATTATATAAAATAGAATCTATTTTAATAACTGATTTGGCTTATAAAGTAGGGGTTTCATTGTTTTAATACACGTATTAAGACTACCTGAGATTGCAATACCATATTGCTAAAAAATTATGGCAAAATGCCACACAACCTATGCTACACATTTTAACAGTGATATTATTAGATGCACACACCAGTTCGTCACGAGACTTATGAAATTTTGTGTAGGGTTATTTAAATTAATAGTATTTTTTAAACCTGACTGACTTTAGAGCGGCGATAGTCCATCTTTAGACTCTCGACTCAGGTGTGCGCGCGCACAGCTGCTGTAGAAAATATTATTTACACAATTTGTAATGTAAACAGTGATGACGTGTAATGAAATTGTATGCATACTGCAAACATCTATCAAGGTTATGAAGAGCAGAAAGAACTAAATTGCTATAAGGGTAAATATTAAAAAAAAAAACCCTAGATAGAGAGAAGTGGAAGGAGACTAGGGAGGCTGTTGTCCTTCAGTGGGATAATCCAGGCAATTCACTATGCTGATGGGTTCTAGACTGGGGTTTGGCAAGTTGGTATTTGAGGGAAGACATTAGGATACATCACATTATATTGTGCTGCTAGCGATTTTTTTTTAACTTTAAAAATTGGGAGTGAGATCAAGATATTAAACATGGTAAGCAGAGATACCTACTCTGCTGTCTCGCTAAGTATTTTTTCCAAAAGGAAACTCCCTATCGATCTCTAGACTCCGGATCCCTAGCAGGAAACTTCTTCGAAATCTGCCTTTTCGAGCACTATTCCTGTTTCCGATAATATGTAGTTCTATCGCTATTTATCGAATATAGTTTTTCAATCGGATCTACTACCAGACTCGCCAGATAGACAATACTGCCATTGGGGAAGGTACCTGTGAAACTAATGGTTGTCTTAGCTAGTTCCAAACATCTTCATGGGTTAACTTGGAATATGGACCGACCTTCCCCATTTCTGATCTGTCGTCGTAAGAACGTACTAAGTGATGGTGCACTCTATGGGCGAGTCTAGCGGCATGGTGTCGGCGAGAAGAGCGGCAACAGCGCGCGCGAGGTAGGTCATGGTGCCGTAGGAGCCGCTGGGCGCGCTGTCGTAGAGGTGCTGGCACACGCCGGCCGCGCCGCCGCACAGCAGCGCGCCGGGCCCGCGCAAGCTCTCCTTGGCGCAGCACAGCGTCGCGTCGCCGTTGCAGCGCATCTGGGGACAATAAAGCTTCATTTTACCGAAGTGTGAATTTACAAGGTTCGCATCTGAAATGTAAGTCAACCTCGTGTTATCGTGCTATGCGTAGATAATTGAATAAAAGCATGCGTAGGACAAGCATGTTAAGTTAATATTCGTGACTGTATTAATTTATTCCAACGAAATGCTCCTGATAAATTATCGACCATGATGATGATTTCAACAGATAACTTGAGGTTTATAACTTATCTGTCTATGAGAGAACTCAAACTATGAGTAGTGATCAAAGTTCAAATTTTCTAAATCAGTCAATAATAATTTGAACTGAAAAACAATATCGTAAAACTAATTCACCTGATCATCTAAGAATATCTGGTTCGCCCTGTGAACCAGACTCTCGACTTCAATCGTTCCGCCTAGATGTGCTACTGCCTTATATTCAACGACGAGGGTCAGTACCATGAGGGCTTCGACCACCAGTTGTCGGTACTCTGGCTGAGGAATCGAGTTCAGTACTGTTTCCACTGCGAGGGCGAATTTGAGCTCTCCTGATGTCATCTCTTGGGTTAAGTTCGGTTGCAGGAGCTTGCCTTGAATTACTAGGCCTTGGCACTGGAATAAAGAATTATTGGGTTACTTATCGATATCAAGAATATATTATCGGGCGTAGGAGAGAAATCCAAAAAAGCTGAAAAATCTGTCGACTATAATTACAACAGCCAATCAAATTATTTGTCATTAGTATGACAATGTGTGGGCAATTGTTTTAGGCAAGTTCTGAAAGCCTATCATCAACACATGATTAAGCTCTTAGAGACTGGCTGTAAGTTTAAAGACAAGGAAGTAGGGAAATAACCATGCCTAGCCTTTTCCCCAACTATGTTGGGGTCGGCTTCAAGTCTAACCGTATGCAGCTGAATACCAGTATTTTACATGGAGCGACTGCTTATCCACAACCCAGTTAGTACTGGGAAATACGATACCCCTTGGTAAGAATGGTTGTCAGACTTTCGGGCCACCGACTACCTGTAACGACTGTCAAAGATGTACAATTGACAGCCGGGACCAACGGCTTAACGTGCTTTCCGAGGCACGGAGGAAACTCGGAATGTAATGGGTGATCACGCATCTACCGAGCAGCCTAGGCAAGCGCGGCTTAACCTGAAGATTGATCCGCGCGGCTGTTATTATTTAGCCATGAGCTCGAAATAACCGTTTTGCTTAAAAAGAAAATTACCGATTGCTTGTTAACAGGAATTAAATGATACATACTCTTTCCAAAACTCCCCATACGCGCGGGTAGAAGTCCCTTGGCACTCTGTTGAGGGCTCCATCGAGTCGTCGCCGACGCAACCACTGGCCCTGGCGATCCGGCTCAGTTGTAGGTGCTAAGCAAACAGACAAAATTACCACAAGTCTATTATATACAAGATTAGTCTTACAGGCATTTATTAATATGGCCTATCAAATTTATGTTTTGTTGTTTCTTTCACGCATAAGCGTCTCTTGCTAAAGTATAATATAATATAATATAATAGTTTTATTTCGGACCAAAGTATCCATATGGTGTTAGTAACATACAAAAATAACTTATTACCTAGTGTTAGTAAAAATCAACCTCTGCACAAACTGCTTAACAATAGGGGAGCCAAAGCTCTCGGCTACAGTTTTCAGAATGCTGTTCTGACTGTCTCTCACTATCCTCAGTAGCGACGCCGTTTTTTTGCGTACAATTGCATAAAAACCGTCGGTGTGGGCTTGCGCAAACATTTCCGACGCACTACAGTACCGAGGTAGCCTCAACAACATCCTGAATGCATTGTTATATTGGACGCGCAGGACATCCAGCGATCTCTTTGCACAATTGACCCATAGACTGCCCGTGTACAAACTTTGGCAATAAGCCTTGAAAAGTGTTACTTTGACTTGGTTTGTACACCGCGCAAATCTACGGGACAACATATTGCTCCGGACCGCTAGAGCCCTGCGCTCCCTCTCAATGTCTTCCTCGTCCCTGAGGTCAGCAGCAATGCAATGCCCTAGGTATTTGAAAGTGAGTACCTTATTAATATGTGATCCGTTCACTAGCAACTCCGGTCCTTCTCCACGCCGTTTGCCGCTGACCTCAAAGACCATGTATCTACATTTATTTGCATTATATATTAATCCATGTGCGGCGGCGTAGGCCTCACACGTTTTAATCATCTCCCTAATTGCTCCCGCCGACGGACCCAGAAGCACCATGTCATCTGCATAGCTGATATTGTTAATTCTAACCCCATCAACACTGCATCCCACACGCATGCTGCTGAGTGCGACTATCAGGTCATCCACGTAGAGGTTGAAGAGTCTGGGAGACGTCAGACCACCCTGTCTCACCCCACACTCCAACCTATACGGCTCAGAGACTGTATCATCCCATTTCACCCTATTGACTTGGTTACCATACCAATACTGGAATAGCTCACATATTTCCACAGGTATACCCCTGTCTCCCATCTATCTCCAGAGCACATCATATGAGACAAGATCGAACGCCTTGGAGAGATCAAGGAAACAGGCGTACACCGGCGTACCACGATCTTTATAATATCGAACGGTATGCTTGAGACTTAAAATAGCAGTTTCAGTTGATAGTCCGGGGCGAAACCCGAACTGTGCATCATGAAGATGTATGTAATTACTTAGGCAAGAATCAAGCAAACCGTCCAACACCTTGGCTATTATAGTCGCAAGAGAAATGGGACGATAGTTACCCCTATCCGAAATGTCGCCCGTCCTGTTTTTCACAATGGGAACCACGATGGTCTTCATTAGATTAGCAGGTAAGTGCGCATGACTAATACACATTGTGAAAAACAAGACTCGCGGCAGATGGACACCCGCGTGCCTCAAATGCTCAATGCTGAGCCCATCATGTCCTGGAGATTTGCCTCGCTTCATGTTGTTAATGATGTTACGTACTTGCTTGGCTGAGAAGCGAACCAGAGGTTTCGCGCCAGGACAGATGGGCCCACCATCATTCACCAAGGTTGAGGGACCGAGGGGAGACTGAACTTTGAAATGATCCTTGAAACCATTCGCAATTCCTTTCTTATCACTTATCCCCTCCACACACGCAGCGAGGCCAGGTTTCGCATCCAAATTACCAATGGACTTCCAGAATTTAGCAAAATTTTTACTAGCTCGTTGTTCTGCCAGCCTGTCCATTACAATTTGCTCAGAGTTGTTTTGGCAAAATTTCAGCCTACTTTTAAAAACTCTTCGCTTCTCGTACATTACATCATAAACCGGGCCCGCCGAGGGACGATTGTTTAGTATCCAGGTTTGAAAGCTAGACCTGGCC
This sequence comes from Standfussiana lucernea, assembly GCA_964057025.1. Taxonomy (NCBI): domain Eukaryota; kingdom Metazoa; phylum Arthropoda; class Insecta; order Lepidoptera; family Noctuidae; genus Standfussiana; species Standfussiana lucernea. The sequence goes on along the minus strand of OZ059788.1, from coordinate 7,379,075 downwards.
TCGCGGTGGGCATCTTTCACATATTCATTCCACCCACACACTCGCTTACCTCGCCTCGGCCCCCCCCCAGATGTCCCTCCAGATTGCCTCGCCGCCGCACATAGAATCTGCACAATCTGTTCATACAAACTGTCCAGAACAACTCTATGCTCAGCCAAACCACACAATAATGTGATGAGTTTTTTTTTTTTTTAAAGTTAATTGCACTTCAGGGCAAATACAACATATTTCAAATGCAGAGTGTGGTCATTTGAAACCCGCATATCTATCTCATATATATCTGCACTCTATACTATATTGTTACACAGAGAAAAGTGCAGCATATGAAAACTAAGTCTTACTAAACCTTTTTCGGAAACCTTATTAAAATCTACCCTTATTTAGTAAATAGCAGGTATAGGTGTATACTTACAGTCTTCAATACCGCCCTGTAGAGTTTGTCCTTCCAAAACAATTTGTGACTTTTTGCCATATCTATGAGACTTGTTGCTCACTATGGAGAAGTTACCGCGACCAACTGTAAACAAAATGGAATACTTTATACTGAACAACGTCGGTACCTACATCAAAAATAGCTGCATCATACAAGCTTCCAAATAAAAGTTTTAACAGTTAATTGGGACACAAACATTAGCTCATGAATATAAGTAATGGTTTTAATTATAAACATTTTTTATTTACAGCAAAAAGGTCACAGGAAAACCAATATCACAAAAAAAAAAAACAATATGAAATAAAACATAAATACATTTTTAAATCCAGTCTCAGACATAACAATCCTTTTTACAGGTAGACTTGAAATGGAATGTGATATGTGCGCAGTCGCTTTGGTTTTGTTGTAGGTAAGTCGTTCGTCTAACTAAACTTTCAATGAATCCAAACATGTAGTTGCGCAAGACCATTTCGAAAAGAATTTATACTGGATTTAAAGCTGGCCAAAAAGCTGACTGATGACACAGATGGCACAGGTTCGCCGGCCGATGTGACGACGCTTAGGGGAGGCCTCTGTCCAGCAGTGGACGCCCTTCGGCTGATATGATGGTAAAATTAAAAAGATCGATATTGTAGGCTCTAACTATCTATTGCTGTGCAGCGATTTTCTATTGATGGACTCAGCAATAGATATTTAGAGACGCTTTGAAATAATTTTCTAAATTTCGTGGGACAATTATTATATTTGAAACCGACAAAGTCACACACTTCTAATACAAAACCGTGGACGTATACACAAGGTTACAACGGGGTGCACTCGGACATGAACATAAGCAAACGTCTGCTCTCACAGAAACACTCGCCTTTACCCTTACTGACTTTTCCCTTTGTTAAAATTGAAGGGGTCGCAGCTGCAAAAAGGAAACATTTTCAGAAAACTTCCCTAATAAAATACATTTTAATAAGGAAAATCGGAAATTCAAAATAAGTTTTTTCAAGAAGATGGCGAGATGATCTTGACGCACATCACGGAGGCTGGTTGGAGGTGGCGCAGGAGAAGAGTACCTGGATGGATATGGGGGAGGCCTTAGCTCAGCAGTGGGACATAAAAGGCTGATAAAAAAAAAAGAAAAAAAAAGAGATGGTACCTTTTACATACCTACACTGAATCGAATCTAACGATTTAAATCCTTATGTATTACAATATGTACCTATAGTATTATCTAAAAATGTATCAAGCTCTACCTATAAATAAACGAAATGATATTTACCACTATTTATAGCAAATTCCTTTCCGCTGAGTATGTGGTGCAGTAGATTCTTCATCTCAAAAGGCGACAGATTCAACAAATGTTCGGACGCCTCTTCACCGTCGCACGACAATGTTCGTGATAACTCTGTGGCCATTACCTGCACAAAAAGCCAGCAAATCACTCAACATTTGAGTAACTTATCATATGTATATGTTTCCCTGTTGTTTACAAACAGTATTTTAAAAACTAATCAAAGCTACTGTTTTTTATTACTGTGTCCCAAAATGAGGCTTTCATTCGGTCAGGCTAACTTTATTCTATATAGTGAAATGGAATCTCTTTGTTTTGTGCGATCTCTGGCCATGTTTGCCCCGCGAACAAGATCAGATAGTCACGCCACCCTGGCAGCTATTGTACGTTGTAAAACAAATATCTACCTGTATAATAAGCCCAACACGCAGGCGCAACATCTCGAGGAACAGTTGAGGCTCAGTTCGGATGAACATGGCGAGGTAGACCAGCAGCTCCTGAGTCAACATGGCCGTACTCTCGTCGTCGCCGTACGCCTGCACAACAATAGCCGCATGTTTTAGGATCAGTTTCTATCAAGCGGAAAAATCCACGCGCACATTTTTGATGTCACTGAATAACGGACTGTATTGGTATTGACTTTAAGTATAAAATTCGACGCAGACAAAGCGTCTACAGGCGCGTGGATGCGCGAGTGCCCAAATTTATACTTAAAAACAATACTGATACAGTCCTTTATACACTGATATCAAAAAAGTGCGCGAGGAAACGCTTTGTGGAAACTGACTCTTACTCAGTCCTTTTACAGTTATTTTTACCTCTGACATTGTATCACTGTCCAAATTACAGCCTTTACTCTTGCTACAACAGGATTGCTGTTGGATTGGCGCCACTGACAAGTTTGATAAAATTACAGTGACCTTTATTCTAGCTACAATAAGGTTGATGCTGTCACAAGTAAAATAATTGAAAAGGATTTGCATGCTAATTTTCCAATCTTTTATGGATATTTGAATTCAGAATCTGTGATACTTAACAAATTTTGGAATACCAATCTCAATCTCATACACGAAAAAGGTGAAATTCCGTTGCAATCAACTCATTTTTTATTACAAAACTAGCTTTTACCCACGACTTCGTACGCGTGTACTTAGAATCTAGAATAAAAAGAAAAAAAAGATGATTTCCTGTGGTAAAATGTAGCCTATATTTTAAATTAGACATCTAGCAGTAGATAGGTGAAAACTATGTTCAAATACATGCAGTAGTTTTTGGGTGATGCGCGTACAAACATACAGACAGAAAGACAAAAATTCTAAAAACTGTTATTTTAGTTTCTGTTGCTCTAATAATGTAATATATATATATATATATTAATATTATTTTTTTCCAATATATTCAATGTACAGACATCGGCCTGTTGCAATTTTATTATAATTATGTATAGATAATGGTCACTCATTAATAAACTTAAAAAACACAACGCTGAAGTAGATGGTCGAGTACTTTTTTGTACATTTCGTGAGATTATGAATGCAAGGATGGACACTCAATTCTGTCCCCAATGTTACTATGATAGAATATCTACAGTGACCATATTTTCATTACAAATTTTGTGGTAGCTCCGCCAACTTACGTGGTGGTCACCATTATTTAACTTGGTGCTTCTAAACATAAAACAAACCCATGGTTTACCTCCGATACGAAACAATCCTATCGACACAAACACGAAGAGTTTATGCCAATGTAGACATGTTTAGCCGTCAGCAAGGTGTTCCCAGCAAAGTAAGGCCTTGTTTACTAAACAGACCGTTTTTCATGCCGCAAGTACTAGCCTACCGTTAACTGAGCCGGTGCATGCGTTAGGTGCGAGGTGCGGGAGAGGTGTTGGAGACCGTTAGGCTAATTTCAGAGCGGACCGGCGCCGGTCACGTGCGCTGAGGACTGGTCGTGCCATGCTTTCACAGTGTTCCGTGTGCACGCGCGTTTCTGCTTCGTAACAATCGCCATGACTGTACAAACTCGCGGCCGGTACACACTTCGCGAACTTTCCGCCGCCGGTCGAGCGTGTCCCGACTTGTCGACCGGCGCACGTGGCATAGTGAGAGCTATCGCACAAGTCCATGGACTAGAGTTGCCCAACTATCGATAGTTTCTCTATCGATAAATTACCTCGAAAACTAGTAACAATATCGATAGTGCTATCACAAATTAACTAATACTATTGATTGGAAGCGATAGTATCGATAGGATCGATACTATTACATTATAATACTATCAATAGTATCGATAGCATCGATTTTTTTAAAGTAATACTATCGATATTATCGATAGTATCGTTATATTAAATAATTAACACTATTGATAGTTTGTAAAATTATCGATAGTATTACACCATCGATAGTTTTACACCATCAATACTATCGCCGTTTATAATACTATCGATAGTGTGAGCTAATACTATCGATAGTATTGCTCCTAAACATATGCTGGTCTTCGATAGTATCGACACTATTTTTGTATATCAATACTATTGCCCTGTATCATACTATCGATAGTATCGATAACATCGATACTATTGATATGACGTCAACTATCGGTAGACTATCGATAGGCAACACTGATGGACATTAAAACACGCAACCGCCGCCGGCCGCGCTCTGAAGGGCTTAGTTAGCAGTTGAATGAATGAGCTGAGGTATAAGTGACCACATCCCTCCCGCACTGCGCGGCTTCCTTGGGCACCGTCTTAGTTAAGCGGTAGACTTGGTTGCTATTTCGCATGGTCACGAAACGTTGCTCAAAAAAAATACATCTCTTGGTGAAATTAAACATAATACCATCGACAGCAATTTACATGCAGTTATTAATGCGATGCGGAAATAGTAATTCCGTGACTTTAATAACAAAAAGTAATGAGCGTTTACAAAGTTACGATGATAAGAGAAATAGGTATGAACGTTAGTCATTTTTATATTAACAGTTTTTATTACCTTTTTCTGTTCATTCCCCTGATTTTCATGGCGAAATGACTGCATGCAACAAATATTAAAGCTTTATTATGTCAATAGTATAGTTATGGTTTAGATTCATAAACGTCTCGCATTTTTTTCTGCTATGGAACTGAACATATTTGTATGGTATGGCTCAAATTATTATTTTTTAAACATAAAATGTGATTGGCCAATCTCCGCGGAGATAAGCCACCAGTGCAAACGCAGGTGCACTTTCTCTTTCCACACTTTCATAGTGTAGGACGGACGGTTGAACGAGACTTTAATCATATGGCTATATCATAGCCTCCCGCCAAATTCTATTGATATGTATTTCATTCATCATAACGTAAGTTCTTTATTCGAATCCGATTCCAACGAAATCAACCGAAGCTAATATCGGTTTTCATTCACACAAATACATTCAGGTCCTAAATTCCAGCAGTTCCCAACAAAACCTTCACAGGACAACACAATAGTAAGTCGTCAACATACCTGATGTATCAACTGCCTCAGTTCATTCTCGGGCAGCGGCGCGGTGATCGTATGCTCGTTGTTGGGCGGCATGCCCACCGTGATCTGCTTCTGTCGCACGAGCAGGTCCGTCACGGCCTTCGCGAGGTCCTCCACGCGCTTGCCGAGCATGCCGGCCGAGTGGCGGACGAGACCCCAGAGCTTCTGGGTGCATGCCTTCTCGTAAAGAACTTTTAAGAGGTCTTTTACGGTGACCATTTTGCCGTTTTCTTGCATTCCTGTGGGAAGTTATTCGTATGAAGAAGAGGGTTTCGAGAATAATGGTAGTGACGTTAGAAAGAAGTATGTTGAACGGACGTAGAATTTTACGAGTTCAGATTGCACACGGCGCTTCTATTAAGTTTTTGGCGCTTTCGATAATAGCGAGCAACGATGGTCTAGCTAGTGGTAGCGGCCCGGGCTTACTAGTTCTACGTCATAGGTTCGAACTGACATACGGATTTCATCACCACTGTTCTCAAGACGGGAAAGGAATATATCGTAAGGAAACAGGTAAAATTATGTAACATCCGCTAACCCGCACTGGCTGGGCCCGCGTGGATTATATCCGACTACTTCACTCATAGTGGGGGTACTTTCATACAAGCTTACAAGCTTGGCTTGGCCTTACAACTTCTCTTCATGATATTAGGGTTTCTAAACAGTCAGCTTGCCCTGCCAGGAGCCAACAATACGGCAAACCTATATGCTGTATTGTTGGCTCCTAGGCACGCCACTGTTCACTCACATACAAACTTGAGGTCTACCTGTACTAAAGTCCAGTCCGTGCGTATCGACGAGGTACTGCAGTATGTCTCCCTGCTCGTCCAAGCTCTCCGTCTCTCTCAGCATGGCGATCAGTTCGTCGGTCTCCTGTTCGGCATACACCGAGTTCGACTCCGACGTCGTTCGGGTGCGCACGATGTTTGCTAGGTTCTTGTTTATGATTGCTGGAAACATTATAGTTGAATTAGGAAAGTACAGTGCGGTTCCAGATTAAGTGGCTGCTATTGAGAAATTCCTGATGCATAAACCCTTTGCCCGATCTGGGCCTAAAACCTCATGCTCAGCAGTGCAGCCGCGGTTGCGGCCATGAGGAACGTTTTGAGTATGAATGTGGAGGGCTACAAGAGTATAGGAAGACCAAAATGATAGATGGAGTGTTTGAAACATGATATGGCTAGAAACATATTTCCCGCCTTTAGCAAGATTCTATGAATTTTAAATTGTGGTGAATCATGCTCACCTTCTGGCGGCGATGGAGACTTCTCTTTCGTCACTTCAATAGTAGGGGTGGCAGCCAATAAAGACGTTGTGGATGTTCCCCTGAAACATTACAATCCATAACATCATTGCAAAATAATAATTGGATTGGTCATCAGTTAAGATCACGCTAATATTGAGGTATCACTGGCGTTAAGTTATGCAAAACCAGGAATATTGCCAACAACAAATGAAAGAACAGCTCAAAGCCTAAATATAAAAGGGCTCATTTACGGAGACGTGGTGATCCGCGATCGCGTGCGGGGCGTGGCGTCCCGCGGTGCGTTACTTTTTATCCGTTTACTGAGAGGCGACGCGTGCAGCGACCCGCGTTATAACACGCACAGACAAACATAATTATGGCATAGTACGAAGTAGGTCGTACACAGCAACAAGCGCACACAGCCCCGCGGGGCTACGTGTCACGCGCCGCTTCTCGGTGAACGGTGTGTTGCAGAAGGCCCGCTGGCCGCAACACTGCGTGCGCTGCCGCTGTAAACGCCGTGTTTGTCGCGGCGATGTCAACTACGGGCGTCGTAAATAACGCTGCATTTCAAGCAAACGCGCGTAAAAAAGCTTCTCCGTATACGCTCTCATACATCGCCATAATTATGTATGTTTGAATTTAATGCAAGGCCCGCCGTACAACCACTTCTCCGTAAATGAGCCCTTAGGCGTACTAAACACTTGTTCACGTCAGTCAGATTCAGCCGGTGCCGAATTATGCCAGATTTGACCAACTCGAACATGTGCGTGGCACCCCTTATGTCCGAAAAATGATTGATACACGTGTATTTTTCCCTTCAAACTCTTACTTAGTAATGGCTCTTCGCTTGGCGTCCTCCGGCGACGGACTGCGGCCGTAGGTCGAAGGGTCCACATCAAGCCAGGACGGCTTGCGTTCCAGCGAACGACCTATTGACTCACCTTCCATGCCCAATGTGTCAGCTAAAAAGTAACCTTGCGTTAGTATTTGCTATTTTCTTTACTATTATATTCCAATCAACATCAAATGCCGAATATTTAATTGTTATAGCTGGTCAAGAAGCGACGTGAATACTAATTTGATATGACAAGCCACAATAAACTTTAAAAACATGGAAATAAGATCAGTGCGGTAGAGATGCTCAAATCCGAATTAAAATTTATTTGCAGGGTTCTCTCACGACCTTTATATCAAGAAACTTAAAACTGTCATTTACGACGTTGTTTTAAGAAACTTAAAAGTTGATTACTTTAATTTGTAATCAAGCGATTCATCAGCGCTTCATCGTAGAAGCTACTTTAAGTTAATTTCTACCTTATATCAATTAATTGAAGGCTTATTTTTAATAAGCTTAAGATACGTACAGTCCACATTGATAGACCTGGTCTTCTTGATAGCGCCGCGCACTGACATGCGCCTGCGCAGCGTACGAGCGTTGCGTGTGCCCGCCGGGCGAGGCAGGAAGCTGATCTTGTTGCTAAACGACTTCAGTAAGTTGTCTTCTAAGTAGCTTTGTACTTCCGGGTTTAATTCTGAAACAAATAAGGGCTACTATTAGGATATTTCACGCTAAAAAAACGACGTCAATATCATTGATGAAATGTCTCTATTTTTCGACTTGTGGATTGGATAGCAATGTTGACCGTCGAACTAGTAACGAAATATATGGGTGTTGGACGTGGAGTTGTGGACACCAACCCGATATACAATACAATAGTAAACAAACTTTTACGTGCCCATGGCTCGGATAAAGGCCTCTGTGTGAGGGAGAAGGAAATAATCCACTGAGCGGGCCAAGCGCGGAAAAGGAAAGTCTTATATCAACTTAGGCTTCACAAGAAATAAATAAAAGATATTGCTGGGGGCTAAGGATGAAGGATGTTCTATATTACAATAATTATTATATTATTAGGATGTTCTGCTTCAATTGTTCTCTGAGTGAATTCACACGGGCCGCGTTTTGTAAAATTACTCTTGGTTGTTGAGATAATATAATTGTAAGTCTAATCTTATTAAGCTAATAACTATAAGTACGCTATTGTATTAGGTAAGCCTGTGATGATAGTGGTATGTGTTTTAAATAAATTACACAAAATATTGAAGGTCAGAAGGTAGTCGCGTTAATTATTGATAGTATTCTCTGTTATGAACTAACAAAGACTTATAATATCAAAAATGTTACAAAAAACTTACTGTCAGGATATCCTTCCTCCTGACTTCCAAGGAAACTCAAGTTCGTAATGGCGGATGTGCTCAAAAACTCTCCAAGATTCCCGAGAGTTACTCTGGTACCATTAATATATCCAGACTTGAGTTTCTTCATGGTCGTAATCATCGCCATTGGGATCTTACCCTGATCTGAAATATGAAAGTAGCAATGGAGAATATTCTGTAGTATATAAAAGGGGTAGAAAGTTTTATAGCTCAGAAAGCGTGATTGTGAGATATGGATTTTGTTAGTAATTAAGTAATTGGTATTGGATTAGTTAGATGGCAACCCGTAAACCATTGTCTGTTAATGCGTGCACATATATTTAAATTACTTTTAAAGTGGACACCCGGCCATCCCATACATGAAATATAAAATATGTATGACGTAAGCATTTGCGAAAGAGACTAACCTTTACGCCAGTTATTAAATTTTTAAACAGAACAAAACTTTACGGGTGTCTTAACTATTCATAAAGATATTTGTGTGTAGATGATGAATGATGTATGGCTATATCATTTTTTTGCTGTCAAGTCTCACCGCAAATTGGATAAAACAATAAAACAATGGGTTCAGTGTAAAAATAAATTACATAAAAGAATCTCTGTACTATGTACTGTTTTATGGCCTGGTGAAGAAACGGACTGCCATTATAAACCTTAATGATTTTACACAAAGTTTAGCTTACAATTGCTTTTTTTCATCTTTCTCCATTTGTTTAAGATATTTAAAAAAATATCTTAATTTACATTAAGATACACAACACCAAAAAAAAATTGTTAAGTTAAAACTAAAGTGCATTTGTTAATACCCGCCAAACACCACCACACACAAAAAACAGAAAGAAAAACCTTATCCAGAGACAGACAATAATCTTTGTTTACCTAACAAATACTGCGTAGCGAGCAACGTTATCGTCGGCCGGCCAAGCATTTGTTTCCAGCTCATGCCAAGGAACGCGACGTTAGCCGTAAATGTGCTCGCGAGCAGCGCCGGGTCTCGCGACATGTAGTACTCTTCGTAGTCGAAGTTCTATGACACACCACACCCATGCGAGGTTAATGTTTAATACGGGAATGGACGTGGGCCGGTGGGCGCAGCTAGGGTTTAAAAAGGATCCAAATAGGACATTACAGGGGCCTTTGAAATTTTAAATTACTTACATAAAATACTTGTTAATTTATCATATTCCGCAATAGGAACAGTAACGGTGAAACTAATGGCGCTAGCATAGCTACCAAGCATTGTCATTGATTGAAAATCTGTTATTGTCATTTTATGTCATTTTATATTTCAAAATAGCTTGTTTGTCAGAATGGGACTGATCTATAGTCACGCCATCTGCAATGAACTTGGACATGCCTTCCCAATTGTAGCAATTATGGTGTGGCCAATTTCTGGGAGGGTTTCAACCAAGCTACGCCCACAAAGGACAGTATTTTAGTCATGTTCTAAAGATTACTGCCACTACAGAGGAAATAAATGATGCAATAAGAAGACAATAATTGTTTTTAGATGACAACGGACACAACTAGCCTTATGTGTCAAAAGGATCTCATTATTATTTTACTGACAACATGGGTAGACAAATCACAACATTTTAGGTGATATAATGTATGATATAAATACATATACTGCAGACAATGAAAATATGGCGGTTCTAATGTCTTCAAAAGTTCCACATACGATTTTAATTATGTATTCACTACCACAAAACATTTTGGCATCCCTAAACCAAACTAGCATAACATTCTAAAGGGTAAATGTTACTGTGGATGAAACATTCTAAACATCAAATAAACATGGATGGGCAAAACCAGCAAGCAAACTTTCCAAAATAATAAACAAATAAAACAATACCTAAGTGCATTTGATTCAGGGTCAAGAGAACAAGTGGTCGCCCAAGAAGGTTTTGCCAAGAGGACTTCAAGAAATTAATTTCTGCTTTGAGGGTGTCAACCATGAGATCGTAGTCAGAGGCGATGTAGAAACGTTTCATATCAGAATACTAGTAAATAAATTAAACAAAAAAAAAAAGAGTTATGAAATGGAACTTCTTTTATGAAAGAAGAACAAATTACTAAAATTTCACTTCTGCAACTTCAGAATTTATTTGCAACAGCGATATTTTTACTGCGCATTGAATTTTCAACGTACTACTTAGTTGATAATACAAGAGTGCGTTTTTTTTATGTGCTCTGTTGGTTTCATTCTCGTAGGTACGTAAGTATTCATGGGTAGTTTTAATTATAGTAGGCAAAACGGAGAGTTGAACCCATTGCGCGATAAAAATCGTTGTGTTCAAAACCGCACGTGCGTACGAGGGCTTTTAGCAAAATAAACTTGACATGAAAAGTAAAAGAGCATTTGCAATTGCTTAGTTCTAATGACATAAATACTAAGATTTATAATGGATGTATGAATAAATTAATTAAGTAGGTACCTGAGGTGTAAAGGCAAATATGCGGTCATTCAAAGAGTACAGCTTGCTGGTGCTTAGGATACCTACATCACGCGACTTCCTGCCAGATAAGCCCAATTTCTTGTTTCTACCTGCAATTTTCAATAAAATAAAATAAATAAAAAGCCTTTTATTTCTAGACTCAGCACTTAATTTACACACTTAGCACTAGGTACTTATTAATATTTTAGTCTTAGTTGTGTTAGTCTTTAGCTTATCCTAGTTAATAGTGTTAGTTTTTGTTAAGGGTTGGCGACGTAGCCCTAGTACGGGTAAAGTCCCTTTTCATCTTTTCCCACTTTTCACGGTCTTTGGCATGATTTAGCCAGTTTGGGGCAGCAGTCTGTGTTATATTGTCAGCCCATCTTTTTAACGGTCTCCCGAACTTTCATTTGCCCGCTAGTCCTGTCCATGTCGTGGTTTGGATAGTTCATCTGCCATCGCAGAGGCGTGCGACATGACCTGCCCAACGCCATTTTAGTGCTAGCGCTTTTGTAAGAGCATCTGTCAGCTGTGTCTTTTTTCTGATGTTCGCATTTTTAACTTTATATATTTTTCTTAAGCCTAATATGCTTCTTTCCATCGCTCTTTGTGTAGTCACAATTTTCTGTTTGCTTCTGTTGATGTGAACCCAAGTTAGACACCCATATAATAAGCTTGGTAAGAGGCAAGTCTTCATCACTATTTTTTTTAGGTTTAAATTGTAGTGGCCTTTTAGAATTTCTTTGAGAGACCAGAATTTTTTCCAAGTTATGTTTGCTCTCCGTTGTATTTCTTCATCCATGCTCGCCTGGCAATTATAACTGAACTGCCTTGTTGGTTGTAAGCGCGACTGTTGAACATGAGGTCCTGGGTTCCATTTACGGGTAGGGCAGGGTTATTGTGCTTTTCCATCCAAAATTTATCAGTAGCAGCCTGAGTGGATTTGTGAGCAGAGCGATTTGAGAGCAGTTAGAAATCAATAGTCTTGCTCCCTACTTACATAACTGGCGAATTTTTTTGTGTTATGTGTAACTTATAATTTCACAGCTCCAAAAGCCCCACTAACATCGCAAGCAGTATCAATTTACAGTACTCAAGGCTTTTAAATAAATCTAAACTCTCTGACATTGAATTTAATTCTAATGTCACATACATTTGTTGAGACGATTCGCAGAAGTGAACACATTCAATTAATAGTCCATTAAGGTTAAGTATTGTTTGTTAGTTGCTGCTATGTATTGTTAATTTATTTGCATTAGGAGATATGTTCAATGCATAGCATAATAAGTCTATATTGTTCCCACAGCTGGGACTCAGGCCTCCTCTCTATGTAAGGGAGTAGGCTATAATTCACCATAATTATGTGTCTGGTGGGGGTAGGTAGACGTCATTTGTCTTTGATTTTTGGTTCTAGGACATATCAGATTGCTCACAATATTTTTCTACACCAACTAAAAAAATTGTTAATATATTATAATGTTACGGAGCTTTTGAATGACGAATTTTGAATTTAGATAATTTAATTATTTCCTGATTTATAATTTCAAATTAAGTATTATAAACTATTTTGTGCAGCGAATATGGCATAACATGTTGAAACACAATTATGAAACTCATTTCCATCCATATATACACATGTTTATACAAATAAATGAATCTTAATCTACACCATTCTGAGAGCAGTGGAGAGGAGCTCATGGCTAAATAATAACAGCCAATCGGTTCTTCAGGTTAAGAGCTTGCCTGTGTTAGACTGTGGATGGGTGACCGCCAATTACATACAGAGTTTCCTCCGTGCCTTGGAAAGCATGTTAAGGCATTGTTGTCCTGGCTGTCAATTGTAGATCTTTGACAGTCATTATATGTAGGTAGTCAGTGGGCTGAAAGTCTGATAATCAGTCTTACCAAGGGGTATTTGTATTTTGTATTAACAGGGTTGTGGAAGTCAAATAGGCAATCTCTCCATGTAAAATACAGTTATTCAACTGCATCCAGTTAGACTGGAAGCCAACCCAAACACAGTTGGGCAAAGGCTAGGCAGATGATGATAATTTTAAGAGCATTTGCAGTGGTGATGAAATAAATAACACAAGGTAATGGACCTGTCTGAGTATGAACCTATGACCTACAAATTGTAAGTCAGGACTTTTATCACTGGGCTAGCACAGCCCTGGCTTCTATTATGTTCAATGACTTACCTAAATATGTGTACAAATGGCTAAGCACCCTAGCCGGCTGGACTTCAATAGGCGCCACTTCACTGATTGTCTGTACATGCAGGTCATACTCCATCAATTTGTCCCTAATTTCATTAGTCTCAGCGAGTATAACAATCTGAACAACCACATCGGGTTTTTTCTCGGAACATAGTCTTCTGTTGAGAGGATCTAGTTCACCAACAGCTAGGAATCCCTGAAAATAATATTGACGAAGCATTATTAGGATTGCATTAATAAATGTTCACTGTAAAATTAAGATACCGTTACTTTTACCTCTTGCAATAACTTCCCAAGAATGTACAATGATTGAGCCCATATAAAAGGGCACCGGCCAAGTGGTATGCGTTCTTGGCTCCCTGGGTTCGCCTGTTCCAAATCAGCCTTGTCTGCAGGCACTGAATACAGCTCAGGAACCAACTTGATCCCGTCATCTTTCCTTATCATCACCTTTTCCAACAACTGAGTGTACTCTGTCACATTGTTCTTATCACCTTTGAAGCAATAATCCAATATCAGGTAGCAGAAGAATAGAGGCCACTCACACTCTATATTTTCAAACATTCTCAGCTCCCAAGGCTCGTAGTACAGCCTATTGGGATCCTCTCTTGGTGTTTTGTGACCATCCCTTAGGAACCTCTTGCATCCAAATTTTCCTTGCATTTTAGTAACAATAGTGTCTCTAGTTGTAGCAATTAACTGTGGATCATCTACTGCAAAAGCTGGGTAGCTTATAATTGAAAGTAAGCCAGAATCTAGCTCTTTGCTATTTGATTCTCTTGGTAGCATTGATTGGAGCACAGCCTGGCATTTCTGAGCTTCATCAGCCAAAACATGGATTACACTAGAAGGACCTCCACGAGCACCAAACAGATCCAATTCATTCATAGCTTCTAGAGCTGCTTTGGCCATGCCAATAGAGCTAGCATTCAACTCAGGTAGGCCGTGGTTGGTCTTGTCACCTCTTTCCCAAATACCATAATCTGGGGTGCAATAAGCTGATTCAATGTAAAATACTAAATTCTGGATGAATGAAACTTCATCTAATGAAAATACAATCTGTAGACCAGATGCTGTCATCTGTGCAAGAATGAGCAGGTACAGAGAGATGGCATCAATTTGGAGATGTCCCCATTCTGTGTCTTTCACCACGGAGCGGCCAGTGGTGGAGGAATACTTGGCATGGAGGGAGTCCAATGGATGCTGAGTGCTCTTAAACTTCTCCACTTTGTCTTTTTGTTGCATCATAGCCATGAGAAGACCTGAGAACATCAGAAATTAAAATTTATAAAAGCTCATGAGGAGCAATACAAACTACAGCCACAGACTTCAGTGGGCTGGGTTCCAAGCAAGTTCCTATAAATAATTACCTCTCATCAGCTTGACGCAACTTTGTTCCAATTCGTATGTTTTGGCACGATCCTCATCTTGATCGGCAATTTTCTTAAACGCCATGGAGAGCCCCCATACTGCCAATATGCAGTACAGATTGTCTCTAATCCATGCGTGGTCATTGTGTGGGCTTGCGGGAAATAATCCAGTCACAGGCTGCTGGTGATCTAAAATTAACTTGTGCACTACCCGCTGATAATAATCCAAACGCACCCCTGAATTACTACGAGTCCTCATTTTGGTAGCATGTCACACTTCACAACAAAACACATAATACTCTAATGTAATTAGATTGGTTTCTAATTATAAGCGATACTTTAGACTAGGTACTTAGTATTTATTTATTGGCATTTTCTGATTCTTCCCAAATTTAATTTGTGTCATTTGAAAGTCGCAGTTGTCAAAATGTCAACAATATAATCTTCCGTCGAATGACGTTTGAATTATATTGATAGATGATGATTGCATTCTTTCCTCGGACTCAGAATCGACTAAGTAATTTATGGTTGGTAAATTTTCTCTTGCCTGAAGCTCCTTGTTTTTCACACGTCACATCACATCTGACAAGACAATGTCGTGAACGTCAAAATTTAATAATTTGCCTATTTGGTAATCTTTCCGTTTCTAATGTTTTTGTGTCTTGTCTCTAGGAGTTTTTTATGAAGTTTATTTGATTTTCGATAGTTTTCTTTTAAACAAAATGATTTTTTATATTTTATTGTGTCATATTTTGTTCATCCCGTTTCTAAACAGCAGTAACACGACAGTAAGTCAACCGGAGATAATAAACAAAACTTTAATTGAACCTGAACCTCGTAAGGTAAAACAGTCAAATGAAACGAAAGCAACATTGCTAAGTGAAGGCGGTTCCTTATTGCCTGGTGCAGCTTTGGCTTTAGCCAAAGACAAACTTACGAGCCTAGACAGTGAATTGGGCAAAAGTAAAGTAAAACCTGTTGTTGCTCGAAAAGGAGTTGTTTATATCGAAGATGATAACTTGAAAACTCAGCAAAATAATGTATCAACTAATAATCAAAACACCACTGTTGCTCCTAAAATACAAGATAAAACACATGTTTTCAAGAAAAACTTAACTGATTACACAAATAAGATATTGGAGTCCAAGGTAAACAGCACTTTGCTGACCAAATTATCCAGTGGTGTAAAAGACATGAATAAAACTGAAATACACAAGAAGCCTTTACTTTTATCTTATGATACTCTAGCAAATATGACAGTCAAGTCATCACCAGGAACATCGGTATCTGATCAAATCCAGTCTCCTAACAAAGATTTAAAAGCCTATGCAAAGAACGCTAACAGCCATCCTGGAATGATAATGCCTCTTGTTATATCAATTTTGTTAGTTCCTATGTTTGCAGTCCTTGGTTACTTGGCCTTGCGACGAGGCCAAGAAGCTTGGAAGAACAGGCATTATAAAAGAATGGATTTTTTGCTTGATGGAATGTATAATGACTAGATATTGTCCTGAAATTAATTCATGTTTTAAGTGTTGGGAATTCCTACTTAATGATATTGCAAAGAGATATTAAATATTTATTATGTGATAAAAATCAGAGCGGCCAGTGGTGTTATACTGTTTTAAGAGATCAACTTTTCTTGAAGTTGTGTCTCTGAATGTTAAATGTCCTATGGAATTATTGGCAATAATAATTTAGATTGTTACGTTAATTCAATCATGTTATAAGGTGTATTGCAAAGCTATTTACAATTGTCAGATAGGGTTGTCTTCAACAAATATTATGATATACTGCAGGTTTGGTGTGAAGATGACAATAAATAAATATTATATTATTGGTGCTTGAAATGTGCCTTACATTTAATAATGAATTAAAATTGATGTGAACAAGTTTCTTTAGTAGCATGAAATTTATTTTCAAGTGAAAAAGTCTTCCTTCTAATGTAAGTTATTTATTAGAATGTTATTGTGATAATTTTTGATAATTTAAATAAATATATTATACACACCATTGTTGATCTTTAAATGGTAGTATGCTGAATGTTTCATTGTAGTTACCAAATAAATATATTAAGTTTTAAGTTTATACAGTCTCAAATGAGTTTGCATTTTGCTTAATTGTATTGCTTTTTTTACTATTTTTGTATAAAATTAAAGGTTTATCTGATATATTGCATTACTATTGTCAATTCATAAATATAAAACTGATTTCATATTAAAACTACAAATAATGTGGAAATCATGATTATACATGATTCATTAATTCGTACTAATTATTTTAGTGATTACTGTCATAACATTATAATATAGTTATAATGCATTATGAAGAAAATAATATTTTTTGTAAACTATATTTCATTAATAAAAATTGAACATGTTAAAAACAATAATTACTTACAATATTTTTCTTTATATTCCTATCTAATTTATAGAATGTGTACTGTAGTTTACAGAATTATAATAAACAGTAAACCTCAGTTTAGAATTGGCCTCAAATGTCATTTAATCTAGCAATTTGACTGACTATTGTAACCGTATCTCAGAAGGGAATCATAGAATTGAAACAACGAATAAATCAACGCAATAACAACATTTATTATAAATTATTCACCATAGTTCAGTATATATTACACTATATTACTAACCTTAAGACTTGTCACTCCGGTGCCTCGTTCAAGACTGATTCATGTCCACGATTTGTTAAAACTGACAATTCACTTCAATGTCAAAATTATTTTATACTGACAGTGACACTGACAATGACACTTTTGATTGATTTAAAATGACACAAACATAACTCGACTCCAACAAGCCTATCGATGGACTGTTTACTATGACATTATTAATATGAATCTACCCTCACATAGATAAGTCTTGTTACAGTCGGCCATCCTTCAAGAACGAGTCCCTTCGTTCCTTATTATTGTATAACAATTATATAAAAATAAAAAAATATTCTGTACATAATTAGATTAGGTATTATTTGAAAAGGATAACAAAAGTAAATATTCACTACTCTAACAAAATAAAAATTAAAAACAAATCTAGATCATCATTATCGTTTATTTTACAGCCTGAGCGATGTGAAAGCTTCTTCATTCACTCTCACACCGCTTTAGCCGCAATGTTTTGAACTACTCATGGGCGACGAGTTCATACGCCAATCCTGCCCAGTTCAAACATTCTCACTCAATTTATCATCTCTATTGCCGAGCGAAGTGAGGCTACTTCCTTCACCATCACTCCGTTATCGGCAGCAGTACTTTGAGCCAATCCTGGGCGGCGAATCCCAACGCCAATCCTGCCCGACTCAAAGCACCTTCACTCAATCTATTGTAATATCTATTGCCGAGCGAAGTGAGGCTACTTCCTTCACCATCACTCCGTCGTCGGCAGCAGTACTTTGAGCCAATCCTGGGCGGCGAATCCCAACGCCAATCCTGCCCGACTCAAAGCACCCTCACTTATCTCTAAGGGACTAGCAAGTTCATATGCCAGACGCCTTATCATATAGCTTGTACATACATCGCAAATTTTGATCATCCCAAATCATAAATTAAATTAAATAAATCAGATAACTCATAAGAATGACTCACATTTAAATAACAATATAATTAATTGCTTTCACTCTCATCGTCATTTTCATCGCTGGACGAGCAAGCAGGGGCATTAAAACTCAACCATGGATAAATTTTATCAATAGCAACAATCGATTCGTACTTTGCTCCTTTTCGGGTCAAAGGGGTGTCTACCACAAGGAATCGATCGTTTGGCAAGACTTTCTTTATCCTATAAGGACCCTGACACTTCGCTTCTAACTTTTTAGATTGGCCCGGCGTCGATACTATTGCCCTAGTTATCCTAACCAGATCGCCCTCCTTATAATTCGTGGCCGTTTTTCTGTGTTTGTCATACCGATTCTTATTTTTCTCCTGATTTATTTTAATTCGTTCACTCGCTTCAGACCTAATTTCTTCTAAACTTTGAGTACTACTCTGTCCTATGTCATCAACTACGTTATTTAATATGCCTTGGCTCGGGTTCGTCACCGTTCTACCTAACAATAGCTCTGTAGGTGTTTTCCGTGTTACGTCATGAACTGTTGTATTGAGTCCTAGCTGAATGTCCGGCAGAAGTTCGTCCCACGAACTTTTGTTCTTACCGTGAGCCATGGACCCCAGGGATGCTAGGATCGTCCGGTTATACCGTTCGACCTGCCCATTTGCTCTTGGTGTGGCGACAGAATTGAGGATGTGTTTTGCACCAATCGACTGCACGAATGTCTTGAACTTTTTGCTTGTGAAACTTGTGCCTCTGTCTGTTATGAGACGCGAGGGAGAACCAAAGTAACTAAAGAGAGTCTTCATTGTTTTTATACTCTCTTTGGTTTTCGTACTCCGAACTGGTGTAATGCTAACGTATTTTGTAAAGGCGTCGACTATCACAAGTATGTAAGTGTAACCTCGCTTACTTCGTGGAAAAGGACCCAAGTGGTCCGCATGTAAAGTGTGAAACGGTATCTCTATTTTAGGAATCGGGTGAAGTAATCCCTCTTTGCTTCCCGAAGGTAGTTTATGGTGAGCACACTCAAGGCATGCAGCTACATATTTTTTTATGAACTTTCGCATCTTCGGAAACCAAAAGAGTGATTTTATTCGGTCCAATGTCTTCTCGAAGCCAAAGTGACCTACGTCATCATGGTTGGATTTTAAGAGTTGCCACCGCACGCCTTTTGGGACCACCCATCTGGTAACCCCCTCACCTAAAGTCCTAAACACTCGTCCGTTTTTAATTGTGTATTCTTTGTAAATACCTGCAATTTTAGATGTTTCCGGGTCTTCTAGAACATTTTTGATACGTCTAACTTCTTCGTCGGCAGACTGCACCGTAGAAATCCAGTCCTCCTTACTAACCGACATAATGTCTAGAACGTGAATGTCTTCAAATGGTGCTGACACTGGACCCCTACTGAGGGCGTCTACATGTGACATTCTTTCACCAGGACGAAACTCGATTTCGCAGTCGAATTCTAAAAATTGAATCCACCATCTAGATATGCGAGGTATGAGATCTCTTTTGGTGAAGGTAGAGCGTAACGCGTTGCAGTCGGTTATAATAGTGAACTTCATTCCAATGAGGTATGTGCGGAATTTGTTCAAGGCACAAACGACTGCAAGTGTCTCTAGCTCGAATGAGTGCAATTTCATCTCATCCGCTGATGTTTGACGACTAAAGTATGCTATTGGCTGCCAGGGACTGTCGGAATCTTTTCTCTGTAATAAGATGCCTGCAACTCCGAATTTACTCGCGTCGGTGTGTAATTGCGTTTCGGCCTTGGGGTTATACAAGGCTAGGACAGGTCTTTCAGTTAGGTGTTTTTTAATGGTTTGAAAGGATTCCGTTTGTATATCTCCCCAGCCCCAAGGTGTGTCCTTTTTCAAAAGGTTTGTCAAAGGCCTAGCAATTAATGCAAATCCCTTCACAAACCTTCTAAAAAAACTAGCGAGTCCCAGAAACCTCCTAACCTCATGTTGATTTTTAGGAGCAGGAAACCTGGACACCGCATCAATCTTTTGGATTCCAGGTCGAATTCCATCTTTATCTATTTCGAATCCAAGAAAATCGATTCGTTCTTGGAAGAAATGGCATTTTTCCATCTTAAGAGTAAGTCCTGCCTCACGTAGGAGGTCTAGCACTTCTTCCAGGCGTGTTAGTCCTTCCTCAAAATTTCTTGAGGGAATCATAATGTCATCCATATATATAACTATATATCCGACTTTGGCCTTACTGAGGATCTTATGGATCGCTCTCTGGAAAACTGCGGGGGCATTTGCCAACCCGAAGGGCATACGATTGTATTCGTATTGTCCATCGGGTGTGACAAATGCAGTTTTCTCTCTAGATTGCTCGGCTATGGCAATTTGATGATAACCTGAAGCTAAATCAAGTGACGTGAACAATGATTGACCTGAAAGCTGATCCAACAAGTCATCAATTCTCGGCAGGGGATAGTGGTCTCTTTTGGTGCGGCTGTTCAGGGCGCGGTAGTCAACGCAGAGACGCTTTTCGCCTGATTTCTTTTTTACTAGGACAATCGGACTAGCATAAGGGGAGTTAGACTCTCGCACTATACCATGGTCGATCATATCACTGACCATGTCCTGAACTAGTTTACGCTCAGAGTAAGGTAGTCGGTACGGCCTGTAAACGACAGGGGTGGAATCCTTGAGGTGAATTTCCATTTCCGTAACGTTGGTAAATCCTAAGTCATGCATACCAGTAGAAAAGCAGTCCTTATATTTTTCCAGCAATTCCACGCATTGACGGTTTTGACCTTCCAATAGCTGTTTTCCGCAATTAGGAGCGACAGAGACGTGATTATTCAAACCATTCGTAATTCTTAAAACATGTAAGTCTGAATTTCCCGATCCTACAAACTGAGCGCGTGTAATGAGGGTGTTCTCTTTGAAGTGTACTGGGTTAGAACCAACATTTTGAACTAATAAATGACATTCAGAATTATTAATTTCATATTCTCCCGGTAACAGATAGTACTCATTACCCGCGCAGCCCCTAACCGATCCGCCTACATAGATATTTCCGGTACATTCAATGTTTGACCTAACAGGGACTGATACCATCTCGCCGATGTCTACGGTAACATCACAAGTTGTATAAAGATGTAGTTTAGAATAGTCGTCTAGTCCTACCCGTTCAAATATAAGATCTGTTGGGGTTTTAATAATCTTAAGTGTAGGTCTTTCAGTAAAGCTATGTCCAAGCAACACGTCATAATTAATTAAATGATTATCTACAACAAACACCTCGACATCCCTTTCCGAAACACCTTGCACATCTATATTAACTAAAGTACGCCCTAGAGGTAAGTATGGTACATTCCCTAGTCCTCTCAAATATGGGCCATTAACACCCTCCCAGTTCAATCCTAATCTTATAGCATTATTTTCACGAATTAATGTTGCCTCACTACCTAAATCTAATTGGCACATTGTAGCGATTCCGTTAATATTTGTCATAAGCTTGTATTTGTCGTTACTATTTTCAGTAAAGGAAACCTCAAGGACTTCCTTATCCTTTGAAGGATTCTTTTGATCCTTTAATTTAGGACAGTTAGGACTGTCGTGTCCCATAAAATTACAGTTAGTGCACTTGACGATCGGTTTAGGGCACTTAAAGCTGGGGTGACCGACACCCTTACAGTTGAAGCACTTAATTTGCCCTCTCACGCCACTATTTCTGTTTGATGCTGTATTCTCCATATTCTTTGCCGAGCTATTACCTACCGATGTATTGCTAGGACGCTTATCCTTATTAAAATCTTTGTTAAAGTCCGACTGATTTCTATTATGATACTTAATGGTCTTAAAGAATTCAAGTACATCTTCTGGTTTATCAAATTTTGCTGCTTGAGCACCTACTCGAACTCCCCTATCCTCAACCCCATAAAGTAAACAATCCACTGCTTGCTTTCCAAATATCTTACATCTGTTCAGTAAATTAATTTTCGCAAAATAATAAAGTTCGTAAGATTCTCCAGAGCGTACCCGTCTATTAAGCATATCTGTCAAAAGTTCCGCATAATTTTCGGTTGCAGGAAATGATTCCTTAAGCATCGACTTCCATTCAAGCCAAGTATGCTTAATAGAGGGCAGACCCTGGAACCATGTCTTAGCCAGTCCGGTGAGTTTAGGCAGGGCATAGTGAACCGTTTGCTTATCGTTCCAATTATAAATCTCGGAACATTCATCGACTTTATCGAGCCAGACATGAATAGTCTGTTCTTTCGACATAGGGTCAAAATCTGGAACGACGTTATTCAAAGTTGTACCAGAAAACGATTCACGATTCCCCGCATTAGACTTAAAAAGTTTTAAAAAGAAATCTTCAAACAGGTCCGTCGTTACATATTTAGTTTTCTTGTTGGCATGTGCTTCATGTTTTTCAACACTGGGCATGTGTCGTTTCGCGGGAGTGACTAAGGAACGGTACAGAGTTGGGCTTTTATTGCCAGCATTTGTCTGCGCATGATCGCTCGTTCCAGGCTCAGGCGTCTCGAAATGCCTACGTGACCTGTCCCGTTCCGTTAATCTCTCTCGTCCTTTGCGTACCTGCTTTTCAAGGGTTCTTAATTTTTCCCTCTCCCTGGACAGCTCACGTTCCTGCTCGAGTAGCGTCCGCGTGCTGCTTGTGCTTCGGCTCCTTAGCTGATGACGCGTTGCGCTGCTGTGCCGACGGTCACGAGCTGGACTGCGCCTCCGAGATCCTTGCGTTTGTTGTTGGCCATCACCACGGCCACTGCGACTGCGCCCCTCGACTTCCCCTAGGTCTCGCTTCTGACTACGGGATGATTTACTGTACCTCCTCTGTCTTTCGTAGTTGCAAGAGGGGTTGCTGGTGCGTCGATAATCCGCAATGGGTTCCTTGTCGCTCATTTTTCTGAAACTCAGAACATTTTGTTAATGTATTGTGTACAAATCTAGCAACACACAGTCACTGAATTTAACATTATTTTAAAACTATTTATTAGTCTCAGTCTATAGTAAAATTATTGCATTTTGATTTAATTCTCATACATTTGTGTTTTTAATCTGTATGCATCACAAAAATGGCAACACATTTTGGGGTTCTTTATTTATTTCTAGTCATTTTGTTCACTATACTTCTCGTTTAAAGTTGTATTTCTACTCCTATTATGCTACCTACCTTCAAATTGATAGATTACGGAAACTAAAATAGTTTAGCTATCCAAGACTTTTTTTTTTTTTTTTTTTTTAATCACTTTTCATCACGAAATCTGTTGATAATTTTATAAACATTTAATCATTCTTTGACGTTAATCATAATCCATTGCTAGTTTAAACCAATATTTCTACATTATTAACTATCTACCTATTCTATTTTTCAAAAATAAACCGTTGAACGCATCCGCTTTAATTGGCCAAATTGGGGTTCTCAATGCTATCGTTTAACCACACATTTTCTTATTGTAGTTGCGTTGATTTTCCGTTTTAAAATGAATTTAGTATTGTTTATCGGCGGTCGAGCTCGTGGGGTGGTTCACCACGAAACGAATGTCTCGCGGATCCCACTTCTGAAATGTAACCGTATCTCAGAAGGGAATCATAGAATTGAAACAACGAATAAATCAACGCAATAACAACATTTATTATAAATTATTCACCATAGTTCAGTATATATTACACTATATTACTAACCTTAAGACTTGTCACTCCGGTGCCTCGTTCAAGACTGATTCATGTCCACGATTTGTTAAAAGCTTAAAACTGACAATTCACTTCAATGTCAAAATTATTTTATACTGACAGTGACACTGACAATGACACTTTTGATTGATTTAAAATGACACAAACATAACTCGACTCCAACAAGCCTATCGATGGACTGTTTACTATGACATTATTAATATGAATCTACCCTCACATAGATAAGTCTTGTTACACTATCTATCTATAAAATAAAAATGAATCGCTGAATGTGTTGCTAACCGCAAATCTCGAGAGCAGCTGAACCGATTTCGCTAATTCTTTTTTTATAATATTCCTTGAAGTACGAGGATGTTTCTTACGGAGAGAAAAAAATTAAAAATTGCCTGAAAAAGTCTAAAAACAACACTTTTCTATATTCCCATACAAAAGATTCGTAATAATACTTTAAAGTCAATTTGAACTTTAATACCATACTATAAAGTTTAAGTGTTAGTGGAGGAGTTCCGGAAAACAATTGAGTGACGTTAGTGAATAATAAAAATAGGTAGTAGGTAGGTAGTTAGTACTAGGTAGGGAAAAGTACATTGCAACGCATGCAGGGTACAGCTAGTAATCTATACAAATAAACTAACTGTTGCCAGCGAAATTCGTCCGCGTGAAATTATTAAAAAAAATATTACTTTCCTATTACTATAATATCCTATTATTTATTTTTCATTTTTATTTTTTACATTTTTAAATATTCGCATATAAAACAAAAAATAGTAGCCCACCGGTATAGGGAACAGGGTCCAAGCTACAGGGCTCCAGAGAGAGGAACCTCCTAACAATACGAGCCGTGTCCAGGAGTACCGCTTTCTGAATCAAGACTTGAACTAGCTGCCTAACGAGAGCCTCCTCAGGTATTGGTCGAGGCTCTTGGCTATTAAGCCATTGGCTGAAACAACTATCGGGACAATGATCGCCGAGTCCACTTCCCACATGTTGCCAACCTCGCAAGCCAAGTCAAGATACTTGATTTGCTTATCTTTCTCGGCTTTCACGAGGGTCCCGTCATGCGGGACCGTTATGTCAACAATCATTGCGCGCCCCTCTGATCGATCCACCACCACTATATCAGGCTTGTTGGCCACAATAGTCCTGTCAGTGATGATGGATTGATCCTAGTACAGTGTGATATTGCCATTTTCGAGAACTGGGTCGAGCAGCGACCCTCACTCTAAGGCTGACTGGAACAGGGAAGCCAGGCGAGCGTGTGATCTTTGGAAACATTTGATCCAAAAGTTGTGCAGCCTGTCCGGTCCTGGGGATTTTCAGTTTGGTAACGGACGGACTGCACGAGCTACGTCTTGGAGGCTGATAGAGATTGCCCCCATTTCTGGTATTGGATCGCACGCATGCTCGACCTGCCGAGTCCATTCACCCTCGGTATGGCACCGACCAGATGCTGCGCCAGAACGAAGTCATGACGTCATCATCCGGCAGGTGCGTGTCAGCTACACCTTGGTCCGGTCGCTCCCAAGCCCTATAAACCCACCTTTCATCTCTTTGGAATGTGCGTTTCTGAGTGTATCGTTCCACCCGCCGCTTATACCTACGAATACGGTTTGCCCATGCATACACTTTCTGCTTAAGAAAGTCGATGCGTTCCGTGACACGGGATATGTAGACTCGAGGACTAATATCAGTCCCCGAGAACACCCGCCTCACAAAGCGCATCACTCTAGGGCGCGTATTGCCCTCCCTGAAGCAGATTAGTTTGCCAATAAGTGCTCTGGCCCCACCAATACGTCGCTCAATCCTGTACTGCCATGCTGGTACGGCTGGCTTAGGTCGTGTAGCTCGTTTGTTCCCACTTGTTCTATCAAACTGTTCTATGGTAGAACTAATGGGATTTTTTTTTCTCAATAGTCCTACGATATTAGGTGTAACCAAATCGTAGAACTAATGGGAGTCTTTATTCCCACTTGTTCTATTCCAGTTCTCAGGTAGAACTAATGGGAGTTTTGGTTCTCACTAGTACTACGTGTCGATTTATTCCCAAATAGTAGAACTATTGGAACTTTTAATTCCAAGTAGTTCTACTATAAGAAATGAGTTACCAAATATACTGGTTTTGCCTCACATCAGGTTATAAGTTAACTCAAATATTATTGGACACCTAAATAAAACACTATTGCTTAAATGATACATTGTTTATGAAAAAAATAATTGTTTATGAAAATTGTGTCCACACAATTTTTACTCTAATTTGTACCCTGGAGGAAAATTCTGAAAAATGTAGGTTTTTAGAACGCAAAAAAAACAACTAACAACGAAAATTGGTTTGAATAAGCTTTGATATTTAGTTTTTGCGATATGGGCTTTTCAGTCAAACTGCAGCAGTAACTTAGTTTTTCATTAACATACTATGAAAAACAAATTTAGCTTTGCTGTTGAGTGTAAATTGACATTTTTATTATATTGTTTGGTGCACCGGAACCCTGTGTGTGCGAGTCTGACTCAAAGAGTAGAATACTTATACCTATGTCTACTCGCACTTGGCTTGTTTAAAAATAAAGGTAGCAAGTTACTCTTATAACATCCGCTATCTGTCAGTTTTCCGCCATAATTGGTCCAGCTAGGACGGGACTTTTACTGGCAGATAGCTGATGTTCTATAGAGTTTTATATGAATCTTTGACGAGCTCGTGGGTAAATTATAACAACCGCACGGATCGATCTTTAAGGTTAACCAATGCTTGCCGAGGTTGGGCCGTGGTTAGGTGACCATCTATACATGTCGAGTTCCCTCCGCTCCGTGCCTTGAAAAAACTGTTTCCGATTAGACTGGAAGTGGATCTTAACCTAGCCCTAAGACAATATTGGCGAATATCCACAACAATTCATTCAACGGTCTGTTTTTTAACTACCTTGAACTTAAAATTACTTTAGGAAATACGCCTTGCGCAGAGGAAGTCTTAGGCTGATGATAATGTCCATTGACCAGATAATAAAAATTTGGTTTAACTTATTTATCAATATCACTCTAGAAAATAAACTCTGCTGAATAAAACCTGGAAAATAGAATAAATCAAATCAGCACAATTGAAAAGTTATTTTTCATTTCATAAATCGACTATTCGTACATCTTTAAATTGTAAACTGTCATCGATTTACTTCAGATGAGTTCTTACGACACTTCACATTTCATGTCATGCGAACATCTCTATAACGTAAAGTATTGTGTGGATTGTGTGTCTTTTTGTGATTTTTTTAGTCTTGATTTGGGTTTTTGCGAACTAATATAAAATAGTTTTTTTCATGAAATAAAAGTGAGCAAGTTATTATTTTTAAAATCAGAAATATTATTATTCACATAGAATTGGTCTGTAATAACCTTGATCAATAAACGTCAAGAATTTCAAGTGAGAATGATTTGGTAAGTAGAATATTTATATTTTCACTAAAAAAATGCATAATCTCTGCAAAACTTTATAGTAATATTAGGAATGTAAATATTGATATTAGATAGAATGTAAATGGCGCTAATGAAAAATCTTTAAAGAGTTAGATTGTACCTAACTTGATGTTCCTATTTTTTTATTCAAACCTTCACTTGTAATCACTGAAATGTATGTTAGAATAATTAATATGAGTTTGTTGTATTCTGTAAAATATTAACTAAGTACATCCTCTAAATGCTGGCATATCCTCTGTGTTACCTGCTTACATTAATAAATTAATTTTATTAATACATTCTTAAGTGTTCTTAAAAATTAATGGTCGTTTTTTACATTTATATCTAATTATGTTATTTATATATGTATTAATAATTTGGTCATCAGGCAAATTATAAGTCAATAATGCTAAAAACGATGATGCATTAAAAAATATGAGTAGTAATTACAAGCTTACAAGCCATATGTAAGTGAAATGTGTGAATTGGTATTAAAATAAATTGATTCTTTCTCACAAAACCATCTTTGTGTAACTCAACTATATACTATTGTAGTTTTTGAACTCAACCCACTTGAGTCTAGTCAAACACTAATGTTATCTAGATCTTAGTAGCTCATCATAATCCTACAATACTCTTTAAAAATGCCATAAAATAAGGCATATCATATATTTTTTTCCTAAAATATGTTAGATTGTCAAAAAATTGCTGTAAGCTTGTAAACCCTTGCATTCAAGTATCTTCTTTTTAGGCTTTTCTTCTTGTTGCTTAATTTTATAGAAATCTTGATAAATGTATTTTATCATTTTGTTTATAATCAAGGATATTGTATTTTATTTAAAATTTATGTTGTTATCAGATATGAATATTATAAATAAAGACAGTGTTATAAATACAAAAATAAGTTTTGAAATAAAACAAAGAATTGTGATATGAATCAGATTTGCATAAATAACATTACAATAGCTTGTTTTCCTAAACAGATTCAAATATGGCTAGATCTGTTGCTGTGGTTTAACAATGGATAACATGAAATATTTCATTAAAAAATGAATGCTCCAAGTGGGTGTGTCAGCTGCAGTGATGGGTCGCAACAGTTTGATAGCAAACATGATGCTGACTGCTCCGAGGGGGAAGATGCTCAGATTAGACTGGCTCCTCATGTGCAGGCTTACCTGGCACGGAATAACCCCACCACCAATTGCTGTGGGCTCACCATACCCATCGCCTTCGAGAGGGCTGCAACAGGAACCTGGTGGAACCCTCGATTTGATTCAGAGATACTTGAAGGCCAATATAGAAGTAGTTCCTTTAGACAAATAAGACTAAGATTTAGGTAAGTGCTCTCCAAGAATTAATCCACTTATAAGTGTGTAACATTTATGCATGAATGTCAGTAAACTGATAAATTGCTTGATGACACAACTTTATCATTAACTAAACATATTTGATGTTTTTATTTTTCTTTTTTCAGATTTGCACTTTTATACATTTTGATATTTTCTATATCATGGTTTGTCTACTTTGTGGCTCTTGGTTTGAATGGCATAACAGTAAAGTGGCCATTTTTGTGTTCTATATTTGCTGGCGTCCTCTTGATAACATCTGTTATGCTATTTGTAACATTTACAAATATCTATAAAGTGTACACCTTCAAGCTCTCCCTGGTCATGGCACTCGCTCTGTGTACACTCAGCCTGTCACTGGTGACACTCACCACACGGTTAGACACAGCATTCTCTCAGGCCGCAGACATCAGTCAGTCCGGACACTTCACCATGTGCATTGAAATATTGCTGATTATATACACACTAACACCATTACCACTGTATGCCTGTGTTATCATTGGAATTTTGTATTCAGTAGTGTTTGAAGTACTGAATATTGTGTTACATTTGTCAGAGCAAGAATGGCAGTGCCCTGGAATGTTTGTGAGAGTTTTACTGCAGCTTTGTGTCCACATAATTGGTGTACATATTTACCTAATGACCTTTGTGAGAATGCGCGGCACGTTTATGAAAGTAGGGCAGAGTCTATTAGTAAGAAAGCAGCTGGAAATGGAGAAGCAGCTGAAAGAGAAGATGATTCATTCTGTGATGCCGCCCAAAGTGGCGAGCTGGTTGTTGGAGGAGCAAGTACTTGACACCGAGGCTAGTTTAAAGACACACAATCCGCTCAAACCCAGACACTCGCACCCTGGCACATCAGACATCAAGTCGTTGTTCAGGCCTTTCAACATGAGCTCTATGGACAATGTCAGTATACTATTTGCTGATATTGTCGGCTTTACCAAGATGTCAAGTAACAAGGGTGCTGAAGAATTAGTAAATATATTAAATGACCTATTTGAGAAGTTTGATGAGTTATGCCAAAATCATGGGTGTGAGAAAATTTCTACTTTGGGTGATTGTTATTATTGCGTATCTGGCTGTCCCGAGCCTAGGCCTGATCATGCTACGTGCTGTGTAGAAATGGGACTGGGTACGTATTATCCTAAACAGAATTTAATTTCAACTATCGAGTCGATAAATAAATCAGTTTTGGGTTAAAGAGGCCCCCTCTTCAAATGCAAATAAGACTCGATTCCAAAGCTGGTATTTTCCTAGGCAGACCATGCTAAAACAGATCTCGCTTAACCCGAATATCTAATATCCAAACATGATCGGTGTTTAAATTAAGCTTCAATAAATTTCGCTTCCGCTTGTACGAATACCATGCCAATGTCGACACTAATTCATAATAAATATTTCAGGAATGATAGACGCTATAAAGGAATTCGATAGAGTGCGCGGCGAGGGAATAAATATGAGAGTAGGGGTTCACACCGGCACCGTCCTGTGCGGTATTGTGGGCACACGCCGATTTAAATTCGATGTCTGGAGTAATGACGTCAGTTTCGCCAATAAAATGGAATCCACTGGGAAGCCAGGTCGCGTCCACATATCAGAAGAGACTGCTAAATTTCTTGGAGGGTCCTATATCTTAGAAGAAGGCGATGACGTCTTTGGTGAGTGTATTTACTCGTATAAATAGATTTACGATGGCACGATCATTTGTGTTGTGGACACATTCTAAAACCAATTCTGTTTGTTTAGGTCATAAAACCTATTTTATCGAAGGCCGTCAGCTGTACTCCCCCTATAACCATGACAACTGTCTGACTCCCTCCAATCCTATCAATTTACGCCTGATCATATCCCCCGCAGCATCTCCTCAGTCCATCCTATCCTGTAATCACTCCCCACTACCGATGTCACCCAGAGGCGACGACAGATTAGGATCCAGAAAAGATTCTAAAAACTTCCTTTCCCCAAGTGCATTCCATTTCCGAACCAAAGCTAGTTCACTGCCAAGTATATTGGATTCGGACACTGAGCTGGACGAAAAAAACAAGGGATTCCCTGAAACTACTGACAGCTCTTCGAAGAGTCCGACTTCTGTAGGTGAGTTTTTATTCGTTTCTAGCTATAAAAGCTACATCAAAAAGGTTGGAACGTCAACGAATTTGGCGGATTTGATCATCGCAGGGAGTTATGCTGCTAATTAGAAACATCGAGGCTATAAAATTGCTGTCACGCACGTTGAGAATTTTTGCTTGTGATAACAACTACATTGTAGCACAACGATCTGAAATTACCTGTTGTGCTCATAACTATTTTTAATGAATTTGATATCTCTTCGTATTTTTACTTGGATCCAGTATAATATTATAAACTGAACCAAATAAAAGTGTTATTTATCTCAAGAATAAGGCGCAAGCTGATAAGATATAGAGTGACTTCATTACGTGAACGTGATGCTCTTTGTCATACAGATCACGACATGAGTGGGATGATTTGTGTTAGTCATTCTCTCCGATATCTCCCTAAGTTCATATCTACAAAAAAAATTGGTTTCCTTAAGTCAAAAATAATAAAACAATTATTTAGGTAATGCTTCGTTCGCATGCTCTGAATGAATCGACAGTACGCATTTCGTATCAGCATTGGCCGCCAGTAATATCGAGCAAATAAACTGAAAACATATAGCGAAATTCGATTTTATAGGAGAGCAATTAAAGTCACTATATATTTCTCCTGCTTTCATTGCAAACAGAAATAGTAGCAATTTAACGAGAACGATGTTAATGTTGCCGAGCAACGTAAACATAAATTGCTAGAAATAACAAAAGAAAATGTCTGAAATTGAAACCTCAATTGAATTCAGAATTGCGATTATCTTTTATTGTATCTTCATGATATATCTGGCAACTAAATCTCTTGGTATTTCCGTTTTTTATTTATTTAGGTTTATATTACTTTGCGTGACAGCGATTTGTTAGTACACACTACTATTTAGAAGGATGTTTTTCTAGACTAAAAAAACAATTCGCGTCGCGGTCGGAAACAATGTGTTTAGGTTATAGCTATAGGCAACAATGTTGTGCATGTGTATACTACGTAACGGGTAGCACAGTTTATTTATGTTTCTGATATTCTAAAAAATAACAAATAATATTATTTTAGGGAGCTATGGTAAATACACCACAAAATTGAAAAATTGGAAAGTGCCTAGATTTTTACGGAAACATTCGGATACGCCGCTTCATGAGATGAAAAAGCAGGAGTTGACTGACAAGTCAACACATTTCTTGGAGAGGGGAGACGCGGGGTCTGGTATGCAGTCCAGTAATGGTTACCAGCAAGTGCCTATTGTGATAGAATCTCAAGACAATAAGAGTAGGCCGGCGCAGAGTACCATCAAGCTGAACATACCACCAATGTGTCATGACATGGCGTCCTTTGAGAGAGAAATCATCGACATAAGATCGTACTTGAGTCAGTCAAGGAGTAACATGTCGCCATTCGCCAGAAGTAGCAGCTACCGGTCTCAATATGGAAGATCAAACAATATTGAGGTAAATTTAAGCTCTTTATTTCCAAATATCATCCAGCAGGTAATCGCATGCATTAACATTGTTAGAAATGGTTACAAACAAGTAATCGCCGAGACTAAGTACAAGGTGTTTATGTGTCACATTTGAGTGCTTTGTTTTAAGTCACGGATCTTTAATATTGTCAATGACTGTAACGACACCCGTCATTGGTACACGTCCAAGACTCCAAGTCAGTACACTATTGATAATACGTACCTACAGATTTTGATATGAAACGTTTTAAGAAGATCTGCATTTCAAGGTCGCAAGTTAACTGCGCTCCGCTCTGCTAGGAAATATTAATAGAATTATATTTGAACTATCATGATGTTTGTTTTTATAGCATCTTATCTTTCGGGTTTACATCTTTGCGAGATTATCAAAAGTTTTGGTTATGAAACATAAATTTTATGACCTCGCCCTTGACTCTCAGCAATGCGAGTCGTAAGAGATAGAGGCGTTTGCGTAATTCATTTGTAATAATTATTATGTTGTTGTCCGTTGGTCCTCTAATGGATGTGATTTATAATATTGGAGTGCACATATTGTATTAATCATTTACATACATAACATAACATCACGCCTCTAATCCCCGAAGTGTTAGGCAGAGGTGTACCTAATAGTATAGTGGTGTATTTCTCAGTAGCAACCACCAGCCACAGAGTCTGGATTTGTGCCCAATAGACTCACCCCCTATTACATGGGCCTTAAATTTGACTGGCGAAATGTGTGTGTACTATTAATAATGTTATTTCTATAATAATCATGATGTGTTGACCAGTCGATGTTTACAATAATTAAGTCGTCGCCGTCTGCTTTGCGTTGGTAGGATATGTATTTTTCACTACTTATTTATATTATGTTTATCGTTTGAATTAGTTTCCTCGTGACCGAGGGTCGCGGAAAACTCCGAGTAGGTACAACACCCGCATTAAGGCGATTATTATCTTATGATTACATAATTAGCGGCATCAAGTTTCATACTTTGTTTATTTATGGCCACAAACTATATTAATACCTACCTACGCAGTAATTACAGTACAAAACAGGCAAAACCTTCAAAATCAATCTGCTGTAAATCAGTTCATGAACTTTTTATTTGCAGTGTTTGTATAGTAATGATCGCGCATTTCGCACCGTGTACGAATTATTTATCACCCATTCAACACAAGCGAGAAAACTTGTGTACACATACAGTTAACACGTGTTAGCTTGTAACGAGAACTTAATAAATAGCATAGCAACGTATTTTCTGATAAACATTGGTAAAATGTTGTTTTCTAAATACATTGTAGGTGCCAGTTAGTCGTGCTCGTAGTTCTACGATCACAACCCAGGACGAGTTGATTCGTCCCAAGGAACGAAGACTGAACCTGCCCCTTCCCTCGCCGCAGACGTCGCGACCCGCCGATGACGTCATCAGCCTCTGTCCCTCGGTGAACAGCCGCAAGGACTCCGGCATCAGAAGCACAAGCCGACGCTCCAGCATACAGCAACAGGTCAACTTTGATGTTCCTATTTTTACTTATAACGTAAGTAAAACATGCTAAATTAATCCTGCATGTATGTGTGATGCATCAACTTATTTTTCTTACACATAAATAAACTTGACGCAGGTTTGAATTAAAGCCCGGAGATTTTTCACGAAATGGTAACGCATCGTAAACACGCTTTTAATAAATTATAAACATATGCCCCTAGAGCTGTGCGCTGCAGTCATAAAGCATGCCCGTCATGCCTTTGCATCGTAATTTGTACCAGCTTTCAGCTTTATGTGCAGAAATTAGGGTTTAAAACTGCGTGACCGTGTTGTTTATGTTTTGTTGGTGTGAAAACATAGAATTTTTGAGTTCATTATTTCTTTATCATGATGTGTCTGAAATTCCGTGTGCCTATTTCATTGGTTAAGTACATGAAATACGGTTGTTAGCTACATAGAATAGTTAGATGCTACACCCACATTTCCATTGAATAGGAGTTAGGTTACAAATCACTTACGTTGTCCCACTGGGTGCTGCTGACGTCACCAACGGATAAACACAGCAAATGTCACATTACTATGTGTCAGGGGATTTTGTAGTGTCGAGAGAGTGACGAAAATAAAATTGATACGATCTCTGAAGTTCATAATTCATTAATGTATTAAGGAAACTAGGGTACTAATAATATATTGCTCATGTCATCATCACATTCCACATAATCTTCAAACTCTGTACCTACTTGCATAGGAAAATATCTATTCCAATCGGTTTCGAACTGAGGATCCGATTGTTCTCCGAAACCCTGCTTCTGGTGTGACCACACACCCTATTTTTTTTAAACAATTGGATAATTATCGTATTTTTAGAAATATTTCTCCAAGCCTTAAATAAACATTTGGTACGCAGTTGTACGCAAAAATGTAAACAATAGTTGTCACTATTGTTGTATAAAAAACCGCACCGTGAGCTAAATGGTTTCTTGGAATTGGTTATTGTCGACGACGAGACATTTGAACGATTCAAATTTCATTACTTCGAAATAAAGAATCTCACGTATTTCGATTTACAGAGACCGCAAAGTTTACATATGGCTTCTTCGAGATATACATAGAGTCCGCTAGATTTGTAGCGAGTTACAGAGCGTCATATGTATGAATAGTACATCACAGGGAAATCATATTCAGTTCCAGTTATATCGTCTAAATAATTTGAGTTTATAGGATTTTTTGTACTTCAACGGAAGGGAAAAATTAAGATCTTTGTCCTAGAGAGAACTTCGAGCTTTCGTTTGACGCTTACACAGGCGTCAAACGAAAGCCCAAAGTGTAAGTTTTCATTGTCATAACTTTAATTATATCGACGCCTCTCACTTGCATTTGAGCTTTGCGTCAATGTGCGCTATCATTGACGAATACGTCTGCGCATTATGTATTATTTCGCCCGGGGAATTACCTCTATTACTCAAGCTTACTATTAGCTGTAGTCAATTAACCCAGCCTAACCTTATACCAGCTGCTCGGGTCGATCTTCAAGTTAAACTAGGTTGGTCCGTGGACCACCCATTACTTACCGAGTTTCCTCCGTGCCTCGGAATGTATGTACATTAATCAGTTGGTTCCAGCTGTTATTTGTAAATCTTTGACTTTCGTTACTGGGTCATAACTGGGTTGTGGAGATCAGATAGGCAGTGGCTCCATGTAAAATACTGGTATTCAGCTGCATCCGGTTAGACTGGAAGCCGACCCTAAAATAGTTGGGACAAGACTAGACATATGATAAATTAATCCAGCCTATCGTAGTCCACTACTGGACGTAGGCCTTTCCTAAGTTGAGCCACAACACCCTGTTCATTGCCTTCCTCATCTAGTCTGTCCCAGCAACCATCGTAAGGTGGTTGGTCTACCGGGCTAGGGAACGTCCTGCACTAGCCTTGCCGATATACCGTCTCCAATCGTTTGCGCCATCGGCCATTGGTCCTTCGACAAACGTGACCAGTTCACTGCCATTTCTGCTTGCTTACTCTACAAGCTGCAGCATTAGCCGTTATTATAATTGTAAAATTATTTGGTTAATACTTACAGATCTACGCACTGAACCACATCGCGACGTCGCACCCCGACATGATGCAGCACCGCGTGTCCGGCTACTACACGTCGAGCCAGTCCTCTCTCAACGAGCACTCGCGCAGTCGCCTGCCCCCGCCGCTCAACGACGAACAAGTCCAGTCGCTTCAGAAACTGCGCAAGCAATCCGACCTGCAACTCATCCGCTGCGTACAAGACAACGCGCGCTCCGGTATCAACTACTTCGTACAACCACCTCTCAATAGATTCACTCTCTTCTTCAAAACCTCCGAAATAGAAACACACTACAGAGACAAAGCTCACAGAAGTGACGACTGCGAAGACTTCCCGCCCACGCTCACTACTTCCAGATTCAATACCGCTTTAGACATTCTAGTCTCAGCCATTATATTCTTAGCGGTCACGGCTTCGATATTCATATTATACAGTGACTGGACATCTTCAATCGGATGGTTCACCTTTTTCTTGTGCATAGAAATCGTTGCCATGGCACTATGTTCCTATAGACATTACCTGAAATGGAAGACGAATCATGAGGCACTCACGGAGTCCATCTCTAGGTCGGTGAGGATATTCAGGAAGATGTCGAACTGGCTCCCATGGCACTTGTCCGGTGGCTTGCTCATCAGTTTACCAATATTGGCAGTGCTTCTCAATTTTTCTTGTGAAAATACCACTATGACGATCCTGAGAGGTGAACAGTCGTTTTACGTTTACCTGTTCTGTATAAGTGTAGTGAACTTCTGCAACTTCACTCAGATGAACTGGCTTGTGAAAAATACTCTAGTGACGCTTTATGCTGGTTTGTTCCTATTTTTTGCCGTGCTAGGTTGTCATGAAGCTAATACTCAATTGCTACAAAATGCTGATATTAATTTAAGGCTAAGCCCACAAATGTTTGCTCAGAATATATCCGATTATGGCTTCGTAAATAGTTCAATGATGGACTGGGATGACTTCAACAACGGTACCATAGGTTTCGATAGACACCAACACAAGTTGCATTTGACGGAGCTTTATTTAGATGTTGCGTTGTTATTGATGCTGGTGTGGTTTTTGAATCACGAGTTTGAAATTAGTTACCGATTGAGTTTTTATAGTAATGTGGTGGCCAACCGCGACAAACAGAGGGTACAGAACATGAGGAACCAGGCCGATTGGTTGCTACACAATATTATACCACGCCACGTCGCCGACCAGCTCAAAAACACGGCCAAATATTCTGAGAATCACAAAGATGTTGCCATTATATTTGCCAGTATAGTCAACTTTAATGAAATGTACGACGAGTCGTATCTGAAAGGAAAGGAATACCTGCGGGTACTTAACGAGTTGATAGCGGACTTTGATGAGTTGTTAGAGAAGCCGGAGTTCCAGCACGTGGAGAAGATTAAGACTATTGGCAGCACGTTCATGGCAGCCAGCGGACTGAACCCCGACCTGCGGCGCTCGTCGCGCGGGACACACGACCATCTCTACCAACTGATGGAATTCGCGCTCGAGATGCAAAAAGTGGTCGATAACTTCAACCAAGACTTGCTCGAATTCGACTTTATTCTTAGGATCGGGTATAACTTCGGCGATGTTACGGCGGGTGTCATCGGAACCACCAAGTTGTTCTACGATATCTGGGGCGACGCTGTGAACATAGCGTCGCGGATGGACTCCACGGGCGTGCCAAAGAGGATCCAGGTGGGCGAGGCTTGTATCCCGGTGCTGTCGGCTCGCTACGAGTTTGAGCCGCGCGGCAGCGTGTACGTAAAAGGCAAAGATGACATGAATGTTTATCTCGTCTTAGGTAGAAAAGATACGTAGATAAAAAAATATTCGTAATGAAATATAGAATCTGTGATTTAATTATTTATATTGGAGATGTGAATATATGAAATTCTTATTTATTGTGTGCAGTCCATTGTAAGTGAGATG
Organism: Standfussiana lucernea; assembly: GCA_964057025.1. NCBI lineage: Eukaryota > Metazoa > Arthropoda > Insecta > Lepidoptera > Noctuidae > Standfussiana > Standfussiana lucernea. The sequence goes on along the minus strand of OZ059788.1, from coordinate 7,341,273 downwards.
TAAGAGCTTGAGATAATACTCGGGGTTGCACAGGCTATTAATTTATTGTTATTTTAGCTTATGTGGATGAAATGTGAGAGTGTGCGAGTATGTGGATATTTAATTTGGATGAGTGATCGAAAACTATTAAAATCTCCTTGCCTATACCGAAATATCTGTGACCAGTGTTCTAGTCTTCTAAATTCCATGGGAATGGTCCAGTTTTTATGATGTATTAGTTTATAAATTTGTATAGCGCTGACGTAAGCCGTGCTTGATAAAAGAAAAGATTAATTTTGATTGACGGCAGCTGTGTTTTTATTTTAAAAATTGGATCATCGCCATTTATATGACTTGTATATTCAAATTTACCTTCTTATATTACGGAGAATAAATTTATATTTGTATATAAAAGTAATTATTAACCCACTTGGGCTAGCAAATAAAATTTTATATTTATATAATTGTAATTGAATCGATGTGTTTAGATGTAAGTAAATGGTACTAATACTTTGTAGTGAGTAGAGATATGTTTACATTGTGTATGTAGTAGCGCATCGCTTACCGTTATACAACTCTTTTGTCAATTTTATAGTTCGGGTTCCGTAGGAGTAAGGGTCCGTTGCAATACATATTCAATATTAATATTATATTACTGAACAAGACTATCTTTCAACATTATCTATATTATTATAAGATAACACTTTTGCGGTAAGACATTTTTAAATCTGAGCACTTAGTGCGTTGCATTGTATAGATCTAGATAATCAAAAGAAGATAGTCTGATTTTCCATAATATTTGTATGATTCTCGTATGCATTATAAGCAGAAATCGATTTACTAGATTCTTTATAATGATAGACAAGCGAAAGTCGCCGATACGTAATGTTTTCAGAATGTTAATAAGGTACAATGCAGCTTGAACTTCGGAGCGTCGGTACTGTTGGTTTTAAATTAGAATACGCGCCGCTCCGCTCATACTTATGAATAAGCTTACCAAAATACTATTTACGCACCATCCTTTTAAATCATGTATACCTACTAAATAAATAAGTACTTGCGGGACCTACTTACTGTTTGCTCATTACGTGAAATACGTTAAGCACGAATCTATAATTGGTGAATTAATTTTATGGAAGTTTCGCTATAAATATTGATTGGCAATATTTGCGGTCTAGCATTATTAGCGAACTATTTTCCTAATAACTCAGTCATGTCCACGCGAATGTTCTAAAACTACGTATGTATTGAGGATATTTATACAATTCAATATTTGCCATGTAATGTTGACGTAGTAGGTAATTTTCATACTTATGATGAAAGCCTTAAAAAAAAACTATACATTCCACTATGTATTTAGACTATATGCCTTCAAAATGTCTATTTTCTACTTTTAAATGGCGTGCTAAAGGTTGGCAGTTTTGCAACGAAGTGAATTAGTATATTTACAGAATGTTGGACCAACTGGAATACTAGTTAGCCTAAATAGCTCTCTTCGAAATTTACCTCTTCTTAAATACATTTTCAATAATGACGAGTATAATAGAAACTTAGAAACTTATGTATTTGTGATATTTGTTAGAGAAGTGTTATATAATTATGTATACCTAGACATATATAAATGTAATATTTGACATCGATTGTTCTCTCTATTCTAAAGATGTTAGGTTACATCGTACAAATATTATATATATGTTTGTTCTAATCTGCTGTTGTGTGCAGGTTATTTTGAGTAAAACACACATTGTATGTATTGTAACCACGTGAGATATATTCGTGCAGCTGACAGAACTATGTATTATAACGTAATATTCCGGGCATCTAATTCTTACTGCATACATGGTTATTTTCGCGGTCATGTGATTGGAAATTCAAATATTTGTGCAATATTTGCGCATTCACTTTTCATGCCATTTGATTGGCGGTCCAAAAGCAAGTTTTACATTTTTGATGGGTGATTAGGCAGCTTGTGGTTTCAGACCGCGGGAAGTCGGGATGTATGCGGTCGGAGTAATGGCCTCGTTGACGAATAGACTGACAAACAAAATAGCGTAGGAACATTGACATAAAACATTGTGGCACAATATTGCGCAAAGATTTATATCTACACACTGTTTATCTATGATAAAGGGACGTTCTTTGAACACATACTTTTGAAGTTAAGTGATTATTATGCTAAGAGACTAAATATGACTTTTTCCGCACAAAATATAAGTATGTACAGTTGCACCAAGTTTTTAGGTTATGTTGGTAGTCGATGTTCCTATGATATTTATTTTATGATATGAATGTAGGTAGGTAATAAATGTACTGATGCTAATGGTAATTGTGATCGTCAACGAGGCAATGTAAACGAATATTCACTGTGCTTTTTAGTGACTAGGATGACTTACAGGACTCAAAAATGTTACCTACCCTCATATGTACCAAAAGCAGAGATGACAGTTGTCATTAAAGAACGCGAATAATGAAATGCTATTGGTTTTTTGATAGCCATCTTCCTATCCCGTTTTTATCAAATAGTTACCGCATAAATAACGCCTGACAAGTTTCCTATAGCACTAAAAATACACAGTACACCTTCACATCCGAATAAATATAGTAGGCGTACGGGCAAGACTAAGGAATGTTTTATACTTCTTAAACTTCTATATTTTGTAATAAAAAGTGTAAAAGCATTGTATTTATTAGTAGTAAGATCAAAGTGTTCAAGAGTTCCGACTTCAACAAGATTCACTATACCCCTATAATGGCTTTAGTTTTTGACTATAATAAAACACGTGAAATACACTCAATCTATTTATTTTTACCTTGGACACATAACTTATTAAATAACAGATTGATCTACTGTTTCGAGTTAGATTATACATATATCACCTAATTGAAAAGTCATGAACAGGTTTTACGGTGACTTAGAAAAGGTAATATGCGAGAAACAAAAATCTTTATAAATAGTTTATTTTTAATCGATTTCAATATTGGATGGGATTAAAAACCGCCGTTTATTTTGCTCTGAGTAGCACCACTCTCTTTTTCGCACCATTTATTTGTCACTTATACGAAGAAAAACATTATCCTAAGTGTAAATTTTCGATACCGAGGTGTGAAATATCTAGAATAACTTAAAAACACAAGAATTATATTCTACGATACATTTAGCAACAATAGTTAATGCTAGTGGACAGCTATGTACCTATCTAATATCTATATTTCGGTACCTTAGTTTTATGAACTTAGGGTAACTATAAATCAAAAGGCGAATTTCACCAATGAGACTGAATGTAATCAAGCACATCTAAGTAGACCGCGTTCAAAAGCTGTTAGTTTCAAAATTGCTGTGAAATATTGACACAGAGCTTATAAACGCGGTTTCTAGTTGTGATGATCGTGTTTTATTTTTATTGGTGAAACCCGCTCTAAGTAATACTGAATATTTTCTAACACCACAATACATCTCTAATGAGACAGAGTATTCATAGGGTTGTCGCTCCATGCGAAGTCGTCACTGGAGAACGCGTAAACCATCCAGTAGAAGAGGTTGAGCAGAGCGAAGGACGCCGGGAACATGACTCGCGCAGCCCTGTCGATGTGGGACACGCTGTTTATGTGGCCTCGCATACCTGTAATAAATAATGGTTTTCTGTATCACACTGCACACTGTTAAGGTTAACTAAATATTTTACTTTATCGTTGAGAAATATTGTGAATAAAAATCCCAACCAGTCACACTGTTACTCGATAGGACAACTTTTTGTGTTTATTCCCAACGGATCAAGAACCAGATGATGAATTCGTGTGGTGGATTATGGCCTATGCTTCACAGAGACCTTTTTTCTAACAGTGGAAGCGTTATAACAGATTATGTATACTTATCAAATTCCACATACCAGCTTCAACCTGCCTCTGCCTCCTGTACCGGTCGTCTCCGGCGAGACAGTAGAGTAGCTGGCGCCAGCGCGGTACTCGCCTCTCGGTCTGTGTGGTACGCTCCATGGTGAGGCGGACGGCACTCTGCTCGGCTTGGCCTCCACTATCATCAGTGTTGCTTTGAGCGGGAAGCGTGAAGCTCTGGAATGCCATTTTTGTAAAGTAGGTTTACTTTTTAACTACGTTATTGGCATGTTATATTCCTGTCTTTATCTTGCAATTTTAGCTTAGGAGTAGGTCCACGAGTTTTATCGCAAACTATGCTCCACTTCCTATCCTGCCCTCTGACAGCCCCAAAACATACAGCGGGAGTGACTTCCGCGCTGCCACCGTCGACACCGTGGATGAACCTAGCGAACTTTTAGGCCAACAACATTGTACAGGGTGGGCCAGTGCTAAGCCGTCACCTCCTTTTGCGAAGCAGTCATGCTAGCAAAGGAGGAGGCGGAACGTGAGAGAGAGCGTTCCTCCTCACGTCCCAGCCGCCGCGGGAGACGCACCGGGCGTCGGGGCCACGTGGTGGCCCCCGGCCACCGTAGACGCGGGCCTGTGGACGGTGAGCTAAGGGCTAGCTCGCCGTCCCTCCGTCTTAGGACGACAGGCCGTGTCGACGGCGCGTTCGTGTTCCACGCGCGCCTCAAAGAGATGTCAGCATAGGGAAGGGGCCCGCAAGGGCCGATGCCTGCCGGGTGCTGCGGGTTGTTCGAAAGAGATACCGCGGCCCCGGAACACAAAGGGCGATGAAGGAACATGGGTGGGTTTTAGTCAGTAAAAGTCTGACACACCCTCCCGCTCAGCCCAGAGCGGGAGAAGTCATTTGATGATTTCCCATCCGGAAAAAAAAAAAAAGGGTGGGCCAGTGCTAAGTTCACTTTTCATTGGCGAATAGATCGTTGGTCGCGAGGGGTAGCGGGGAGCGGGGTATGTCATCGAGTCACGCATCTCTTGCAGTTTTAGTCACCATGAGTTCGTTTACGGGAGAGCATCGCGCGTTCACTGTTCGAGCGTTTTACGAAAATGGTAAATATTACATTACTGTGCGGCATATGTTCCGAGTGAAATTCAATTTAAGCAGTATCCGGCAGTGTCCTAGTCACGGAGTAAATACAAAGAGGAGATGGCCTAAGCAACTGTGCACTGTGATTCTCAACTAGGTCCTGACGTTATCATGTGGGCGTGGCCTTAGTCAGTGTATTGTTGACGTTCGTCCTGTGCACAACTTTGTGAACGTTCCCATTTTACAGCATTGTTCGCGCTAGACGAAAAAAAGAATGAAGTGTTGTGTTTTGTCTTGTAAAAATTACTCAGATAGACGTTCTGATGCTATGGATGGCATCCCATTTCATTTGTAAGTAATTTTATGCGTATTTTATTAAAATAGTTCTAGAAAAATCTCCTAGCGTCGGCGTTTACAAACATAATTCTACCCGACACTAGATGGCGACACTTGGTGTCATGGAAACTAAAAATATTTAGGTATGTAGACCTCAGAACTAACATATTTTAATAACATTAATGCTGAAATTTGTTCAACATTCATTCCTAAAGACCCTTTAATGGCCAAAATGTTATTTTTGTAGTGTTCATAACAAAACACAAACAACAAACAACAACAACAACGTAAACAGGCCGCCATCTATCGTCAACTATGAACAACAAAAAGACAGGGCCGTAATTAGAAATCAATTATTTTACTGAAATTAAAATTAAGTTAGTTAAATTTTAAATGATATAGGTTTTAGATTTCCATCCGAAGATTATCTAAGACAGCAATGGATTACAAACATAAGTACTGGCTTTGTAAACCATCTTGATAAGTCTTTTTAACAAAATAAGTCATTTAAATATACAACATTATTCTTGATTTACACTAAACCTGAAAAGGGGTCATTTTACTCATCTTTTTCTGGAAAAAAAATCAGCTGTTCCCTACTTTTATGTTCGCATAACTCGTCAAAATGTAGGGAACAGCTGATTTTTTTTTCGCGATTTCAAGGTTGGTCCCATAGAAAAAGTTGTTCAAAATGATGACTACAATGACCCCTTTTCGGCTTTAGTGTGAACAAAAAATAATGTTGTATAAGAGAAAATCTAATAATCTTCATTCGTCATTCATCAGAAACCTTTTTTTTTCTCAATAAAATCACAATTTAAATTTAAAAAATACGCATCAAGATGGTTCGCAAAATTAATTTAAAATAAAACAGTACTCCCCGGTACGAAAATTCTGAGTACGACCCTGTTGCATCCTGCACTTAGTGACATCTAGTGTGAGATAGTTACGTAACTACAAAACAAAATCGACAGAACGAGCGAATAGTTTTGCTATTGACCGGTAGATGGAAAATAGAGAAGTGGGCGGGATCTTGCTAGATCCCGCCCACTTCTTTCCCCCTCACCCCGCAAAATGTCACGCGTTGTTTCCTAAGGAAATCTAAATAGACCATCTCCTCTTTGTATTTACTCCGTGGTCCTAGTACTCAGTTAAACAAACAATGGCTGAAAAGGTTTGATAAAACTGGTTCAACGCTACCAATGAGACGTCATGGTCAACCCCGTACTGTACGCACGGTGCAAGCGATTGAAGAGGCTAATGAATCTGTTTTCTTTTTCGTTTTTGAAAATTTTCGATTCCGCTTGGAAGAGTGTTTGCGGCGAAATGGGGAACATCTAGACGATGTCATTTAAAAAAAATAAATTGCATTAGTAGTAGATTAAGTTACTTGCTAAATAAATACTTCAAGTAGATATTATCAGTCTTTTTTTGTATAACTTTCAAAAGTGAATTTAGCACTGGCTCACCCTGTACATACATTGCACGTGCTGAATAGGTACCTATTAATGTCGGCCATAAGAACCGCCGTTAGCATGAATGACCAGGCTAAGAGCAACAAAGAGGTAGGTTGGTACCTAGATACTTACAAAATTCGTAGTAGAACGAACTGAACTCCGCCGGCGCACTGCTAGTTGTCGTGCAGCAAAAGCGTCGCCACCAACTTCTTCTATCAGCTCCTCCCATTCTGCGTCATCGATCACAATCTCCCCTGAACCGACCTGAAACAATCACAATGCCACGTCAGAAAACGCGTTAGGTACTGTCTTTTAAAAAAAACGACAATCCTATCCATACCTTGGTAAAATAATGTACGCCAGCAAATTCCAACAGTGTTGCAATGCAATAGAAGAAGCTCATCAGTAAGAACCAGTCGAGGGCAGTGGCGTATCTCACTTTGGGCAAATCAGTGCGTGAGTCCAAACTTATCGTGGACAAAGTCAGCACAGTAGTTATCCCGAGCCCTACGCGGTCCGAAGTGGCCTGCAAAGTGCAAAGCGAATGTTTGGAATAGAGCCATCCATTGTATGGCCACTGAATAAATTGTAACGTGTTTACATGTTACCTCGCGATGAATCCAAAATGACACCCAGGAAAGGACCACGATGAGTATGCACGGCACGTACACTTGTATGAGGAAATAGCCTGTATGTCGCTGAAGATTGAACGATACCTGAAGCACTGAGAATTCACCTGAAAAGATTTTAGAAATTGTAGAAAATGTATGGATGGAACTTGAATAGAACAGTTTGTTGTATTAAGTTACTTTAGGTTATTTCTATAATACAATACTTGTCGGATAAGTAGAAACATATTGAACACTAAAAAGCGATGACTGTTTACATCGATACATATCTGGAGCCATTTGTGCAAATGTAAATTCCTCGGCGCGTAAAAGCCGATTCGTGTCATTGGCGCGACGCACTACAATTCGTTTGATATTATTTTGTATTTGCCTTCTACACGAAAATAGCAAACCATATTTATAAAAGAAGCACTTGAGGTCTGTTTTGCAAGGCAATTTAAGATAAAAATGCTAAAAGCGCGACGTGTTCAGAGCTTGGAAATTTTCGGTAAATAAGAGACGGTAAAGTCATTTACGGCTAAGTGAGTTCCCCGTGAGTGTAGGTACTGGTGGAGGAATCCCTTTGTAATTTATTTACTTATGGGCATTCATGGACAAAATAATAATTAATCAAATAGGTAACGAACAAATACAATTCAATGAGAGCTGCATAACAGAAGTTTTAATGAATTTGCCAGTTTGGCGTGAATATATAAAGTTTGAAAGGTGTTTTCCATACCCAAACCAATGTGCGCCGAATCACATTAAGCGGTAAGCGGATAAAGTGGGAGTACGCCTGGCCTGATTAGTGGAGATGAAAGCACTGTTATGAAAGGCGAGAGGCGACGGCGCGCGGCGGATCGAGAGCATCCGCTCGATACCTACAATATTCATACCGTTAACACAAGTCCAAGTTTCTTTATTAAAAATTTATAAAAATCAGATAATATCGAAGCCTCTCATACTTTTCCTCAATATGGTGATATAAGCCAACGAGAATATGACTTTCCGCGTGTACAAATACGTTTCTATTTGTATAGGCTGCGTAATAAGAGAGGTTACTCTTGTTTGCGTCGGACAAACTTTCTTCCTAAATGAATAGAACTTCTTTGTAGATACTTAATCCGTACAGTCACGCGCAAATAACTAAATAATGTTCTTATTTTGCACGAACAAGTAATAGACAAAGAAAGAACTTCATAAATGTGATGCATGACCAGGCATATATTCTTTTGTACCTACCTACAAAATGAAGAGAGATGTATACTTACAAGTACCTATGTATAGTTGAGTAAGTATCTTACCTTCCCGTCGGGTGAACGTGAAGTTTCTGTAAGGGAAACTGATGAGGTCGAACTGTGAGAGGGTCATGCCGGGAACAAAGTTGACGCTCTGAGAGTTTTGCCACTGGTACACCAGTTGTTGGTTCGAGTATGCATCTGCAAGAAAAGAGTTTCAAATTCAAGGGTAAAGGTGAAAATAGACTCGATAAACTACTGGAGGACGGCCACAGAGATTGGTACTTGATCCCAACTCCTTAATATGAGAGTATTTCATAACATTTAGGTTATACTTACAGCTACCAAGAATTAGAGGACACGATTGACGATCCATAGGAAAATTGCGGAGTTCCATCGGGCATTTCGCTTTGATAGTTAATCTGGAAGCAATCATAAATGTACTAACCATCCTTGTTATGAATAAGCTTTGAACACTACACGAAAGTTTCATCAGTCGGCAATTAAGCTTTCACGAAACTAAATCAGGCAGAGATTCAAAAATGGTCTAGATTTTAGTTAAAACAGTTCCCGTATTTGCAAAGTAGAACGGTAAATAGCTGAAAACGTCCACAACGCTGAACTTAGGCATTAGATTAACTAAAAGGATCCTCAGAGCCTGTGTGTCGCGTTCAACGAAGCAATTCTGCTGCCGAATTTCGTCCGAACTAAACCGATTAACGGGTGGACGGTTGCATATTCTCCGACGAAAATTAGACGAACTTATCCATTCAGTTTTATATGGATTATTCACGGTTTTCCTTAAAATATGTAGGCCATTTATAACGCTCGAATAAAGTCGTTGTCTAGGATATTTTGTATAGGCAGTGGCCTAAATAAACTATCATCTTTCATCTTATTCTAAATCGAAAAAGAGCTAATATCGGTCATTGCGTAAATAAAGCTACCTTCACAAAACGCTTCTTTATAAAAGTCTATACTGTTTTCTGAAACTAGGAAGACGGCGAAAAAGAATCTTGATAAATCTAGACAATATCTCAATGGCGGTTTACTTTTAAAAACAAGAATACCCACCGGATTTAACGTTCGGTGAAAACTCCACTGAGTAATCGGATCAGGGAATATTTTTCACTTTGCCAATTAAAAATGTCGGACGCTTTGGTTGTGTAAAGGGTATGAAATTAATTATTCTCAAACGTTTTAATTGGGATTTTCGTATTTGTGGACGAAAAGTTTTCTACCATGGATTGACTGGAACTCATGGTTACGCAGTTCCAAATCTAGTAGACGTAAAACTAATTTGCTTTCACGTAAAAACTACACCGGTTTTAAGTCAATCATACGGCAGTCAAGGGTTGTGAATCCAACTATATATGTATGTCGTCTATACATCCAAAACTACAATCCAAATTCATTGACTCGACAAAACAGTTTTGATTAAATTGGTCAGTAATTAATTCATCTCCACTGCACGAGTGAGTAGGAAAACGTCAAGTTTGTTTACCTCATCGAATACAATATATCCCCATGCTGACTAATCCTGAGCAACTTATTCGGGACAGTTATAGTGTGGACGTAGGAGTGTTTCCCGTTATAGAAATACGTGTCTGGTCGCCAAATCCTTTCGAGCATCTTGATAGAAAGTGACAGCGAGCGGATGGGACCGAGGAACGACAGCCGGGTGTCACGCCAATACTGCCTGAAGTAGCAGTCCATTGAATAATCCTGTTTTAGAAAATATTATGTATTAGGAAATATTGTTGTGTTTTGGATAAATCAATTTGTTTATCTGTCGCATTCGTAGCAAAAGCGTATGAAGAGCAGGTTACGCATTTTGAAACGATCCTAACGAAAGGAATATTTTGCTTTCAATGTAAATGTACATGTTCATTTTGTGTTATAATTTTATAAAATCTTCCTGCTATAAAAACGAATCTACAACGACGTCGAACCTTTAGTAATAAAAAAAATGTGTCCGAAAAGTCGTAGCATGTGCGCAGCGGACTCGTAGCACGAGCGTAGCAGATTCGTAGCAGAAGTTTCTATGAACTTTGCTTCATTCTATTTTATACTCACCATATCGAGTTCAGAAACGGGTCCCATGCTTCTTATAAGTATATTCGTTTGTACGACAGTGGGATAGCCTGAAACAAAGCAAATATATCTTAATAAAATATATACAAGAGATATTATGGTGTAGTGCCGTACATAACTCAATACTTTGTTTGATTAACGTATTGTCTGTAAAAGGAAAAGTATATGTGACGTCGAAGTGTGAGTATATATGGCGTCGAATTTCATAAACGGGTGACTATTATATTTATATATATATTTCTTGCCCATTCTTCTCCATAGAGATCTACGATTTCGAATGGGCAACTACAGTACTTTCACAAGTTATTATGCCCTGTGACTGGGACTGTAGCTTAGTTTTTTTTTGTGTCTTGACATTCAAAAGTGCCTGTAATGATCTAATTGAAATAAATGCTTTGAGTTTGAGTTTTATTGTTTCTTAGAGCGTTTCTATGACCTTTTTCATTCAAACATACCTTTCCCATGTGTAGGCAACTGCGAATTCTCGTAATTCTTCAACAAATTCTCGAGGACCGACGTAATATTCTTGGACACCGCATCGTTGATGCTTCTCTTAGCGTTTTGTTTCAACGTGAACGCACTAACTTCATCATACGAGCCGTTTATATAATTGGAGAGCAACATTTCAGAGGTGTCCCAGTAGTTTTGTGTCTCGGAGGTATTGTGCGAGAGATTTTTAGCGGTCGCAGACAAAATGCTTGGAGTGTGTTGCGGTGTAGCGTCGTCTGGAGACTTCAGGGATGTCAGCGATATTGGAAACGTTCCATTTTTAGTCGTCAAGTAGATAGCTCCTTTCGCGTCAACTTGGAAAATTCTGTACACAGAGATTGAAAATGTGGTGTTTAATTTTATATTATGGTAGTTACAAGCTATAAGAGATTTGTTGTTTTTTAGTAAAATCATTTGAAAAAGAAGAGACTTAAATTGCGAATAATTAAATTTGACAAGCACCAGACACGATTCGAGTAGATGAATGAGACAATAATTACAATTATTTATCCTTGTCCCTCTTAGATTTGGCTCAGTCTAAGATTGTCATTAAAATATCGCCATTTTCAATAAAACCACTAACTTATTTTTTATTGTGCTAATTGAATTTAGATCTGTTTGCGTTTGTAATTGGTTTACTCTAAAATGTTAATCGCTAAATAAATTTTCTTATCAAGAAAGCTTTAGAAAAAAGATACTTTTTTTTTATATGTATTGTATTTTTTTTGTTGTTAACAGATACCACCCTTTCAGATATCTGAAGTCGTGGTTTAATTGCTTGAATATTAAGTAACACGGGGCCGTGTCGAGACTCTTCACTCGACGCCATTTACTATGGAATACGGATTTTTTTAAGAACGATATCTTGGCATCTAGCCCGAACCGCTATTTTTTTGTTACACTTTATGTTAAAAAGGGTTCCCTAAGCGTCATGATTCTCAACTTGTACACCTGATATATTTGTTGGGGGATCTCTAGTTTTGTTTTGAAAGGTCGTTTCATGTTTCAGTTTTAGATCGACATTAGGTAGACAATATAATGTTGGCATAAAGCTTTCAATTTACCTATATTACCTAAGTTCAATTTTGGTGTCCTCTTTTCAATACTAAGAGATGTAATTTGTACTGATCGACGTAACCCAGTGGCATGCTGGTATCTGCCAGCTACATGTTAAAGGAAGAGGTCTCATTTCCTGCTCCGCTCAGCATCCGACTTTTCGATATCTCGCGTATAAACTAATCTCGAACTAGCACTAAATCTTAGCATTTCAGATGTTCGAAGCAATCAATGGCAGTGTATAGCAGTGACCTAGTCAACGGGATGTATGTGACTCTAATTGCAGCTTGACACGCAATGATTGCTCCTTCTCGTGCACTGATTTGATTGCTAGTTTGCTGCCTCCATTCCACATTTGGGATTCGATTCGATATGAAATTTGATATTGAACTTTCGATTAAGAAACTTGTACTATTATTTAAAAAATTGCGCCAGGTTAATCTTTTATCTACAAACTGAACATATTTTTAACAAAATTTTATATGTTTGTGAATTTTATCATAGACTAGCTGCTGCCTAAAGCGGTACTTCCCTATTTGAATCGGGTTTGTTAAAAATTTCAAGGGTTTTAATTTTTATTGCACGGAACCCTAATTCTCTTCCTAAAATAAAAGCAGCCTAAGTTACTCCTTATAACATCAGCGATCATCAAGTAAAAGTCCCGTCAAAATCGGACCAGCCGTATCAGAGATTAGCCGGAACAAATAGACAAGAAGACTGAAAATTGTTTTGTTAAAATTACCGTATATACTTTCAGTATGTATTCAGTAAAAAGCTGTTATGTTGAAATTACAAACAGATACCTCAATTTTATTTATTTGTATAGATAAAGCCCCGTATTTTCCGATTTCTTTCCAATCACACGTTCTTCTTTGAATTATTTGTTTGATGGATGGCCAAAGTTATAAAGTCAAATTGGACTTAGATATATCTCAGTTCAATTCGATATGGATTTTCACATCTTTTTAATTTGTTTTATGTTTAGCCCGTCTTGAGCAAGCGTGGTGATCAATGCTCGTGCCTTCTCTGTTTGAGAAGAGGCCTTTGCACAGCAGGCTGATATTATTATTTATTATTTTATTTTTTAGCCTGTTCGGTTGAAAGTATTTAGATACACGTTACCTTGGAACTTACCTATACGTATCATGATTTTGTAGGTGCTATTTCTTTTTATTATTTAATTGCGTTAGCCTTATTCCGTAGGAATGTACGTAATCATTTTAAGTCAAGAGCAACTATGAAGAAAATTTTAATAGAATCACTATAAACTAAAAGCAGGAGGAGACTCAAAAAAGCTGCAAAACACTGTCATGATTAACAAAGGGATCATACTTTTTAGTTTTGTCAGTTCGTGAGTAAAGTTTTAGCAGAACTAAGTTTCACGATTACGGGAAGGGAGTGGTTTTCTCATTTTCTTTGCTCATTTAAGCCGTCAGGTTGGCAGTGAGGCGCTTTGAATGAACCGGTAATATTGCCACCGCGCCGCGCCGCGCTTTCCGTTCAGCTGGTCGTGGCATTAATGGTAATTAGTTCTTAATTTGCTATACTTCGTGCATTACTGGATTGTTTTTTTTTTAGATTTGATGCTGACGCACTGTTTTTACTATTCAGTGCAATAGACGGGTGGGAATTGATGGAAATATTCGCCTCACTTATCCATACAAAGGACTTGGCTTTGTAGGATTTCGAAAATCATTTAGGTCTTTTATTTTGGTACAAACTGTGTGTCCGCTTGGAAGTCCTATCAAAAATAACGAAGTTCTATACAAACTTTTATTCTCTATTCAACTTCCTGGGTTAAATAGGGAATAAAAGTTTGTATGGAACTTCGTTATTTTTTTTTTCATTTTGTAGATGATTTTTTAAAGAATCCTTTTTTTGATTTCACCTTAGTTACATTACCTCGTGTACAATTTCATGCTTTTAGAAACAAGGGCTGTGCGTTGTCTGTCTATTACTGAGTGAATTGAAGATTAAGTATTATTAAGTAGTTGGAGGGATATTGATAGATTTACAAAAACTGGCCGTAGGTACTTTCGCAGATGTTCTTACAATGAAAAAGGTATACAAATTAGCAAATGGTTCAATCTACTTCCATTTGTGGGGCAGAAGAAATAAATTATAACGTTTCATCACGCTGCAATCCCGAAGGGTAAGACAGAGGTGTACCTTATAGTACACCAAGTTACTTTTGATCAGTTACTTTTAATTAAGGCCCATATCATAAACAATATAAATTATAATATTATACAGTACCTAACACCTACAGAAATGAACCATTCTCAATAATCAATTACCACACAAAACAAATCGATTCACACGTATTCTATACATCTACAGTTAAAATTGGCTCTAACTCTTTGAATACATTTATCGGTGTTGTCGGATTCGCGCGTTCACCTCAAAGGGGACGCGTCAAAGGAAGCGTCTTATCAACGTGGAGGGTTCGATACTCGGGCGATTGATTGAACGTCATCGTACCTACAGGCTCCCACAAATAACACCACTAAGTTGCTATGCTGTATGTCACGAATATGTGTAGGAAATTATAGTGGAGTTGAATATTGATTCTTATTTGACAACTAGCTCTTGCCAGCAACTTCGTTCGTGTGGCCGAAGTTTCATACAAACTTCCAACCCTTATTTTAACCCCTTAGAGGATGAATTTCCAAAAATTCCTTCTTAGTGCACACTTACGTCATCTAAGGAACATTTGTGCAAAATTTCATGCTTCTTGACCCAGCGGTTTCATCTGTGCGTTGATCGATCAGTGAGTAAATCAGTCAGCCAGTTAGTTTCTTACTTTATATAGATATAGGTACTGGATATTACGCGCGACCTTCGTCCGCGTGAAGTGATGTACCGAGTACGCCGAAACCGTTTTCGCGTCGCATCGGTGGCCTTTCCATCCTGTATACTCATACATATGCATTCAGTAAGAAGCTGTTATTTTAAAATTACAAACAGATACTTCAATTTTATTTACTTACTAGCTGACTCGCGCAACTTCGTCTGCGTTACATTTTTGATTAATGCTCCGCTCCTATTGGTCGCAGCGTGATGTTATTATAGCTTTCCTCGATAAATGGGCTATCCAACACTAAAAGTATGTTTAAATTCAAACCAGTAGTTCCTCAGATTAGCGCGTTCAACCAAACAAACAAAGATACACTTCAGCTTTATAATATTAGTATAGATATGAAACCAAATACTTTAACAACAACAATTTAACTATATATAATTATATTCAACACGAATCGAAAGACACCAAACAACCGACATCGATGCAGTTTACCCGGCGACGGTCGTTCTTTCACATGGAAAATCTTAACACCGCGATTCAGAAATTGGCGTCAAATGAACAACGCCATCTATCGTGCACGGAGTTAAACTACTAAAATTTAATGCCTGGAAAGCGATTGAACAAACAATATAGGCTATGATGAATTTCAAAGCAGCGCCATCTAGAGTGCCTTTTGCTATCATAACTTTTTGAAAAACCCGATAAGTCGATTTAAAGTTATCTTGTGAGCACTTAACCCTTAAATGCATACAGTTGACAAATGGCAACAATTTATTTTTTGCCAGCAAAAAAATAATTTGACTGCTGTACGTTTCTGAACGCAACGTAATATGCGGACATAGATTATAGACTATCAGAAAAATAAAAACTTCAACGAAATTTGCCGGTAATTTTTCTGTCATACGTCATTACAAACGAGTAAGTGTAAAAGTTTGTGTATTGGCGAGTACGAGTAATTTGATTTACGATTTCACATCAAAGAATCTATTCTTCATAGTTTGAAAAATAGTAATCGAGTAAAAAATGAGGTAAGTTTTTGATATTTCATATATTTTTTCGCTGATTTCTTTGTAATTTTATGTCAAGGTAGTTTTTAATATGTTGCCAAATGTCTACATTATGCGTTTGCGTTTACGAATTTATATGGTTGTGGGCCGGCTTGACGTTATTTTTTGCTTTCGCTTTTTAGCATGCCACGCAGGTTGCGCGATGAAAATATCGAAGATATGCTCATGGCTTTAGAAAATGGAAATATCTCAGAAGATGAAGAAGACATAGGTGACGAAAATGATATAGATTATTATTCAAGTATGCAAGATATTTTGAATGATTTGGATAATGAATCTCCCGAAAATGAAGAAGTCGACGAAGACCCTCTACTTGTATCCGAAGAGGAGCCCCTATCTCGTGAGACCTCGTCCGTGGAACCTGCTTCGGGGTCTTTGCCAACTCCATCAGTTCCGGGTATTCTTGGAGTTGCAGCTTGGAGATCACGTAGCAGAGATCTAATATGGAAAAAGCGTAATTTGGTATGGAATGAAGATCGTATAGCCTTCTTAGGAAGCTCAGAGCTACCCTCAGACGTCGCGGGCCTGGAAACTCCATTCCAATTTTTTTCTAAATTCATAAATGACGCAGTTATTACAAAAATTGTCGAACAGACCAATTTATATATTATCCAAGAGAGTGTTACCAGTGCGCCCGTAACTGCTACAGAAATACGACAATTTTTAGGTATTATCATATTCATGTCGGTGTTTCACTACCCTAGTGTCCAATCATACTGGTCAAAATACGGCTTTGCTCAAATCATGAAAACCATGTCAGTAAACAGATTTGAAAAAATACGATCTGTAATTCATTTCAACGACAACTCAGAGCACAAACCTGTAAATCATCCACAGCATGATCGTCTCCATAAAATAAGACCATTGGTGGATCATCTAAACTCATCGTTCATAACTGCTGCTCCATTTGAGCAAAGGCTATCCCTAGACGAACAAATGTGTGCTACCAAAGTGGCTCATTTTATGAAACAATATCTACCAAACAAGCCACACAAATGGGGCTTCAAGTTATTTGTGTTGTGCTCTCTATCTGGGTATGCATATACTTTTGAAATATACTCTGGTAAGCAAGATATTGCCCAAGCCCCAGGTGAACCAGATCTAGGAGTGGTAGGAAATACCGTCATAAGATTGTGTCGTTCAGTCCCTCGGCGGGTAAACCATATAATTTATTTCGACAACTTTTACACCTCAATTCCTTTGCTGCACTACCTTGATAGTCAGGGCATTTATACTCTGGGTACCATCCAAAGGAATCGTCTCGGCAAGAATTGTAAGCTGCCAACACAGCAGACATTCATGAAAGATTCTGTACCTCGAGGTTCTTATGAGGAGCAAGTGGCTGATTATGAAGGTGTAGACATATCTGTAACTACCTGGAAGGATAACAAAATGGTAACATTGGCATCTACATACGTTGGAGCAGAACCGGCCGAGACAGTCGATAGGTACGACAAGAAACAGAAAAAAGTAATAACTATACCCTGCCCAAAAATTATCAAGGACTATAACGCCCACATGGGGGGCGTCGACCTTATGGATAGCTTTTTGGGAAGATACAGGATAAGAATAAAGAGCAGAAAGTGGTACATTCGTATCTTCTATCATTTGATCGATATGGCGGTCATCAACTCGTGGGTTTTGTATAAAAAAGCTAATGACTTTAGGTGACTTTAGAGCAGAGTTGGCAGAGACTTTATGTAACTATAAAAAAAGTGTTGAAAAGAGAGGAAGACCCTCTAGCAGCAATATTGAAAGAGAATTGGAAGCGAAGAAACCTCGTCGTAAACCACTCAACCCTGTGCCAGTAAAAGATGTAAGAACGGATGGTGTCGACCACAACGAAAGAAGATGCGAAAAGAAAAATAGATGCAGACTGCCTGGATGTAAAGGGTTTTCGCGCACCGAGTGCACAAAATGTCTTGTTGCTCTTTGCCATACCAAAGAAAGAAATTGTTTTGCTGCATTCCACTCTTAGATTAGGTAGTCCTTCAACGCATAATGTATCCAAAAGGCAACATATAATTTTTTCCTAATAAAATCTTTATTTCTTACTTGTTTTTTTTTTTCATTATTTTTCCCATTACATATCGCCAAACACCTACACAAAAATATTATTTATTTAACAAAACAAAAAATCATGCATTTAAGGGTTAATTTATATTCATTAGTACCAGTTTGATTCAATAGATGTCGCTGCATGTATCTTACGTAAAGGGGATAAGTTCTTCTTGATCACAATAAATTAATTGATTAAGAGCACGGATTGCAATGAAACAAAAACTAATACCTTTTCTAAGTTACGCAATACTTGTGCATTAAAACTAACCACATTAGTTTTTAAATTTTCACGTGATACTTAAACAAACAAACAAACATAGCCGAAGACTCACAGACTGCAGACATACAGATATACAGACAAACAGACAAAACTTAAAAAAATAGTAGGAATGGGTTCTGTTTGTTATCCTTCAACACCCCTACAATTTTTTTCTAAATATTTTCAATGTACAGAAACGCCACGTCTACAGATTTATTTTATGTATAGATAGATGTAAAGAGTCCATTGTACCTGAATAATTTCTTGATTCTGAGGTATAGACGATATATACGTTGCATAACACACATTTTGCTAGTTATGTTTAACTCCGATGTAATAAGGGGTTAGCCTAATGCCAAAAATCGGACACAATTCCAGACTTTGGGTTGCTATTGAGAAATCACTGGTGGAAAAATCTAATAACACTTTGCCCGACCCGAAAATCACGCCCAGGATCTCACGCTCAGCAGTGCCTCAGCTTGCGACCACCAGACTAACTTAGCAGAGGAACAGTAGTACCTAGTCATAACGATAACGGTCATAAAATGAATATAGTAATTAAATTAAAACTAAGTAGGTACACACAAAAAATCGTGGAAAAAATCCAATGACTTTTAACATAATTTTCTCTAGAAGCTTCTTCTCAGATATCAAGTTTGAAGTTCTCAGCCACTTCTATAATCATAATGTATCGAGTTAAAACTTAGGTAGCGTCGACTCATGCCCTGTAACATCGAGTTAGGGCGACAGCGATGGTGCCACCCCGGGCCCCGTCGCTAATACAAAGATACGGTAAAAACTATCATTAGGACGCGAGCACAGAGAACTTTGCAAGTTCTTGTTTTATAACTGAATTTTGTGTAGTTTTTCTCGCAGTTCCAGTACTTAGGAGAATGATTAGGTGGTGATGCCCACGAATTTTCACAGCTGTTGCATTTTGCCTAACCTGTTTCGTATTTTTTGTTACAGTTAGATATATATGATACAAGGAATAGGATAGACAAAGTAAATGGACCTCAATACAAGTAGTAAAACAGACAAAATAAATGACTTTAGTTCTTAAGACTTGGCAGTCTATTAGAACAAGAGGCTCCTGTTCACTACAGTGAAATATAACAAGTTTGTCATGACAGTATAAAAAACATAACGATATAAAGATGATAAAAGGAATAAACCTAATAAGTAGCATATTTATTAAATATCATTGAAAGAAAAACTCTTTGTCATAAAAGAATAACACAGTAAATAGATGAAACAGGTATTACTTACTCACATGTTTCGATCCACGAGGCAGCGCTTACTTAGCAACATCAAAAGTTGCTATACAAAATAACCTTCAGCATAAAAGGTTAAGCTTCAATAAAATAACGAAGTTGTTTCACATCGAGTGACCTTAAATAATTATTTTTTTCTTTGTTGCAGCGATAAAAAGTGGTTGCGAGGCGTCATTGGAGGCCACGAGGGCTCTCGAAGGATGAAGGGTACTCGGTGAGGGACAAAATGTGCTAAATTGACAACTCAGAACGCGATCGCACTTCGGATATTAGAGTGAACTTCGCCCTTTGATTACTATCTGCTGTTACTGAGATGTTTAGGTATTTCTTGTGCGGGGAAATTATTTCGACTTTGAAATATAACCACTAATGAAAAAATTAAAAGGATAAAGGGTACTAGTTGGAACAACAGAGAAACGGTACCTAAATGATATTGATTTGATTTGAACAAACGCCATGAAATAAATAAACGGAAAACAAAGTGACCTTCATAATGTATAGTAGGATAGATGTTAGAATAAGGAGATAATCGTAGTTTTATGAATGTTACAGTGTTTTTATTTACTTATAAAGTATATAACAAAAAACATAACATCAAGCCTTGTAATCACCGAAGGGTTAGGCAGAGGTGTACCTGAGAAGTACACCCACATTTCGCCAGTTATGTTTAAGTCTCATGTAATAGGGGGCGAGCCTATTGCCATCAATCTGGCACAACTCCAGACTCCGTAACTGAAAAATTCTTGATGGAAGTAATAAAACACGAAGAAAAAATTTAGGTTGCTGTGGTTAAATATTTTCATTCTCTAGATTTGTTCTTGATTATGTCTCATACATCTCTATTCTGTAGTACATATAAGTCGTTATTCCAACGGGATCTCGCTCTGAATGGCTCTGTAAGGGG
Organism: Standfussiana lucernea; assembly: GCA_964057025.1. Classification (NCBI taxonomy): domain Eukaryota; kingdom Metazoa; phylum Arthropoda; class Insecta; order Lepidoptera; family Noctuidae; genus Standfussiana; species Standfussiana lucernea. Next base: position 7,320,724 of record OZ059788.1, on the reverse strand, counting down.
CTTGTTTCGAAATCGCTCGTTCGACACAAAGCGATACTGGAGCCTTCATACATTTGCGATAAGCTTCACTTAGAGCCGTACATCGCTTGTCCTAATGGCTGACATTCTGTCTGCATAAACCATGTTCGTGCCCTCAATTCAGTAATGGCTTTGTATTTAAACTTAATTTTAGAATAAAACAAATCGATTTATTCGTTGATGTTCGAAAATAAGCGCGATTGCATGTCGTTTTTCTTCCGTGAAAATTCGTTTTAAAATTAATGATGCTTTCAAGATCGGTAACTTGTACCTACTTCTTCATATTATTTTTATAACAACCGAACAGCAAAACTGTTTTTGCTTAATTCGTTAGAAATACTTCCTGTTTAATTAAGTTTACTTTTTGTTTTAGTTTCAAAATACTTATTAAGTCGACTATAAGTGACAAACTTCGTTGTTGGCAGTTTGCTTAGTCAGCCCCGAGGAAGAATTTTAATTTTCTTATGCCAACATTATCACATAACCAATTAAAATTCTGTTATAATACCTAAACCCTTTTTCATTAATTACCCGTTGCAAGAGGATTATTTATTACTTTATAATTCATTCTACGATGAACCCTACCCCTTAATTTTAACATCTATTTAGTCACGAGATGTTAATAACAACACCATTCGCAGATAAGTGTTTATTATGTTCATAGCTTTAAAATTAGGTACGAGATCTTATCCCAAAATATGCTGTCAAATCATAGGCAAATATTATGATGCTACTTATTAAAAATATTATATCTACAGTTTCCTGGCCTTGTGGACTTGGCGAGGATGGGTCCACCGGGTCCAACAGTGTCAGCGCGTTACCCACCAGCACTATGGTGCTCGGGATAAGAGGTTCGAGATTCATCCGTTCCAGAGCATACCCAAGAGCCATCAAACCATGCCCAACATATGGTGAATAATTCCCAAAAGAAGAAACGGCCCACACTCGATGGTGCCAGTGGGTCTTTGTGTTAGGGCAGTAATCCGAAATGCTGGTCCTGGTACTCTTCTCTGATTGAGACATAATTTGGGGAGAAATGATACACACCAAAAGTGCGGCGCAACTGTCTGAGCAAGAGCAAGTTCGCGATAGCGTCGTATGCGTCAGATGATAGCGTGACGAGGAACTGTCCCAGTAGTATGAGTACACTCGCCACGAGGCACGGGTTGTAGATTTCAAAGTATGTTTGACTTATTAGGTATCCAAGTAGCAGCAAGCAATTTCCGACTATTGAAGACGTGAACAGCCTGATGGCTGCGGCTCGACAATGTTCAACTGTACGATGGTATCGTGTGGCGAATTCTTTCAGAATGTTGGAATCCATAGTAGCTGGTCTGCACCCATTGCACCTAACTTTTGACTTAAATGAAATTAAATATTGTGAACTTGAATTATCATGGCAGATGGTTTCTGATACTTTTTAGTTTTGTACATCATGTTCACACCATGGCTCAAATGAGTTGTTGTCTACATTCCCAGTCTATTTGGTAAAGCGCTCACTTCTCTTTATTTTATTTTCCACCTGTGACTCATGCTTATTGGCTATTTTATTAATAAATAAGTAATAATCATAATATGAATGCAATGTAGTTTGTAGGTTATTTTGATAATGTCAATACCCATAGCAATAGACTTTTCTATAGACAATGACATAAAAATTCTAGAAAGAAGTCTGGTATCTGATAAAGTAGTTTTCATTTAAATATTTTGTGTTGGATATTTTAAACACAACATTTAATTCAACAAATAGAAACGAATACCTATATCGAAGATTCTCGGGACCTCTGCAGTCATCGTTGGCAAATATTATTAGAATATTATACAGTTGTGGCGGGCAGGTAGACGCTCATAGGTAGGTATTTGTTTTTAGTGAAGAAAAGGGTATATTCCTCCGGGAGGCGTCTCCAGCCCGGCTTCAGATATAAAACGCGATGCACACACGTGGGACAGTATTGGTTTGTAAAATAAATTATATTTTATTAGATTACGGGTATGCGGAATTGTTCGCCCTCACCGTAGCCGTTTACCATGACGGCGTAGACATATAATATAAAAAATATATATACAAATATTGACCGCATAAAAGTTTTCGATGTTAATGAAAAAACATACGGGAATTATTAATGATGATGACGAACCATCTAAGTAGGTGCTTCCTTATTGAGATATGAGAATTTATAAAAGCTATCGGATGAACAAAATGTAAGCCAATTAATTAACCCATATACGCACTTAACTCTAATCATTTCGAGAGATATTAAATTATGTCCTTATAGGTACATTAAAGACGCAATAGCTCTGAACAAAATTTCTGAACGAATTATATTCTCGAGACACCTTCTATTTAATCAAATTATAAGGACTGAATTGTAAAATAATGCTGAATATTCATCTCAGCCTGATGTCGGAAAATACGTTTTTTTTTTCTTCTAGTTGGTTACTGAAACTCATTTAATTGTAATAAATGTAAAACCGCAACCTTTATTTAACTATGGAAGTACTTCAAAATACTGGTAAATATCCGAATGTCCGGCAGTTAATGAAATGTTCGTTGCCCATATTTTCAACTTCTATTTAACTAGCACTGCAGTTTTGGTTTACTTGAATACAAGTAAAGGCACGTTGGTCTAGTGGAGGCAAACACGACTCCTGAGCATAAAGTCCTTCGTTTGGTTCCCAGGCCGGACAAAGTGTTACTGTGGGTTTATGGCCATATTCAAACTCAAACTCAAAGCATTTATTTCAATTAGACCATTACAGGCACTTTTGAATGTCAAAACACAAAAAATAAACTAAGCTACAGTTCCTGTCACAGGGCATAATAACTTGTGAAAGTACTGTAGTTGCCCATTCGAAAGCGTAGATCCTATGGAGAAGAATGGACAAGAAACTCCATGGACACTGTTTTAAATCAATATGTTTTTACAAAATCTTGGCTCACTCCCATTACATAGGATTTAAACATAACTGGTGTACCAATAGCTACACAGGAATAATAGCCTTGACGTTTTGTTATATCTGTGAAATGCCAATTTTAGTTTAGAGAAAAAGTATTTCGTTAAAAAAATATGCTTTGTCGACTGTCGAAGATACCTAAGGTTTTTATTGAGAAGGAACTGTTATTGTTGTACAATATATTATAGTTTGGCACCCCGCCATTAAACACCGCGGTTTTATAAACGTTCAGTTCACAATATTTAAGCCAAACGCGGTTTTAACTAGTGCTTTGGCACTTCTGTCCTTCACTAGGGTATGAGCTGGATTGAATATCGAAAATAATATTTACGGTAAATATATCGTATGTAAAAAGTTGTTTGGGAAGGAACCTCGAACCTTGACATACTGGTCACTAACAAGATGGATGAAGGGCATATGCCATATTTTCATGTTTACAGGGAGATATACAAGCCATCGCTCATGGCTAGATAATTTGCAAGTTGGTTGTTGTCGCGTGCTCTGGCGACACGTTTGACTGATCGATTCTTCACTTCTTTCATGCTTTTACACTTTTTTGATAATTTTATGGTAGGTCTATGATTTGTAGAACTGTAAAAAATATAATTATGAACCTTTCTCTGTATTTTAACAGCGTCTTATAAGTTCTATCAACAAAAAAAGTACAGGCAACTGCCTTTCAACATTGTACTTAGTCTGTTACTGTTTTTTTTTCACTAATAAATAAAATTTTCTACAGGCGACTAAATCAACAAGAAAACAAGACTTTCAAGAATAGCGATACAATCTAAACACATTTTAAAATTCTCTTGCCTGTATTACAGCCTCATGTTACACAATATTACGGTAAACTTTATTTTCTTCACAAAAGGACGAGGTGGGTTGTAAGAAAACTATGAAAAATTCAGTTGGAGGTTAGGTGTGGGGGTATAAGATTCATTTCCTGCACTCAAATAACCGGTGTGGTGCATTCTGGTCGAGGAGCGAGGTGTTAACTCGTGCGGGGGTTTCTCAAGAGCAGTTCAACAAGCTTTCTCTCGTTAGAGCGCCATCGCTATCGGATTTATAAGAGATTTTAAAGTCTCGGCATTACACTAAATGCTGATCGATGTAGAACAGTGGTCGATGACTCGATGTTTCTGTTGTTGAATTTGCATTTCGATTTCGACTTATTTTAACAAATAGTGAAAAGTCAATAAGTGGTAGTTTTAAGCAATCTTTCATGAATAATTCGTTACTAAAAGTTTGTTTCTGATAAATAACAATGTTTTAACGATCGCATTGCATTCGATGCTGGTTGCCCGTTTTATGGAAAATAAATTCTTACTCGGACATAACGAAAGAAATCATAAACCCTTAAATGTTATGCAATCCTCATCAACTGCGGTTGAGTGAATTTACATACAAGGAGGATATAGCCAAAATGCACCGATCACTGTAGAGATCTAAATTGAATATATTGAATGGCCATGATCGGGCACGAATGTTTGCAGGCTGATAGAAAGAGGTATAAAACCAGTCCTCTATACAGTGTCTAACTAGTTAAAAGACTTTTAAGTGATAATGAATCGTTAGTGTGGTCGTTGACATTGACTAACATCATCTCATCGATCGATAGTTGGCAGTCTCTCAAGTTTGCGTGCCCTTGCGAGCAAGCAGCACAGCCCCGGCAGCATGACAGCGCTACCTTTGTAATCATTTGTTTATCTTACTAGATACTGTTTTAAATTCGAAAGTTTGTGAAGATGTTTGTTACTCTTTCACGCAAAAACTACTGATAGAATTTGAAAGAAATTTGGCACACAGATAGTTGGTAACCTGGAAAACATAGAATATTTTTTTATCCCGGTTGTACGATTCCGTGGGACAATTTACCGAACTCCATGCGAGCGAAGTCGCGGGCATAAGCTAGTGATACATATTTTGAGAAAATTGTCTTGTTGTTGGCATACGTTGTAGGAACTACATTTTATGTTACGCTGTCAGCTTGGCTTGATGGCTTAATGCATTCTACGGATATGATAGATTATATAAGTGGTGACTCTTACGCTAAAAAACTAAAAGGTTTGACTATGTGGTAGTATTCAAGCACGGAGAAATGGATATAGAGGGTAATCCTAGTAGTAGGTATCGAAAAAAAGAGGAAATCAGGTGCGTGTTTACGACTATACCTTTTGCTGGTACGGTAACCAGTACCTACATATTCTTAGCAAAGCCTCATCCCTATACTTTGTACTTATTCTTAACTTTGACTCGGCCAAAGCTCTCAATAAAGGCAAAGCCGGTGTCCAGTGGTGTTTATTTAACGACCTATATTTAAGTCGTCTGAAGATTTCCTTTCGTCATCGCCTAAGCAGGTATCGAAAGGGCTCTCGTAAATCTCCAGGCTTTTAAGTATGTAAGTTGGAACTTGAAAGGATCTTTCTACACACAGCGCCGGCCCCGATAAGCACGTTGGGATTCGATATCCCCAGCTCATGCGCCTTCTGAAAGAACATAATAAGCGGTTTATTGAATTCGTATGCAGTGTAACAACTGTACGTATTAAGTGTGAGCGATTTGGTCATAACTTTTTAGTGTTACATACTGAATCACAAAAGTTCAATACAATATAATCTATAACTATAGCACTGTCAAATTATTTATTATTTGAATTACAAGCTCATTTATTCATCGCGATTTATTGCAATCGGCATCTTCTCAGTTCGTTGGCCGCATCCACATCAGTCTTTGTCTAGGTAGGCCTGCCCCATCATCGAAATCGAATAAATTGACAATTGGTTTAAATGTATGTCTTGTGCCGTGAATGCACATGATAGTGTTACCTATTGTTGTTGCAGGAAAAAAAACCTTGTCGGTAGGGGAATTTAAAGGGCTGTTTTCAGTTTGAACTCATCGAACTTTTATTGGGCTATAAACTTGTAACACAATATTATATTGATAACAATATGTTTGTCTTTACCACCGAAAACCTATATACTAGTAAGGTAAGTATATGACTAGTGTCTAGATTCTAGACTTTACTTACAGTGAATAGAATTACAAAGTGATTCAGACAAAGTTAGTTTTGACTTTATTTGACGATGATGAATTGCGGCGTCTGAAAGGTTTTGTTTTTAGAGCCATTATAATATCATAAAGAATGAAAAAGTGTTCTGTTTTGTTGTCCAATGTTAGTTTTGTGCTATTCGGTCTTATTTTAGCACATTATTTTTAGGTTTCTAACTAAAGATTTAAGATGTAAAAAATTGAGTATCTATTTTCGTGAATAAATAATTAATCTGAAACTTTTCGTTCTGCGTGTTTATTGGCAATCTTAAACTTTTGAGTAACTTTTTCACCGTTTACGTTTTTTTTTTCAAAATCTAACCCAATTTACTAGGTACTTTAACAATCAATTTTATAATATAACCCCATAGCAAAAAGCTAACTACGACAGACTCTCACTACTTAACTCAAAAGATTTAGAAAAAATATAATTCAAAGCAAATCTGTTAGTATTTCCGCTCTATTAATTTTTAAACCAGTTTTCCCGAGAACCGCAAGTCCAATTCTGGGACTACGTTTATCCCTCGGCGACGTTCGGACACAAGCCCCGTGCGGCGTACACTCCCTTGTGCTACTCTAAATCCTGTATCGACTCAGTTTCTAATTCAAACGTAGCTCCGTTTCAAATAGCTTTTAATTTTATTTCCCCAGTCATGTTGTCTAGGAAAATGAAATCGATACTGATTACTGTGAAATGAAGACATTTTTTTTCTTTTACGATACGACGACGTTTCTGTAAAAAAATATTTTACTGAAAAAATGGAAAACAACATAAAAAGTTTTCACCTAAGAACCCACATTCTGAGTTTTCCTAAAAACATAGCGCCTGACAGCGCAGAGCAATCAACAACAAGTAATGAAATAACAAATTACGCAATAATAAATCACGAACCGACGCATAAGATATACATAAGTTATAGTAGGATGTGTGCCTGTACGTTTGGGTAATGTTATTTCCCAATCTATCACGACTATTGTGTCCGAGGGGGGCACGGCTCAGGATGCGGGGGGATGGGGGGAAGGGCACGTCGGTGTTCGACATTTAGCAATGAGCGATGTATGACATAAGCAAGATTTTGGCGTCGATTGACTATTTATCGATTCAAGCATATTTCGAAAAATTTGCGGACACCGGACAGTTCGGACACTGACAGTACTTATCTGTCAGAGTCTGGTGTCCAGAACCGTGTTCACTATTTGTCTGTACCGGGTTGATAGAATTGATCTAGAGAGGATCACAAAATCTGAAATTCATTCGATGCTGAGGCAATGTGTGAGTGCACTGAAATCGGTACTTAGAATATCAAAACTTTAGCCTGCACACTGTTGGCCTCACTGTGATATATTAAGACTACGCCTTGTATGTAAATGTAAAACATCTTAATAAAACTTGGACGTTGATCCTGTGTCCGAAATGTGTTTCTACATAAGGTAACTACACGTTATACATAGATTTCTGTAATAGCAATTTCCGTTCGACGTGTCTAGGCAAAAGCCTACCTACAACTACGAAGTTTTTTTTTTATCTTTGACAATAAATCGAAATAACTTGTTTTCTCTGGTGAAAGGACGTTATAACATCTAAGACGCGTGTAATTGAAGTTTTTTATCGACATTTTAGAAAAAAAGTAGTCTTCCACACTCTCAAGAAATTCCGGTAGCTAAAGTTAAGTAGGTAGCTACTCAACTACTCATGCGTAGAATCTCAGAAAAACATTCTATAAAATCTACTGTTATAGTTAGAGCTTCAAGATTATTATGCAATTATGTTTCCTCAGAGCTTAGGATTAAGGAGCATCGTTACTAAATTGCTTCGCTAACGGCAAGTAAACGGATTAAGGGGGGTTCGTATCATTAAACAGACGCCTAGCATAATAGCCGTCCGTGTGACCCGGGGTTTAGATAGACGAACAGCGAGTGTGAACGCAGTCTATATACGACGGATGTATGGACTACTCCTAGATATAAATGAAGCTATTGGCAGATACACCAAACATGACTCTATAATCCAAGTTACATAACCTACAAGTCATTTCAATAAATGAGTTCATTACTGATCTACAGTTTTTCGGAAATAGACTTTTCCACGACTTGCGTGCATACACTTTCGGTATAATAATTGAACTGTCAATATCTTACGTGACAGGTAATATACGATATCGCAGTTTTCAGGACATTACACACATTCACTTTAAAAGTTTGTGAACATGCTCGTAAAAATATTTTTAAAGTGCAGATTGAACGTTAAGTTATCCACAATGTATTTCAGCTTAGCAAGACACGCAGAAATAAACCGAGTTTTACACAATATCGCTTTAAAATGTATCGGTATATACCTGAGATAGAAAATTCAAAGTATTATTCATTTCATGTTTATTGAAATTACATGTGAAACTCCTCAGTAACATCCAATTTCTAAACTAATTACTATTGTAAAAAAATATGTCGTAGGAGAAGACAAAATTGAATATTCTGTTGTCATCATTTGGGCCAGCAGCCAGTTAAAAGAATATTAACGAAAAGAAAATATTGTAAATGCGAAAATAATGTCTACTAATTACATCAAGTTTTTTTTTACATAGGAATCAAGAACCGGTTTTAATAAAACTTGGGGTGATTTACGGTAGAATGTTCGACATATTTGCTTACAAGAATTACTTAGGTTGTGTCCATACGAGGTTACATATCGGTCAAACGATGATGCATGTTGATAGATAACTTCCGATTTGTTGGGTGACCACAGCTTCCATCCACAGAGTTTCGTGATCATCTAGCTTACCTTACCGCTTTTTAAGAATTGACCAGTTCCGTAGTGCGTGCTTTATCTTAGTCGAGGCATTTTCCTGATCAATTTCTATTATTTTACCTCTCTCTTTTCTATTCTGTGGTTTTTAACAAAAACGTGCATGGTTACTTACTAGTAGTGGCTTGACAATTAATTTGTTTTTTAGAAGATACTTTTTAGCACCATAACACTTGAAAAACGGAAACCTGTAAAATACATTTGAAATAGCGGTACCATGAAAATATGATAAGTACCACAAAGACTTCTTAAATAATAAAAAAAAACACGTATTATTTCTTTGATTAGTGGCTTCGTACATAATGTTCACGGCTAAGAGATGCGATTCAGTTGCAGGTCTGGTCCCCGAGGGTATCTATTCGTTGAAACGTTATCATTTTACTCACAATTCTTCTTTTATACTAAGCAAATGTTATTTTTTTTTTGTAAGATATCTACTTATTATGTACCTATTCATATAGATGGCTTTTGGAGTAATATACATAGGTGTTTTTCAATTTCTTAGTCGTTGTCGAAATCTTTATAATTCTTCTAAAACTTAAAATTCAAGACGAAGAAGTCTAGAATTTATTTGGGAAAATAGACACGTCTTCAACATATGGAAAAGTTAAAACAAGAATAAAGCACGCTGGTTTCATGTTAACATTATGTTAAGTACCAGAACAACGCTTTTGAATACAAAACACAGTGCTTAGATACAAATAAAACTTTAATATCGAGGTTCTGCCCAAGTAGGCATACCGACAAGGTTTGAATAAACAAAATAAATGGCTCGCAACGAACCGCTGACGGTTAACAAATAAACAAATACAACGAACTGGAAATCAAAATCAGCCGGTAGTCTAGCAGATAATGAATCTGCAAACACGTTAAAATCCACCTATTTCTGTTTGTTACTGCCTGTAATAAGGTTTAGCGACCTATATTCAAGAAAACTAGCGTAGAATTTTATAAAAAAAACTAGCTGTCCCGGCGAACTTCGTACCGCCTAACAGTCAATGAATCCTACCCTGCCTAACCTACCTGCCCCACCTACACTACCTACTCTACCCACCCTACCTACCCTGTCTACCCCACCTACCCTACCTACTCTACCCACCCTACCTACCCTATCTACCTACTTCCTAGTACCTGCCTACCTATCCTACTCTCCTAGTACCTACCTACCTATCCTACCCTCCTAGTACCTACCTACATATCCTATTCTCCTATTACCTGCCTACCTATTCTACCCTCCTAGTACCTATCTACATATCCTATTCTCCTAGTACCTGCCTACCTATCCTACTCTCCTAGTACCTACCTACCCTACTCTCCTATAAAATTCGCGATTCACTTTTGTTGAGTTTCGGAACGCGACATTAGATCCTCCAACGCGCACGCGAATTTGAACTTTATGCAGCGGTAATAAATTACAAATTGACTCTCCATTTTACTTATAAAACGTTTGTATGAGAAAGAGAAAAGTGCTTTTTTGAGGGTTTTCCCGGTAATTATTCGAATTTTTCTCAACTTTTAAACCTTCCCTAGACCTCCACGAACATTTCAAAACCAAGATAAGATAAATCCGTTCAGCCGTTCTCGAGTTTTAGCGAGACTAACGAACAGCAATTCATTTTTATATATATAGATTAAAGAAAAATGTTGATGTCTGATGTACTACAAAATTAAAAGCGGAATTCTCTGGTGTTGTTTAACATGAAGGGAAATATATTGTTTCCATAATAACATGTAAGGCTACTATACAAACAAACTAACCTAACACTGTACATTATTAAAATCTTCCTGATCTAACCATTTCTTAAGAAAACGTGCCTGTATTTTCATACATGTCACAATATCTCGATTTTAACATAAAAGGTACGCGTAGACCCATAGTTTATTTACACAGAACCTATTTACCTCTCTTATAAGGTAGTTTGGTCACGCCCAGGTATTGCCTTTTATTGTGGATTTGATATTTTAGAAACCTTCAAATTGCAAAGGCTTTCAGGTCCTGGTATTGTTGTTAAGTGTTGAATTTAAAGGTCGCTATATACTGTAGTTGTCACAATAGGTGTAACGAAAATGGTAAAGAAAATATCTATAAGTTACTTTATAAAAATAAATTTTAGTGAAAGGTAGATATTCTACACACCCCTGCATACACCTTTGAAAATACAGGGGTAAATATATGTTATTATACACGTATACAAGTTTTTACATAGACCTACATACGACATGATGACTATAACCTACCATCAATGTCTGGCTAGTACAAATTTCAAAAAACATTCCAACTCCGTTGTTAGAATAGTTTAAGAATAATTCGGCCTATAAAAGTGAAGGATAAAAGCAAATACCTCGATGGACTAAGCCGGTATTTCAAGTATGCTTCCCTCGTCAATGATATTATAATCCCGTATTTGAGAGAAAGAGAACCAAAAAGCTTGAAAGTTTTCTCAAAAGAATATTTACAAACTACTTTTTATTCCTTTTCACTTGTAGATGAACTAAAAACCGCTTTTCCTTCGGTTCGTAAAACAATAACAATTTGTATAAATTTATCAAATCTAGAAATGTATGGAATAATTTTGGTTTACAATGAATCATTTACAGATTTATATGTTAGCAGCGGATGATAGAAACATGTACATTATCTTTTGAGTTATGGTTTCCTCTTGCTACTGAATATCACCATACGGTAAAGAAATGACAGTTTTAAAAGATCTACCGTGTAATCACATTTTAGTTGTTCACGTAGAAACTATTAACTAGGTACATCGCCACTGCCTCTTATTTAAATTAGTTGCACCATAATGAATTTAGACGAGAATTAAAACGGTGGAGTGTAGCAACTGGCTTAAATTAGTTTATGTACATATAAAAAGACTAGTCGCGTACGTGAGAGAGGTAATTTGAATGAAAGCGAAATTTGTATTTAAAAGAAAAGCAATATGAAATCATGAGCAAAGCCAAAGCTAAGCGGCCATCTCCTACAAATATGAATCTGCTATCAACCTGCTGCTCAATACTATAAGCCTTACCATTTCTGATAATTTTCAGTTAACTTATCTGTCAGATAACTTCATAGAAGTTCTGTTTAATTATCATTTTTCCTAATGAGCCGGAGGATTTGAAACATTTCCTAATTATAGTCAAACAGTACGTACAATCAATGCCATATCTATTGTTATATACTGTCAAAGAGTTAAGCTTTACGGCACAGTATCATTTAACTATAGTTCACAAATTCTCAAAGACAAGATAGGCCGTCAGTTGTTACCAAGAAGCAATTAAAAGTTTAAGCGTCGCTTAGTAAAGCATACCTGAGCCTGAGCGGATCTTCGTGGATACAAGCCTTCAAATAACTTCCAACATAGTTACTGTTCCGCACGTTCTAGACATGGGACCTTTGTGTTAGTACCGTGTTAAGATGTCGTATGGTGTACTAAAACCACTTAACATAACGCCTGTATATCAGAAAGGGTTAAGCAGAGGTCTACGTTTAGAACACTCATGTTTCATTATTTACGGTCACATAGTATACGTATATTTTGTGGTAAGTAATTTTTTTTGTTGTTTCGATATATATTTAGAGCTACAATTATTTAGATTTTTGAAATTGGAGGTTCATGTGTGTTTTCTAAACGGATAAGTAAACAGGTATTTTTTGTGTTACGTAATTAGTTGTTCCGAATCAAAGTAAACAACACAGATACAAGTACGAACCTACTTATTTCAGTTATTAGTTTAATGAATGTGAAAACGAACATACTTAGAGCGACTATTTTGGCGAGGGTTGTTTGTTAAAAAAAAGGCAATCTGAATCATCTGCATTAATCACATGGTGTAAATAATTGCCTACTTTTTGATTTTACTGTAAATAAACTTCACCGTGAACCGGATAAAACAGGTACAAACAAAAAACTTATATATTTTTTTTAAATAAGTAGGTAGAAATAGTTAAAAAAACATACCTCAGAAATATAAAGTAAACACAACAAAAAAAAACTTAAAAAGAACTTTCTTACTAAACAGTTTTCAAACTCACCTGAGGGTCAGGATGAGGAGATAAGAGATCAGCATGTTTGCGGGATGTTTATCTTTTGGCACGGGGTTATTTTTCTTGTAAATGTTTATACGCGTGTGAGTTCGCGCGCACGGCGTACGGCGGCGAGCGGGCGCGTTTTGTTGGCGGTTCGCGCGCCGCCAGCCCGCGGAGAAAACAGCCTCCCGGAGTCTGCGCGCATGCGTCCTATATGCTACTGAAGACTAACCACGAGATAACTTTTGATTTTTAGCAATTTAAGTAGTAACGTTTTGCGGTTTGTTTGTTCTCGTACTGTGGATGGAAATTCTAAGTTAGAGCGTGTATAAACTAATTCAATGTATAAGTTATAAATTCATTGAAAATTGTTTTAAGCATGAATTACCTAAACTGGTAATCGGTAATCTGACACAGTACTTAGATCCACGTACCGTTACCAATTTCCGTTAAATAATTGAAAAACAACCTGATCGCTGTTTCAATTACTTAAGTTTCAAATAATTAAATTACTCAACTAGTAATGCCTTCAACTGCACGCTCCGTGAGCTGTGAGTTGTTCTATAACTTCCAAACTAGGAAATTAGAACATTTTAGCGATAGAACACTCAATACTTCAACAACATAGGCGGTCAGCTATCTAAAATGCAAAACGTTATCTGCAGAACAATGGCATCCAAATGGACTATCCCTAAGGCTCTGCTTGATTGCTCCGACTCGACGCTGGTCTCCGACGTAGCTTCTCCCCGTGCCTCCACCATAATAGGATTTCTCAATCCGCTGAACGATGCCTTGCTATTAAGAAAAGCCTCCATTTGATACGAGCGGTCGAAAAGAATATGTTGAAAAATTGATTCGATTCAAACCATATGCCTTTTCCATTTGTCTTTGTGATTTTATTTGGGTGATTGCCATATCTATTAGGTTTAAAGGTATAGGAAGTGAAAAAGTTTTGCTAATACTTATATTTTTGAAAAAACTTCAGTTTTTGAGAGGTTTTAAGCTTCAATGTTAGTTCAGATATTATCAAAATGAAACTGTTTTAAATGCTTTTAACACGAAGATAAATATTTACGTAACGGTTTAATCCAGCAAAGTCGTAAAATTTCAAAACATTTTACAGTTCAATTTAACAAAGATCCAATTTCGTTTCATTTGTGAAGATTGATTGAAACCGATTTTTTATTACATTGTGTCTGCTTCAACGTATTCATAATTAATTCACTTTTATAATTGTCGCATACTTTTGATCGTGTCACTCGAATTTATTCAACGAACTGTGCATAAAAGTATGTATTACGTATAGGTTTTAAAACACAGCAACTAGTCCGCGAAAACCAAACACTGCTTCGGTTAATAGAAACCTAAGCATATAAATAATGAAATAATATGTCAAGATTTTATTCAAACGAAATGTACTCGTCTGTGTTTTAATTTCGTGTTTAAAAATATTTTTACGATCGACTCAGATTATGTTATTTCCTCTAGAGTTTCCATTAGCGATGGTTGTCAAGCGACGAAAACGGCTTAATATTTTTTGTCTGTTTTTATAATAATTCAGGTTGGTCTTATCACTTTACGTATAAAAAATAAAAGCTTGTAAAAAAAGGTCAGCAGATCTGAATACAATATTCACTAATATAATCTATACTAATAATATAAAGAGGTACAGTTTGTAAGTTTGGATGTAGAAAGTAATCTCTGAAACTACTCATCCGGCCATCTTTCACTGATCGAAAGTTAAATTTACTAATTATTTTTTATTTATTTAACAATTTTTGTACACACTAAATACAGAAATCAAGAAAGAAACAGAAAAGAGAACAAAGGTAATGCTTATTTCTAATGTAATACATTATTACGGGCGAAGTAGCGGGTAGAAGCTAGTCAAAAATAAAACTTATTATCGTATCAATTCATCGTAGCCACCTTGCTACGAAGTGCTACGTAAAAGCTACGCGTTGCTACGGGAAAGCGACGAGGTGCTACGCCAATGCTACGAGCTGTCACACTCCCCAAATGCAGATTCATTTTTTATTAAAAACATATCTTATCAAAAAATCGATTGACCAATATTCAGAAGCGAGGTTGCGAAATTTACAAAAGGAGTATAGTGAGACGAGTTCAGCAAGCTTCAAGTTTATTGTAGACATCCTTCTATAAACAATACATTCGCACTCGATAGTTTTTCACAGAGATACTCGTATATTTATGAGACTCCAACCTCAGAGGCATTGGCAAATGGTTGGAACGACAGCTATTGCACACGTGACCTCAGAAATAATACACGGCGGGTCGAAGTGACAGCGATTTGAAACGAAACCCAAATCACAAAGTGTAATGTGTGGAGAGAGAGACTAAACGAGGTACTATGAAACATCGAAGCACAGTAACATCGATAATTTCCAATAACATTGAAACACGAGGACTTCTTGGAAAGGACGATTAATTGTAATTGAATAAATTACATTTTGAGATACAATAAGCGTTAATTGGAAATCGTCCTTTGGTAATTAACGGTTCATATTAGTTGATAAATTCGAGACAGTTTTGTTAAACAAATTGATACATTAGTTTATAGTTGTTTTTATGGTGACTTATTTGATGGCTACCATTTGTAGGTACGAGATATATTCTTTTCCATTAATGAACATAATACAACGTATGTGTAATTCCACCTGCACTTTAAGGGACCAGGGTGGGTAGAGTTCTGGTCAAAATTAATTTGATTTTAAAAAAGGAAATCATCGACACGACGAAGAAAGAACCTAATTAAAAAGGGGAATGTTATTCGATATCACCGGAAATCCCACACACGTTCTAGCAGCTAGAAACGTATATACTGTGAAAATCTGATTTCTCCAAGGGTTTTACAGCAGCCGTTCTGCATAAAACAGAAACTAGCCATGTCATGAATAAATGAGCTAGTCTTATCAATGCACGGCTGTAAAGCAAACTCATGCGTTGAGCAAAAAGAATTGTAAGATGTTAAAGACATGTTATGAAAGAATGTAAATATTTTATATCATGTTGATTTGACGGCTTACAATTTTACGAAAGATGAGAAAAGTGTAGAAAGTTTTTCGTGCTGATTTCGTATTACTTGAACAAGATATTTAAATTTTCTTGTAAAATATAATTTATTATTGTAAATATAGATGTAGTATATAGTTGTAAGCGAGTCATTTTTGCATTTGTATATTATTTTGTAGTAGTTGTGCCTCGTAAAATTTGAACAGGCGTGAAGGCTATAAATCCTACACTGCAAAAAGCTCGTATCACTCTTTTTATAGCACGGTTGGCGCTGTGGTTGAGCGATTGGCTGCTGCGCTGCGTATCTCAGGTTCGCTTCCCGCACGGAACTAATATTTATATGGCCTACAGGTAATTGATCCGGGTCTGGCTATTTGTGTATATGAGTTTGAATTTTTGTAAACGCACCTACAATACAGGCGAAATTCTTAGCGTGGGCAAACGTTTAAAAATAAAAGTAGAAGCTTCTTTTAACTGGCAACGGAAATATAAAATAAGACAGAAGAAGACACTTCAAAAAAAAAAAATTGGCAGCCATCTCACTAACTGCACATTTATTCTAGAACCGTGAGTAGTGGTGAGACAGTGTGAGAATGTGGCACGTCTCTGTTAAATCACCATCATTACGTCGCCCAATCGCGCGGCTCAACAAACCACATCGCCACATATTTTTCAATCCTGTGCTCTTCTTAGGTCACGTGTGTAAGTTACTTTTTGGAGATACATGGACAGGTGTTTCTGATGGCCTAGCTAGACTATAGACCTTCAAGCCTACCTACGCATATAAACGGCACGCTTGTAAAAGTAAACGTAAAAGGTAGCTAGCCTATAGTCATCAGGCTACTACTGACAAATTCCTGATGTGAAAAACCAATAACACTTTACTGGACCTAGGAATCGAATCTCATGCATGTCAGCGCCTTCGACCACTAAACAACGAAATAGTTAGCTTATCCAGACAATGTTAAAATATTACGTTGATTCGTTCCATTAAACAAATAAAATATATATTTTGAAGATTACTACTTATATTACTTAAATTATGGATCATTCTCATTAAGTGGCCAATGAAGATTTGCAGTTTTAGAAAATTTTTGGCAATCGTAGCACTTCGTAGCAACACCGTAGCACACTTTTTAATTCAAAGCGGATTTATAGAAGTCGGTTCTCATTGAATACTACACCCATTAGCAATTAACGTATGTTTTGAACAAGAAAAGCTTTAGAACTCATCATTATCAAGTGGTCAATGAAGGTTAGTGTTTACCAAGCAGTCGGAGAACATTTTCGGCGATCGTAGCACTTCGTAGCAAGTTCGTAGCACCCTCGTAGCACTCCCTTTAATTGCGTCCGGACTCTGTAGAAGTCGGTTCTCATTAGGTACAACACTCATCATTATCATCACCCCTTTTGAAACAACAATGGCTTAAAAATAGAGTAAAAAAATCGCAATTACTTGATACGTCAACTCCCTACTCACCTATACGTCTCATGAAGCCATAAGATTACCGACATTTAAAAACATATCAGTAAATACAGTCTTGATACGTAATCCGTGATATCCCTTATTCGAGTACTTATTGGACTGAAAAAAAGATGAGATCAAACGAGATTGAGACACGAATACCTTTTATAAATGATGTAATTTCAAAAATACTGGATATTTTAATATGAATTTGTGTTTGCTTCATAAGCGTTCACGAGAATGTGGTTGCTAAGTTGTTTTGATTAATCATTTTATGTTGAATGTAATCGGAAAGAGTATGTAATGTAATTTGGTTTATATTTTGATTTAATGTAACGAGTTTTTGCTGTTAATAAAAACATGAGTGGAGTAGTGATTTCTAGTTTCTGTTTTATTTGTTTCTATTAGTAATGGAGGTGCCGTTAATCTCACTAAGTATTTTCATGCCAGCTGAAAATCATATCAAATAATAGTTTAACCATAGCACAACACGGATCTGCGCGTCAGCTGCTCCAGAAGTGGAGGAATCCAAAGTTACAGTATCAACCATGGGTGCGACACCTGACTTTCAATTTGATGATCAGTGAATATAAAACGACTACTAGAAATGAATTTCATTCGGTATAAATTTGCTCACAAAAATGGGCAGTGCCTCATGTAATATTAGAACAATTCTCTTCAAATTATTTCGGTGTTGCAAAACTTCTATGACCACATAGGCATTTAAGCTTACTTATGACACATACTCGTACATACATAAAGTCACGCCTTTTACTATAGGGACAGGCAAAAACTACAGAACACCACAATTTCAATAATATACTACCTACTTGTTTCGGTACTTAGATAAACATTTTGTCCTGAAATACTATCACATACCACTAGGAATACAATGTTGAGTCGAACGTCAAAGTGTTTATCTCACGCGGCGCGGTTGAGAAGCGGCGTGTGCCGTGTAATCTGCAAGCGGACGCGCGCGGCTGGCCTCGCCAAATAACTTCCTGCGCACCACCTGCTCTGTTGACACCGTGTGCCACTTTCTGCATCAGCTGTACACTGTACACCTACGACATACGTGTGCGCGTACCCTTGCTTCTCTAGGCTGTATGCATGCGTGGCTGTACTGTCGTACATGTGTATGCTAATGGGAAGGCTGTGTCGTATGTACTTACAGGAATGTGTTTCAAACAGTAGTGAATGGATTAGGATTGAAATAAAATAGTTTTGGTTTCATACTTGTGTGAAATAGAACAGTAATTCCTAAAGAGTTTGTTGATCAAGTGCTAAAAATTCTAACGAATCTAACAAAACTCACTCACGTTATCGTAACTGAGTCCCTAAAGACTTGTGACAAAAAAGTTTATAGAAAAGTTTATTTATTCTTTGCATCATCCATTATATCGATGCTATACAAAGACAAAATGATTAAAATTAATTAATTCTATTTTTTAATATTGATGTGATTGATGGATGCAAAAAGTTTCACCCCGCATGTCGGAAACAGAAAGGACTTTCACGGCCGCACGCGACCGAGCGCAATGTAGAGCGTTGAAAATGATGCCCCCACAACAAGTCGGGACGACAGTAAATAGAAAGAAGATGACAAACACAATAAGCTACAATTATAAGACCATTTTATATACTTTCATGTCAGAATAGTTTGTGGAAAAACACTCCAAGTTGCGAAGTAATTCGCGCCAATGGCGAGTATGTAGTCGCGGCGGGTAGCGCACGCGCGACGCCACTCCGTACGCCGCTGCCGCCGCGGCCTCACGCCACACGAACACGTCGCAGATCGCGATCGCGATACCTCGTTACTTCATCAAACATTGTTTTACTTCACAATGATCAGTTTAAGGGAAGTATGTGGATTGTAAGTGTGAGTGCGAGGGCGGTGCGTGCCGGGAGAGTGCGGTGAGCGCGCGATGCGCGTGGCGCGCGAGCACGCGTCCCCGCCGCGCGATGAGCGCGCCCCGTACGACGCGCTGTCTTCACGCGCACGCGTTTTTTCTACTGTTGCTACAAGTTTTACCGTTCGCGGTTGCAACGTGAGTATTATTTGAACACAGAACTTAGTTTTCATGACTAAACTTATTTTTGTGAAGTCAGAAAAATATGTTCGTAATGTAACTAGGTCATTTTGATTTAAATATATCAGTCAGCATAGATTAATTTGAAACTAACTACAATAAACTGCAGTAAAATTATCAAAAATCATGAACAAGATTAGACACGAAACTGTCTTATAATTCTCTATCTATGCCTACGGATATCAAAAGCAGCTGAAAATTGTGAAAGTATTAACAAAGCCGCCACCACGAGCATGTTTTAATTTAACATCATAATAGAAAAGCCACAAACTAGGAAATAACTAGAACAAAAGCATTCCGCAGCCGTCGGCCGCATCTCCCGTGTGCGTCCGCTATGTGCATTGCTTCATTGCTAACTTTGTCTTACTTTAAAACAGTTTAAACATTATGAAAGATTTTTTCGAACTCTTGTAGATTGAATTTATTCAGACATCAGAATACGTCAAAGTCCTGATGATATTGATCAGTGATCAAACACCCATTATTAAATAATGAGTTCTACTAGATACATATTTGTTGGAATCTGTAAATTATTTCTAATATTAAGTTAATGAAAAACTCAGCAAACAATTTTGTCTAGTTACTAATTATTAAAAAAACAAACTGTCTTTTGAATCATGAAGTTTTCGTGTTAATTCATTTGCAACTAAAACATTCACTAGTTTTGGTTCAACTAAATTAAAAACACTTCTTTAGTATTTCTACAGAATTAATTTAATGCTGGGTTC
The DNA here is from genome assembly GCA_964057025.1 of Standfussiana lucernea. Taxonomy (NCBI): domain Eukaryota; kingdom Metazoa; phylum Arthropoda; class Insecta; order Lepidoptera; family Noctuidae; genus Standfussiana; species Standfussiana lucernea. Next base: position 7,300,557 of record OZ059788.1, on the reverse strand, counting down.
GTCCGACCCCCGCGCTAAATGGCAATTCAGTTTAAACCCCGCTCACAAATCTCATTTAGATTGCCTTAGTGCCCGTAATTTCATGCAGATAGGCAAATGTTTTAGCAATGTAAATATCTGGAAGATGGTGAAGACCCTTCGTATGGTTTTATATGTAAATTATTAAAAGAAAGTGACAAAAATGATAATTACATTTTGCTACTAACGTATTCGAGGTGATATTGTGTTAATCCCTGAGGTCTATGTATCATTTTACGTGTGTTTTACTTATGTTTAACCAAAACGGCTTTAGTCTGCAAAACCTAAAACATCGTGTGTGAAAATTGATTTGCAATAATCAATTATTCTGGTATTGTTGGCTTGAAATTGGCATCGAGCTGTAAACTCAACTAAAGTAAAGATATTACGTTGGTTACTGTTACTAAATGATGAGTAAAGTAATTTCAAATAGTTCTATGTAGGTATATCTTGTGTATTTTTTGACAAGGTGATAGGTGATTTTGATTACAGCTTGTAAAGTAAATAAATAAATTAGTTTATTTTCTCTCATCATCATTACAGAGTACAGAGTCACATAATCACTACTTAGAGACTGGTGTCTGTTTTAGGTTAAACCTGTATTACAGTAAAGTACGTGGTAAAACCTCCAAAATAGAAAGAAATAGTTCTTACCTTTTTAAAAACTGCATGCTTCGTTTATCTATCGTGTTTGATTCCGGGATTGCAGTGTTATGGAATGTTTCACTTAGAAAATTGTCAGTATTTTTAGCCATCCCAAAGTTAGTCGTTCTCGATAAAAAGCAATAACAATAGTCGACCCTCTATTACGTGGCACTAACAACCGTCACGGAGAAATTTAAGTGCACTGCTGCCTATCCCTTCGGGGATAAAGCCGTCTTAAAGGCATATTTGTGTAAACTGGAGCGGTTTATAATATTCACATCTTCAGAGTATTTGCATTCTGCACAGAGCTATCTAGCTCCTTCGGTCGTCACCCATGGACCTAGATAGAATGCCATTCTATCAGCGATAAAAATGATGGAAACGTCAAAAATCTATAGAATTTACATAACCGATGAGTACATTATTTACAAATTACAAATACATCGAAAAGAATGATAAGAAAAATATGTACAAGTATCAAAATGGTTAAAGAATAACAGGGCGTCAAAAATTCGTCCAGATCACTTTCAATAGGAAAAACACCCAAATGGCTGGACTAGCATAGTGCCTATGTTAGGTGACGGAAGCGCCTGAAGTCAGAAGCCCGACTCCCACTCCCACCGATATGTTATGACAATTTGTTAAAAGATGATGCAAATTGAAATGCTTTGATAACGCTTCGTATTTCTGCAAACAGTTTCATTATTACAGTTTTTGGTGATAACTTTTGCCTGACCTCTCTAAATTGTTGAAGTACTTGAAATCTGAGCATTTTCAGATCATTATCTTGTGATCGATAACGACGACCGTGACTTTTTAACCGACTTCAAAAAAAGGAGGAGGTTCTCAATTCGGTTGTATATTTCAGAACCGATTTGAAAAATTCTTCTTTTATCTGAATGGATCTACTTCTCGATTGGTCCCATAGAAATTTCATCAAAATCGGTTCAGCAGTTTGGTTTTGAAATCAAAATAACTGGAAAAAATGTCATCCAAGTAAAAGAAATTGCGAAATTGATACTTGACAAGGATTTGTGTGTGATGCGATAACTAAAAAGGGTAAAATAAAAACTTTTGTGTGCAAAAAGTCAATGAAACTTACAATAGTCACCGACTTCCGAAAGTAAAGTTATTTTCCACTTTTTCAGTGTTTTTTTTGGAAGTCGGTTTTTTTTTTGCAAAAAAGTTTTTTATCATTAGAGATGCAGCAAATGGTCTCCTTGACAAAAAATAAGATAGCAGCGATTAAAATTTGATATTCTTATTCTAAACGTAAAACTGTAACTGTAAAATTGATTCGAAAACTGAATGTCAGCCACTTTTTTCGATTCCTGAGAAATCGATCCACCTTTTGCAAAAAGAAAGAATGAAAGATTTTCGTATGTTTTTTTTTTCCTATGAACACTAATTAAGTTTGTAACAAAACATAACAGACAGTTTTCCCGAAGGGTAAAGCAAAGCTGTACCACAGAACACCCACATTTCGCCGGTTATGATTAAGTCCCATGCAACAGAAGGCGCGCCTATTGCCAACAAGGAACAAATCCAGACTCCATGATGCTATTGAATTAATTTGTTCTAAATGTAATTCATTATCTAATTATTCATTCACTCATTATATAATTCTCTATGCTAGCTAAGTACATTTGGTCACCAAAACGATGATTTTAGTCAATATATTGGAGAATAGCCTATACTACCTTTGTTAGAAAAAGTTATGAGATGTGTAAAAAAAAAAAAATTGTAACTAAAAGCGTTTGTCTTTTTATTGTAAGTGTACTTGACCAACCTGGAGGTCAAGCGTAAACTTTTTGAAACAGATGTCATTTGTTTCGCGAATCGACGTAGAGGGAGGTAATGATTCCGAATCATTCCCGCTATGTCGACTCCCTTTACGTCGACTCGTGAATTTTCGGGTCGGGTGGCTTTCGGGTCCGGCACCGCGATCCCGGATTCTACCTATAAATAAAATAATTATTTTTGAGTAGTATTTCGGGACCACAAGAAAAATTAACAAAGTTATGTCTTGGGAAAGTACGGTTAACCAAAAAATTTTGATGTTATACAAACAGAACTATTTTTTAGCACTGTCGTTATTAGAACCCGTTGACCTTGACAAAGGGGTGTGATTGGTCAAATAGCAACCCGACGCCATGATTGACATATTGTTTTTTTATTTAATTTAATAACTACAACTATCATTTTATAAGTTCAACTAAATAATATGTTTATAGTTATATATGACATGGCTGTCACAGAGTACAGTCATATTAAAAACGAAATATTTGTTTTTGGTTAATAAAGCAATTTTGCTCATGCGGTGATACCGTATTTGTAATAATACATTGATAACACACCAAAAATTACTAGGCTAGCATAAATTCAAGGAGTTGTGTATTTTTATATAAAAAATAAAAATACATAACTTTTTTTTATAAATATCAAGGCCTAGTTTTTATTTTGGTGTCTTGAAAAATACCTTTCCACTCCTTCCACAATGCAGCCTTCAATACTTCTATGGTTGAAAGGATATGGATTTCTAACTCGAATGCTTCTCTTCAGCTCGCTCAATATAGATGCATGTCTAAAGGGATCCTGTCTTTTCGCATAATGTTTTTTTCTTCTTAATATACTTTGGCATAACTATTTCGGTATATTTTCTTTAGCATAATAATACATTGCCATAATTGTTTTTACATACAATTTATGTTGACATAATTATCTTGTAGGCTAATTTGTTTTGGCATAATTTTAATTCGCATAATGTTACTAGGCGTAATGACTGTTAGCATAATAGTATTAAGGCATAAAAATTAATAGGAATAACGGAAACAAATTCAAGTTATTTTTATGTACCTATTTATTTTCAATTTTCATGCAAAAGATGTATTATGGCATTCTGTCATTTTACCGAAAATTTACTAATTTTCATTTGACAAGCAACGATTGGCAAAAATGTGATTTTTTATTTCATCATTTTATGACAACAAGTTTGGTAAAATAATTTACTCCTACAAATTAAACTCACTCAAGGTTTATTTTAATTAATAAAACAACAAACCTAGGATTCAAGAGCGACTAAGCGAGCTCGGGATTTGGGGCACCCCCGACACGGACAGGTTAGGTTAGGCGATGGCGGGGTGCGAGTGAACTAAGACCCCGCCATTACCTTCGTGTTAGGTTACTTTAAACCCTGCGAACAGAAATAGGTCTACGTCGACTACGCCTTATTAAAAAATATTGATATTTTGAACCATTAGGTAACTCAGCCAAAATCATAATCAACATCAAATGTCATTTACTCAAATTAGGCTGATAATCAGCACTTTTCGAACGTCGATTTTACAAGAGACAGTCCCTCAAAACACCCGCCCATCACCACTTCCTAGTGTTTTAGCTGGGAAGAAGAAGTGGCGGATCAAACTCCCCAGCAACACATCTGTCTGTTAGGTTATAAGAACCAGATTCTATACAATAGCGTGTAAAATATATAAACAAAGAATCAATTGCATTCAATAATTGTGACATGTCAGCTAGCACACACCAATAATAAAATAAAACATTAACATATATATGTATATACTCAAGCATAAGTAAAGCCACCAGGCATTAAGGGCGTGCCCGTTAACACCGTTAGGTATGTTAAACTCTTAGTTTTAGATATTTACGTACCCCTCATGATCGCTTTGTGACTGGTTTAGAAGATTTATTATAAAGTGACACACTAATACTTATACCACGAGACTGATCTATTTTAGCTACTTCCATAGTATAATGTTTTACGTAATTTTGTTATGGGGATGGGCTGCAGACATCGAGTCTATTTTATTCTGCAAAAAAGAGCCATCAGATAAGATAAGATAAGATAAGTTATTTGCGTTAAACATGGTATACATAGGTGTTATTAAAAATATGAGATCATACATGTTTTGCTCAAAAATTAAAGCATGCAAACTAAACTAAATAAACAAATTTGAATATACAAACATTATAATTTATGTGTAAAGAAATCCTTAATACTATAGAAATTATTTGCATTCAGCCATTCATATAATTTCATTTTAAATAACTTACAATTTAATATTTTAAATGCATTAGGTAATTTATTATAAATAACCTAACCTAACCTTGCAAATTGTATTAACGAATGTCTTAAAAATGGTGTTTTCCCAGACAGCCTTAAGATAGCCAAGGTGACCCCTATTTATAAAGCTGGAACTAAAACTGATCCCGGCAATTACCGGCCTATTTCAGTGTTGCCTGTTATTTCAAAAATATTTGAAAAGGTATTATATACACGCCTATTTAATTACTTAAAAGAAATGGATTTTTTATATGAACATCAGTACGGATTTAGACCACATTCTAATACACTTGCTGCAACAATAGATCTAGTAACTAAAATTAAAAATAATATTGACAAAAAGCAACTAGTTTTAGGTATTTTCATTGACCTTAAAAAAGCTTTTGATACGATAAGTCATTCTATACTATTACAAAAGCTAAAAAGCATTGGAATCACTGCCAATGCCTACAAAATATTGGAGTCTTATCTCACAAACAGACGTCAGATAGTAAAAATTGATAATTTTGAAAGCACACCTGCAGAAATAGTATGCGGAGTACCGCAGGGATCAGTTTTAGGCCCACTGCTTTTCTTAATTTATATTAATAATATAAGTAATATTGGTTTAGCGGGACATATCTCACTATACGCAGACGACACATGTCTTTTTTATTTTGGTAACTCCATACTTAAGGTTATTGCTGAAGCACAGCAAGACCTTCATATCTTAAATACGTGGCTTAAGCGAAACTTACTAACTATTAATGTAAACAAAACTGCATACATAATATTTTCTCCTAAAAACAAAAAGATTCCTGATTTCCCTCCTCTTGTGGTAGATGACCAACAGCTTTTAAGATCAAACCATGAGAAATACTTAGGCCTGATCTTGGACAGTAGACTTACATTCAGACCACACATTGATTACATAAGAAACAAATTGATACCGTTAACTGGAGCTCTGCGAAATATCGCTAAATGTGTGCCATTTCATTTGCGCTACACGATTTATAACACACTCATCAAACCGCACTTAGACTATTTAATACAAGTATGGGGACAAGCCGCTATTACACATCTTCATGACCTACAAGTATCTCAAAATAAAGCAATTAAAACTCTATTCAATTACAATTACTTAACACCTACAAAAGAACTTTATGCTAAAACTAAACTATTTAACCTACAAAAATTATACACATACCACACATGCATACTAATAAAAAAAATTCTAACGAACAAAATACACTCACAAATCACTTTCAAACGTAAAACATACCACTACTACGCTAGGAATAGGGATAGTATAGAACTACCTTCAGTAAGAACTTTATACGGAAGAAGAACTATTCAGTTTGAGGGAGCGCAGATTTATAATAAATTACCAAAAGACATAAGGGATTCTTCATCTATTAATATATTTAAAAATAAGTTAAAGTTGTATTTGGCCAACCAAAAATAATATACCACTACCTACATTTTGTACTCGATTGTTCGAACGACAAATAATTTACTACTTAAGTTTTTATGCTAAGTTTCTCATAATATAAGTGAACTATGTATGTTCTTTTTGAGAAATAAATTTCTTTAAACCGAAATACGTACACACATAGACAGACAGCTTTTATTATACTTTGCTTATCTAGGGAGTTCATTTAGCAAAAGTCTGTATTGGTCACGGCGACTTCGAGAACTTATTTCCTCTGCTGTTTTAACCAATTCTTTATATTTCCTAACAAACAAACATGCTTCATACACATATAATGAAGGTAACGGTGGCACACCAAGCTTTTTAAATATTGGTTGACATGATTCATCAGATGGAATCCCGTATATGGCTCGTAAACATTTTTTTTGGGCGACAAATGCTTTATTGTGGTCAGTACTATTCTCCACATAATTAATCCATACCGTAACGAGGACTCAACATATGCACGGTACGACATCGCAGCTGTTTTTATATTTGTTACCTTTTCTATGTCTGAGGGCATATACAAAAATATGTATTTTATTGCATACATTCGACCTGAGCTTTCTAGTCTAAATGTTCGTCAATATTACTCCTAAAAACTTAGTTTGTGTCACTAGTGTAATTTGTGGTATGTCCATTCTAAAATTTAATTCATTATGAAAAGATTGATTAAATTGTATACATAAAAGAAGAAAAATAAGACAAATATATTATTACATATATATGTTTTTGAATAGGATTATAAGATTAATAGATAAATTATTATTATTTAACCAATTAATTAGATTGTCTATTGTATTATTTATGTCCGCCTCATGATAAGTAATTGATTTATATTTTTAATCGGTAATAATGTCATCAGCAAAAAGGAAGCATTTATGATTGGTCACATTTATTGTGTCGTTTACGTAGAGTATAAATAAGATAGGGCCCAGTATGCTACCCTGGGGGACGCCCCGTTTTAGATTTTTATATTCAGACGTAAATTGTGTTATGTCCCTACTTTCATCAAGTTTAGTGACAGTGACACTCTAGATATGACGATATCCACTGAAGTGGTAGTCCTCTAATTCCGACAGCGTCTAATTTTTGTGATAACATGTCATGTGAAACTGGATCAAATGGTTTTAATAGACCGAAAAGTAACCCTGGCGTGAGCTGATTGTTGTTTATATTGGTGAGTATTGCTTTTAAAAGTGAAATAATGGTTAAGGACGTGGACTTGTGTTATTGTAAGCCGAATTGCTCTTTTAATTATTCTTTGATACATGCATTTCTCAAATATTTTTGACTAGATGGGTATTAGAGTTATGGGGCAATAATTATTTATATCAGCTTTATCACCCTTTTGAAATATCGGTTTAATAATAGATATTTTTAATGTTTTTTTTTTGCTTGCGATTAAATCGATGATAATAATGCTTGGCTCAATGCTAGTCCTGCTCCACAGCGACAGGGGCACATAAATTGATAAATTGATAGCATTAAATAGTATTGTTGGAGCTGCTGAAGATTGTACAACTAACTTCGCATTGTATAAATTCAAACTTTTTAGTATTATATAGTCGCATAGCCTGTATTGTGTGAGTACTATGTACTAGAAAGCTATCATTCATTGGAAACCTACGTCTTTTCTTGACTTGAATGTGCCCTGGCGGTTGAGAGTATGTCATGCTCACTCAATGACTCGCTGATGGTGGCGTGTGTCATTTAGTTCCCTTCAAAATGGTTGAGTTGAATGATGGCTGATCTATGCGTCATGTTCGTGAACAGGTGCTGTCAGTTGTGACTGGTCATCTCTTAGTTGCCACGGTTTATTTGAACCAATTATTTTATTTTCGAATTGTCTTTTTTGGTTGTACTATGGACATTTTTAACGTGCACGTCTTGCTACATCGTTCTCACATAATGTACCATCTCAAAAAGAATGATGTATCCAAGGTTTTTGTAACAATATTATGATTTAAAAGAGTGTCCATGGAGTTTCTCGCCCGTTCTCCATAGAGATCTACGCTTTGGAATGGGCAACTACACACAGATACGATATGATAGTACTTTCACAGTTATTATGTCTTGTGATTAGGACTGCAGCTTCATTTTTATTGCTGTCTTTGTTTCGACAATTCAAAAGTGCCTATATAATTGGCCTACTTGAAATAAACGATTGATTTTGAATGATATTTAGGTTAAACAAAAAAATAAATGCGTTTAACAATTTAGGAGTTAATTTTTATGAGTATTTGTTATGCCTATAAAAATCATGTTTTTACATAATTATGCGTAAATAAATTTATGCTGTTGAATGTTATGCATAAAGAAATTATGCGTATGCTGATTGATTTGTAAATAATGTTATGCGTAAATATAATTAGGATAAACAAAAGTATGACGTGTTATGTCTTAAAATTTTATACAAATGGATAGGGAACCATGTCTAAACATAGTGCAGGCCAGTTCAGCGTCCGAAATTCACTTTGTCCTGATATTGCTGAGGGTTACGCAACGTGTCATTGTAGGTTTTATCATGCATGAACAGGATGTTATGACTGGAAATCAAGCGAAGGGAACGATGTGGTCTTGGAAAATTTCGGTAATGTACCGCGCTCCTTGACCTCCTCCAGGCACGAAAACGAGCGCTGTTTTCAATCAAAAGATATCTTGCAGGAGTCGCCACCGTTTGCAACCGTTACTGTGAAACAGCGTTGTGTCAATCACTCCCCTGGATGCCTGTAGACTCATTTTGAACTCATCGGTGAACCAAATTGACTCTCATTGCACGGCGCTCCAATTGAGAGGATTTCGAGAAAATTAGAGGCACGCTTGCAGTCAATTTCGGAAGATAGTATTTCAATAATTTGTTTAACCTGTATCCAAATTATGTAGTTGATGTCTAAATGGCGCCCACCCGAAATCAACACCTTGAATTTATGCTAGCCTAGTACTTTTGGTCACCAAAACGATGATTTTAGTCAATATATTGCAGAATAGCCTATAATAAATACCTTTGTTAGAACTTTTTGAGACAGATGTAATTTGTTTCGCGAATCGACGTAGATCTAATGATTCTAATTATCATCTGTTGTTTGTCTTGTGTCAGGCACGAGCGCACCATGGTTGACCGCCTGGAAAACGTAACGCATACCGTCACACGGATACTTGACGGATACGACATACGACTGCGCCCTAATTTTGGAGGTAAGAATACAATAAATTCTAGATATTAAGTACACATCAATATAGAACTGTATTATGTTTGATTCAATGTGTTCGAACAAGTTTGTAGAGAAATATTAAAGTTATACAACTAAATAGATCATAATGTAATGACTGAGTTGCCCGCTCACCGGGGACCTCCTATAATAGAATCGTGTGTTCATATCCTAGAAATGTAGATCATGTGATCATATTTGCACATGACCTATCTACGGGCATAGGAACCGTCAAGCAATTTGGAACGTGCAGTTAATAATAACATCGTGTGTATAATGCATATGTTATAAGGCGACGTGCTCTCTGCCACAGCAAGATATTAAGATTAGTGGACCATAATATTCCATATAATATTGAATTTGCTCAGTAAAGACGCGGCGGCCTGATTCGTCAGCGGTTCCCGTCGCATCGCTGTGTTGGTTCGTTGCATAAATATTATTGCTTTTCAGGAGACCCGCTGTATGTTGGCATGGATCTAACTATTGCTAGTTTTGACGCAATATCAGAAGTGAATATGGTAAGTTGAGCTCTGAGAATTCTGGATTAAACAGTTAAAATGTAAGGCAACCAACCAATATTATTTCCTGACATGACCCTGAAGACTCCGTGTTTATTCATATCGTCGTCACACATGCATCAAATTTATTGTTGACATACCACTCAAGATTTTACTTATGTAATCCAACATCACCAGATTGATTGATATCACGATCCACTCGAGGATTGGCTGCGGCAGACGTTCACCTCAGAACACGACGACCTTGTCTGCACTTCTTCAGATTCGCTGAGGATGTTTTTTGGGTCGTATCAAGGACTTGTGTTTCTCGAGGAGGTCGTCCATCGTAATTCATTAAGCTTTTAATAGCTGCGGAAAGGGAGCAAGGCCGCGGTCACTTGACACACATCGAGGGTCGACGGTGACCGAGGGGCGGAGTGCTGTCTCAGCCAATCGATGTCGGCCTTTACTTTCTACCGCCACTCGCCGCCTGCCAACGCAGAGGTCACCGCCCACTCACCACCATCATATACATACATCTCACATTTTATCATCACATTTATTAGACAAAAGTCAGTTCACCTGAAGTTCACTTCATGTGTTCATGATTCACTTCTTTTGTTTATATCCTGTAAAACGGATAACTGAACTTCCGTTTCATTTTTTATTAGAAATCATCTATCAGTAGGTATCTCAATACGATGACACGAATAACTTTTACTTTTGCTATAATGTACCGACCAAAAAGTATAATAGACCTATAGGTCACAAAAAATATCCTTTTGTACTTTGCGCTCATCGAAATATTCTTGTGGTCGTCATTGTACAATAGGTACCATGTAAGGGTTGTAATCTAAAAGGGATTCCCAAACACTTCCAGGATTACACAATAACCCTTTATCTGAATCAATACTGGAAGGATGAAAGGCTGGCCTTCGGTCTTCCGGACGAAGTGTTGACGCTGTCGGGAGATTTCGCCGATAAGATTTGGGTGCCCGATACGTTCTTCGCTAATGACAAGAATAGGTAAGGACACATTTGATGTTTTTTCACCACACGTGAATCTATGCTTCAGTTTGATGTTACTTTTGAGCGATTTTCGCTAACCCCTGACCCTTTTGACGTTACGCATTCTTAACTTAGAAAATACTTGTATAATGGAGCCTGTGTTTACTTATAAACTTTCATTAATCATTGAAATATTAGCATAACATTATGCAGTCACTGTTTCTAGTACTAGGTCAAGACTTTTCCGAACGTCATCCATGTTGGTCACAGATGCCTTGACCTAACCGTCTCCGACAAGATTTTATAAACCAAACTCGAACTTATTTCCAAAACATTGTGAATGTTCAAGTGAAGAAGAACACGTTAGCTCAGAAGAAGGAGTGTATCAGGATATTTGTATGAGTAAACTTCCTCCGCTATGAGATTGCAGACATTTACAATTGATATGAACACGTTCCTGCTTAAATTAAATGACTCATATGAATTGTAAGACAACCACTTGTCAACATAGACCCCTGATTTAACGATTCCTACCGACCTCGACTTGTTCATGAGATATTTGTAGTATTATGTGTGACTCATCACATTGCGATGAGGCGGCTCAGTGACCCTGCGGGTTGACGTATTCGCGCCCATGCTGGTACCGTGTAAATTATTTCATTACCACTGTTCCTAACGGTGAAGGACAATATCGTGAGGAAATCGGTATGTTCTAGAACCTAAATTCAAAGACGTGACAGCTACTAACTTGCACCACTTCTAAGAGATGAAGCGTGCGTCCTAGCGGCGAGAACATAATAGACATGCTGTTTTTTTTTGTATTTCTATAGGGTTCTTTATTTAATAATTTATAATGCATTATTAGAATTAAAAACGATTAAATGAATAAATGAATGAATAAATAAATAATAATAATAATATAATAATAAACTAAATGAATAAACTAAACTAAAAATAAACTATAAAAGGCATAAAAATCTCCTCCTGAACACTGTCAGCTGGTAATGTGCTCAAGAGGCGTTAGCCTTTGGCCAAGGTAAAAGCCAGCCTTTGGATCACGGGCAGCGTCAACTAGGCGTTTAGAAATTTCCTTAGAAATGCTGTGAGCACTCCAACCCCACGGCCCCTATAACCTGATTGTATAATGTATGTCCGCAGTTTCCTGCACGACGTGACGGAGCGCAACAAGCTGGTGCGGCTCGGTGGCGACGGCAGCATCACGTACGGCATGCGGTTCACCGCCACGCTCGCCTGCATGATGGACCTGCACTACTACCCGCTCGACAGCCAGAACTGCACCGTCGAGATTGAAAGCTGTGTGACTCATACACTTGTAATACATCACCAGGCTGAGCTTGCTGCTTCGTGCTCGACCCGAACATCTTCGTCCCACATTCGTGTCTTTCCGCAGACATTCGTCATAACTCCTTCGTTTTATCTTGCCCATATATACATGCTCGAGCTTTGTATACAGCCTTTTGCCACTTTTCATTAAGCATTTTGTGGTAAAACATACATAATAAACCACAGCTGAATTCTCCTTGTTCATTCAAATTCATACTCCCTGGCTCCCTGGCGATGCAAAACATTTTTATTAATTTTTGGCAAAATTTTTGAATGATTCCATTGGCAATTACGAAAACAGCTACGGATGAGGTAACAATTCATTTGAATGGTCTGTTTGGGCCTGATTACACTTGTCAGCATTATTTAGCAACTTCAAGTGCAGATAACCTTCGTACGCCTGGCACCCATGCCGTATTTTTGCGCTCACTCAAAAAATACTAGGTATACTCAGTATAAATGAGGTTCTGGCAGGTGTGATCGGTTGCCGTAAGACAGACCAGCCCGGGGCAGCATGCTAACATATACTTCTCCATGCAGATGGGTACACGGTGTCAGATGTGGTGATGTACTGGAAAGAAACGCCAGTCAGAGGCGTAGAGGATGCAGAGTTGCCACAATTCACTATACTTGGACACGAAACTAATGACAGAAAGGTAAAAAACCGATAAAAAAATTAAAGATTTTGAAGTAGAACTTGACTAATAAATATAAATAGGTACGACTCTTGAAGTACTGGATAATATTATTCTGAAAATATCTGTTTGATCTGTCGAGTTCTAAAACAGTTGTGGAAGGCACTTGATTCATAGTTAGAGGAATTGAAAATTAGATCAATAAAATAAATAAGCTCTGAGAATTCCAAAAAATAAAATCCGTATTAAAAGAATTTCCTTTCTTCCGCACAAAATTCACAACTCTTACACATACCACACACATACCCCACCGACACCCACTCTCAAACTCTATTATATGTATTTCAAATGTTCCCCTACACTTTTTGTTGAAAGTATAAAATGGTAAAATATGGCTGAGCTCTGTTATGTATAACAACTGTTGTGTATTACCCATATTTGCAAAATAAAATTCTATTCTATTCTATAAGACTGAATAAAACAATTACAGCGAACCAAATAAACCATTACACAAACTTGAAACTCGAGCAAGTTGTTACCGTCAGTATCTCAACGCATCGCCAAACAATGCGAAACTTGCATTAAGGTAACCATGTAACCGCTAAAATTGGGACATTCCAGGAGAAGTTGGCGACGGGCATCTACCAGCGGTTGTCGCTCAGTTTCAAACTGCGCAGGAATATTGGCTACTTCGTGTTCCAGACCTACCTGCCCAGTATTCTTATCGTAATGCTGTCCTGGGTCTCGTTTTGGATTAATCATGAAGCTACTTCGGCTAGAGTGGCGTTAGGTATGGTATTTTTTATTTCTGATTTTTAATTAGTCTTGTATTATTTTTAGTAACAAAATTATGTTTTTTTTCATGAGTGTCATTTACTGGCAGATAAATTATTGTTCTACTCATTATTGCAACTCATGTTCTAACATCACCGTTCCAAAAATGTTTTCTGTCTTTTACCCACTTCAGGAATAACGACGGTACTCACAATGACTACGATAAGCACGGGCGTGCGAAGCAGTCTGCCGCGCATCTCCTACGTCAAAGCCATCGACATCTACCTAGTGATGTGCTTCGTGTTTGTGTTCGCGGCGCTGCTCGAGTATGCAGCCGTCAATTACACGTACTGGGGCGCACGCGCAAGGAAACGCGCCAAGTTAAAGAATAGAGATCAGTTGTCCACTAGCGCTAGTGTTGAGAAGGAATTGAAATGTTCAGGTAGGATGCAAAAGTCTTAAAAAGAAGGTGGTTTAGTTATAATAAACCAAATATATACAATTTGTTTCGATGGAAACTTAAAACATTAACAAAACTACAGCAAATCTACCTACCTAATACTGTCCTAGCTTCTAACTATAATTTTTCAAGAAACACAAGGGCGTTTTATGTACCATATAAAAGTAGCCTCACAGATAGGACAATACAGCTAATGATCGATATTAATATCCAGTAGTAACAACAAATTCATAAAAAAAACCATTTGCCTTTGTTAAGTAAGCTATTTAATGACACCAAACCATTTCCACAGGTCCACGATCCCCTGAGGAAATAATAGCACTTCGAGAATGCGCGACGAGCGCAGGGCGCGTGTCTCCGCTCTTAGGGCTGCGGTCCAAGCCGCTGCCGGCCGCCAGCGGAGCCCCACCGTCCCTACGATTACAACGCGATCACACCCAGCTGCGATATAGAACCAGGCCACATTCTAGAACCTCCAGAAGTTAGTATTGTCAACGGAATTTAACATTATTTCTAATTCATCTTTCACAGGTATCTTTTGCCCGATCTGGGAATCGGACCCGGACCTAGGACGGCATGCTCAGTAAACCGCGCTTGCGATCACTAGACCGTTAGGGTTAGGCAGTTAGGGGCAGGTAGAGGTATGGCATTAGTAATTACGGTTAAAGTCCTTCTCATGAAAGTAGTTCCGAGGCAATTAAACGAACTACTATAAAAGACAGAGATAGATACTTACTAGTTGCTACCTAGAGGTACGAAACACAAAAAGATAGTATCGTGTCTTTTGTAAAAGCACTTTTAATTAGATTCCATGCACTGGCCACAACAACCAGCCAAGAGCATACCCATTCGGTTGGGGGAATAAGATGGTTTCCCGGAAGTCTGTATTAACACATTATTACAACTATTTGTTATAAAACAGAAGTTTTGGGAAATTCGAGATGCGAAGAAGTTTCCTTCTGCACGACCCTCAACGTGACCACAGTCACGTAAGTACAAGATAACGTGATCAGATTCTAGGAACCCTAGAGCACATCCGTCGCCGACCTTGAATGCAATCTCTCGTGACAAATTGTTAAAGATTGTTTAAAATGATGACTTCCTGTACAAGTGTCAAGCGAAATTACTGTGCAATGAAATGACGCGAACGATCTGACACACAATAGTTTATTTGCGAACGGGAAATCACCTGACTGAGCGGTGCTGCAAAAATCTATGCCGGTTTTAGTTTATTTTTGTACCCTAAACTTTTTAACGAAATAGTGACAAGTTGCTCGTATCAAAAGTAATAATCAATATGAACAACTTTTAAATACGAAACTTTTTCTGAAAGCGCAAAAAATAATTATTCCCTACATAATGGCGATTTATTTGAACAAATGTATGGGACACAACTGTTTTTTTATCACAATTTCAGGAAAATCATGATGGGCTTAGGGTTAACAAAAACTTAGCTTGGGCAGCATGTGCACTAAAGATTTTTTTTGTGGAAAAAAAAATATTTTACATTTAAATGGAATAGAAAAGCAAGAGGTATAAAATACATCTTTCCAAAGCATATTTCATGTTTTTCAACATAGTAAAAATCAGTGTTTCCTTGCAGACGGATCAACAGCGAAGCCCAAAGTGATGCACGCTCTTCGGCGCGGCGCCGGCGTCATCAAGGCGTCCATGCCCAAGATCCGTGACGTCAATGTCATAGACACGTACTCAAGAGTCATCTTCCCCGTCTGTTTCCTACTCTTCAACGCCGTCTACTGGGTCTTTTATATTTTCGATTGAATTAAAAATAAAAACTAGTGTTTATCAAAAGATATTGTCACCCTACTTGTAATTAATCTTACGAATTTATGCGATATGAAATTATTAATTTTACGTAAATTTGTGAGAAAACTAATTGCTTATTAATAAGTGAATGAATGGTAAAGTTTGTGAGGTTAATTATTTTTTTACGTTGTGACATCAACAAGTAGAGACAGATTTTAGTTTGGTTAAAAAATCGTGAAATTTTGACATTGTCGTCTGTAGTTTCAGTGTCGTATCTAAATGGACTCTGGCAACAGGCCGCGCTACGCTAGGAGAAGAAGACCAACAATGAGACCTAGATCTGCCAAAGAAATATCTACCTAAGTCAGAGCTAATAAGTAACATAAACTAATAAGAGATCTTGGCAAACTCAGCTTTGTCTGGACAATGTTTATTATGCGAAATAATCGTTTCCCTTTTGTTTTGAAATGGGTAATTACCTACATATGTACGAATGTTGATGTGCAGTAATTTGAGAATAATAAAACAGTAGTTTTGAATGTAAGTAGATAAATAGAATATCGCATTTTATTATAATGAAACTGCCAATATTTTATGTCTATAAGAAAAACAAACACGAATGTTTTAATTTAATTGTTTTAACTTTGCTTATGAGACAAGAATAAAATCAACAGTCTAATTAATAAATACCATTGCCAAAATGATATAATTCTTATTATTTGACGTTTAAGATCTCAATTTAGATAAGTCAACGCATCATCAACGTCACTTCCTATCTTCAATTCTTTTCTGTTAGGATAATGAATGTAAAATAACCATTTTCGAGATCGTTGTAAATAAATTAATTATAGAACAAACGTGGTAAATTATATAGTAGTAACATAGATGTTTATATTAGAAGGAGATAGCAAATTATAGCTTATTTAAGATAATGTTGTAAAATAAAATTTATTTAAAATATTTATTTTATTTCATAATTAATCCTTGACCTATGCATGACAACTCTCTTCCCAAGGTTTTCTAAAAATGTCTTTTGGACCATCAATTTAAAGTCAATATTTCGAATGACTCGTAGTTATGTTATAATATAACACACCAAGTAATAATGACTGTCAAGCAAAACAACCAAACAAATTGCATAGACAATTGGCCTGCATTACAAAGTGTCTATACGAGTAGATTCATTACTTCGACTGAAAATGTCCGACAAATCCATTTTCAAAACCTCTTGAGTGGTTACTTTATTAAAATAACTCTACTTGAACATAAAGTGAAATATATCTAGGTCTATGATTAATTTCCGGTGTAAACCATGCCTTTAAGTGGAGAAGTTCATACATGTATGTTTCAGTCACTGCAATTTTGAACTAGTACCGGAAGCCATCGCGATGATAATCGTCCGAAACGCCATCTCTCTTTATTTCGCGTTACAACTTGCGAAAGCTCCAAGGCGCCTTATTTTGGAGCTTTCGCAAGTTGTTTTGGCTCCTGTCGCCATCTAACGTTGAGCTTTCAAAAGTTTTTGTTGGTTCACTTACTTCTTAGCTTGAAGATGCATAAAGCCGAGTGTGGGTGTCACTACGGTTAGTATCTGTGGTCTAGAATGATCGAATACGAATACGACTTTAGAAGCGAAGTTAGGTTTTTGTAAGATTTGATTTTGGGTATAGATATGTCGTAAAACTATCGAACGGAATAATTATTTACTGATAATAAACAGGCATGTATGTAATGGAAAGGAAAGGAAAAAAAATAGAAAGAGTTAAAAGTAGACATCTGTGTATAAAAAGTATAAAATAAATAAATATTAAAACCTTTTTATATCAAGAAAAGAACTGGCTGTAATTTTTTTTTTTAATACGGAAACTTTTGAGAGTTCAGATAAAAGTGGCGGGTGATCAGGAATTATTGCGAGTTAAAATATATGAAAAAGATAAACTTTATTTTTAGGGGTTTAAAGAAGTTAAACTAGTTCATTCATGTTCATTGTACGAAATAATGTAACGTTGCGGCAGTAAACAAATAATGGGATTCAAATAAAGTATGTTATGACGTCATCTTAGTGTCATCTTAGTTTTAGAACCATGGCAAGTTTTTTTTTACTATTACACACATCAAAAGTATCTAGGGATCAACATATATTTTTGCAATAACTTTTCTCCTGATTGATATTAATTAAAATTTTCTTTAAGGATTCATCAAATAAAGTGTTTTCGTTTGTCACAGTAACGATAAACCAAGTCACCTTTGCATTAATAAAGAAATTTGCCATTTTCCTAATAAAGGGATTTTTGACATTTGAACCACTAACATTAAAGTTCGAAAAAAAGACTGAAATAACAGTTTTCTTTAAAATTTTATTGGGTAACTTAAACAATTAATAATCCGTGTTTCTACCGCGAACACTAACAACACAAGAACATCGGTTTGGCATACTCAAAATGAGTTCATCCAAATCACGCTGTGGAATGGCCGCCCATGTTCGTTGCAACAACAAAAAAAGGTCTTCTTGCGACTGGATACCCTCCATATTCGGCAGAGCTCTTCTCTGTAGCATATCCCATGCATGCTCAATCGGGTTCAAGTCTGGCGACTGAGCAGGCCAGGGCAGGACATTGATGTTAGCTGCGGCGAGAGTCTGTCTTACAACTCTTGCGGTGTGCGGTCGTGCATTATCATGCATTAACTGAAATAAGGGACCGCATTTGCACTTGTAGAGGAACGATGACGTCTGATACAATCGTCTCAGCATAAATTTGAGCGTTGAGGTTGCCTCTGATCCAAATCAACTCAGTTCTTCCGCCGATCCAAATACCCGCCCATACCATGATGGTTCCACCACTATAAGGATGGACTTCCTGGCAGGATTTTAATCGCTGTTGGCGTCCAGGGGTTCTCCAGTGTCGTATACGTCTTGTATCCGGTCTCATACCAAAACGAGACTCATCAGAAAAGCACACGAAACGCCATTGTTCTTCTGCCCAATTTCTGTGTTCAAGAGCCCATTGATATCGAATCCTACGATTGTGCATTGCTATAGGTGGTACCCGTAGCGGTCTTCGGGAATGAAGGTTCACTTCATGCAAGCGGTTTCTGACTGTTTGGTCGCTAATTAAGTTCCCTGAAGAGTGATGAAGCCTCACGGCTAACATCATGGCGGTTATTGTTGGAGCTCTTCGAGTTAAGATTTGAATGTATCGGTCTTGTCTCCGTGTGGTGCAGCGATACCGTCCTCCATGGCGCTCAGCCACGGTACCAGTGCTTCGGTAACGTGTCCAAAGTCGACTGATAACACTCTGACTTGTATTCAGAGCTAAAGCCACAGTACGTTGCCGGGAACCAGCTTCTATCATTCCCACGGCTCTGAGCATTTCTTCCCTGCTTAAATGACGTCGCCGCTCCATAATAACGTTGGTTTTAATCAGTAGTAGGGAAACAGTAGCACTAATAATGTCTTCAATGCGTTGTATGTTTTTATAGGGAAAATATTGACAGCTTATTTTCATCTTTTACTCGAATTTGATTGAGAGTTCCTGATTCAAATTATGAAATGCACCAAAAAGGATCCATATACATTTATAAAATCATAAATTTATTACAAAGCCACATCTCAATCTCAAGAAATCCGCATAAAAATGCTTGATCCCTAGACACTTTTGATGTGTGTATTTCTGAATCGTATTAACGAACACAAAAACATACGCATCAAATTAAAACCTCTTATATGTTATCAAACCTATAGGGCAGTTACACATTGATCCATCATAAAGCACGCACTTGATGCGCAAACTTTTTTTGAAATCCTAGTGGGAAAATCCAATAACACTGCCCGACCTGAAAATCGAACCCAGGACGTCATGCTCCGCAGTCGCACTTGCGACCCCTCGCCCAACGAAGCAGGCACCTAATCATATCATTGTATAAAATATATTTATGTTTAACTGAATGGAAGGCAAATTAAATGTGTTCCTATACTTATCTCTTGCGTTAGTGAAGGCAACCTTGTATGAAACGCTTCATATGTACATACAAGATTGCATTCAATAACGTACTCGTATTTCGGTAAGGTCGACCGAGAGTCTGAATTAGAAATCCAATCTGATACTATTATGCAACGTTTTGTCACTAAAATATTTGTGTTATATTGTCAGTGAATGCGAATTTTCACTATTAGAGCACTATTATAGTATCGGCTATTTGAAATCGTATTCACCATAGTTATTTTCACGATTTCCCGAAAGATGGGGAGCTTTCGTTGCTGTTTGTTTTAAAATTACTTGAATATGTGATGAGAAAACAATGTCACTTTAATAATTTATTGGATGTTTCTTTAAGGGTATCTATTTTAGTAAATGTAAGTAGCTGTAACTGTAACGTATATAATCAAGTTGATTTTGAGCAAAGTGTTTTTGAGACAGATATTGAAAGCCTTAAAAATAGATTCGCGCAATATTTTCTTGTTTGCATTTAACCCTGCTATATTGAGCCAAGATAAAAGCCCAAAACGAGTTAGCAGAAAAACTTTGCCGGTGATGAAATTACCAACTATATTTATAAGCACTTTATTTTCATAGAGCTTTATTTACAGTAGGCGATACAATACAAATGTAGGGGAGCGTTGAAAGAGATTTTATATAGACAAGGTAGCAAGGGGCGGCGGGTTCCATTCATCGACGAAGCGCAGACTGCGCGGGGCGCCAGCGCGGACCGCGGGGGAGGGACGGGGCTCCAGATCACCTAGTACCTATCCCAGTCGCGCGACAAGAGCACATCTGGAGGGAGCTCCGCGTATCAAAATCAATCCAAAAATAAAAACAATTTAAGTAGTGGTTCTAGTTATTGTGTTGTGATTGCTCTGCTTCTCGGTATAGAATTGTGATATAGTGCGAACGGTGCGTCTTCTTTCGGGATATGTCACATCCTTATACGTTTTAAGGTACCAAAGGTTTTTTTTTTAATGTATTTATTTTAGATCTAAGACATAATATGCTAGGTATAATTTTGCAAAAGGGCTGGTTACTTTATATTGTGATATAAATTAATGAGTTCTAGAAAAAGAGCTTTTGCGTATGTAAAAGCTGTCGTGATTCCATGTACGTTTGATGTTCATGTCTTGGAGTAGGGCGTGGAAGGGTGGATCTATGAAATTTGATGTATTTCTGAGTTTTTATCATGAATTCAGCATTTGACGGCGTAGCCTGTAGTTTCATGGTCAGACCGGTGGGCGGTCGGAGGTGTTGGGTTTCGAGCTCTCAGAGGGCGCGGGGAGGTGAGCGGCGCGCGGGGGCGGGCGTGGGCACAAGCCTCCGCGCATTTCACCCCCTCCCCTGTATTGATCGCCCAATTTTCAAACGTATTTCCTAAATATTGTCACTATAAAACATTAATATCTATGAATTGCACCTGCGTTGGAATATAGACTCGGTGGATTGTCACACAGGTTCTGGAAGGTTGAATTGCAAGCAGGTAGGTGGTTTTGTTAGTGACTTGATGCACGACGTGTTAGATAGAATATAGTTAGTTTTGGCAAGAGCGCTGTAATGGCGAGTTATTTCGCCTGGAACAGAACGTTTTGATTCAATATCTGTCGAAAATTACCTGAAATTAAAGGAACAGTGATGTGTGTGATTGACTCAAGTGACGCGTGTTAGTTTGATCGCATGATTTTTGTGCTACTATACCAAGCCATACCTCATACGCGTTAGCTATTAATGTGTGACAAGGACGTATCAATAGAACCTATTTTTATATCCAATCCTAATGTACTTAATGAGTTTGTTTGATGAAATGAAAAGAGAGTAGGTACGTCTGTTTTTAAAGCCCACATTTAGTCGACCATTTATGTCTTAGGGATGTCATTGATTAGTGAAACTGTGTGGGTTCTGTATACGTGTCATTAGTATACATTGTTTTTCTATTTAATTCAATTTGGAGCTGTCTCCGAGATTCTAGAACTAGATTTAGAGGTCGTTAGCTTTCCATAAGGAATTTTAGAATAAATTATGTGATTCAGCTAGTAACTTAGTGCGCTTATGCTTACTCGATATCAGTCTGTAAAAAATATGGCAAATGAAAAGTTAGGCTTTTAGTGAGCTTACAACAAAGCCCAGGAATGCTAACTGCGTAGAATGCGCGGTTTCGTGCGTCGTGAATGAAAACCAGATCAACAAGTAGCTAGTAATATTGGCTTTCTAACGCGCATGCGTCTCATCAAATCTTAACAATTTCCAATATGGCCGCTTTATGGGCTATGCCTTAATTCTTACAGCGACATTGTATAAAAAACTGAAATGTTATTCCTGCTGTTACACCAAGAATCCCAGAATAGCCACAATAACTTAGAATGTATTAAGTATCAATACTACTACGATTCAAAATAATAGAGCTACGTGCCTACGCCGTAGGTCTATGCTTTCGTAGACGCTACGCCCTTACCATAGGATTATATTTAAATTGCTAGAAAACTCTAATATGCTTTTCAAGTCTTGATACTTGGGCTGCCTTGTACCTACTGCACTATAACTAATATAATGCACGATGAATGATGATTGTTTAATATTGAGTTTACTTTGGGTAAGCTCACACACACATACACGATTAAGCACTGCACGGGACCAGCAACTCCTCGATTAGAAATTATCACCTTTATTTCTATGAAACTCTACACTGTAACGCATACTTATAAACACCGTAATGGCATCCCTTCGGATCGACACAGCTAGTGGAAAGTAGGTTTGGTGGTGGCGATTTTGTGCATTAATTGCTTATACGCGAAGCAAGTAAGTAGGATCTCTAAAATAAAAATGTCATTGAAAAAACTAAACAGCCGGCTTTTTTTAGTTAAGAATTTTATAATTATAGTTTAATGTCATAAAACATTTAGTTTTTTTTTTTCACTTTTTATAAGATTTGTCATTTCGAATTACTTTTAATATAAGTTGCAGATTTTTTCGTAATTACCTTTTTAGGTTCCTTTGCCAAATGGCAAAAACGGGACCCTTATAGATTCGTCATGTCCGTTTGTCTGTTTGTCCGTCCGTTTGTCACAGTAATTTTACTCAAGGGCTGTTGGCACCACACCGGTGAAATTTGGAGAGTAGGTGCCTTCTATGAACCGCTTCACAAATATGATTTGAAATTATATAAAATAAATAAAAATAGAGGTGGTCCTCCATACATGTAACTAAGGGTAGAAAAAAAATCCAAGTACATATGTAAAGAAATTATAATTTCTTTAATTACACACATCAAAAGTGTCTAGGGATCAAGCATTTTTATGCGGATTTCTTGAGATTGAGATGTGGCTTTGTAATAAATTTATGATTTTATAAATTTATATGGATCCTTTTTGGTGCATTTCATAATTTGAATCAGGAACTCTCAATCAAATTCGAGTAAAAGATGAAAATAAGCTGTCAATATTTTCCCTATAAAAACATACAACGCATTGAAGACATTATTAGTGCTACTGTTTCCCTACTACTGATTAAAACCAACGTTATTATGGAGCGGCGACGTCATTTAAGCAGGGAAGAAATGCTCAGAGCCGTGGGAATGATAGAAGCTGGTTCCCGGCAACGTACTGTGGCTTTGGCTCTGAATACAAGTCAGAGTGTTATCAGTCGACTTTGGACACGTTACCGAAGCACTGGTACCGTGGCTGAGCGCCATGGAGGACGGTATCGCTGCACCACACGGAGACAAGACCGATACATTCAAATCTTAACTCGAAGAGCTCCAACAATAACCGTCATGATGTTAGCTGTGAGGCTTCATCACTCTTCAGGGAACTTAATTAGCGACCAAACAGTCAGAAACCGCTTGCATGAAGTGAACCTTCATTCCCGAAGACCGCTACGGGTACCACCTATAGCAATGCACAATCGTAGGATTCGATATCAATGGGCTCTTGAACACAGAAATTGGGCAGAAGAACAATGGCGTTTCGTGTGCTTTTCTGATGAGTCTCGTTTTGGTATGAGACCGGATACAAGACGTATACGACACTGGAGAACCCCTGGACGCCAACAGCGATTAAAATCCTGCCAGGAAGTCCATCCTTATAGTGGTGGAACCATCATGGTATGGGCGGGTATTTGGATCGGCGGAAGAACTGAGTTGATTTGGATCAGAGGCAACCTCAACGCTCAAATTTATGCTGAGACGATTGTATCAGACGTCATCGTTCCTCTACAAGTGCAAATCGGTCCCTTATTTCAGTTAATGCATGATAATGCACGACCGCACACCGCAAGAGTTGTAAGACAGACTCTCGCCGCAGCTAACATCAATGTCCTGCCCTGGCCTGCTCAGTCGCCAGACTTGAACCCGATTGAGCATGCATGGGATATGCTACAGAGAAGAGCTCTGCCGAATATGGAGGGTATCCAGTCGCAAGAAGACCTTTTTTTGTTGTTGCAACGAACATGGGCGGCCATTCCACAGCGTGATTTGGATGAACTCATTTTGAGTATGCCAAACCGATGTTCTTGTGTTGTTAGTGTTCGCGGTAGAAACACGGATTACTAATTGTTTAAGTTACCCAATAAAATTTTAAAGAAAACTGTTATTTCAGTCTTTTTTTCGAACTTTAATTTTAGTGGTTCAAATGTCAAAAATCCCTTTATTAGGAAAATGGCAAATTTCTTTATTAATGCAAAGGTGACTTGGTTTATCGTTACTGTGACAAACGAAAACACTTTATTTGATGAATCCTTAAAGACAATTTTAATTAATATCAATCAGGAGAAAAGTTATTGCAAAAATATATGTTGATCCCTAGATACTTTTGATGTGTGTATTTAGCGTTCCTCTGCCGGTAAAGAGTTTTACCATGGACTTAAGTACTTCAATAGATGACGCTGTACGCAAGACAGCCAACACAGTGAGTAACGCAGGTTCTCAGAATAACCTCTTGATATAGGAGGTTATCTGTGAGCAGGTTGGATGTTGACAACTGTTCTCACCGTGATAGTGCATTTATTTTTGAAATATTATAAAAAGGAATTGTTATTAATTAATAGACTTTAAAAGTCGTTTCTTTGTTTTTCAGGTAGGATAGAATGATTAAAGTTTATCAGTCTACGTATTGTTAGTCGTTAGTTATTTGATTACTAAAATAAATCTTTGTTTGTCAGAGCAACACGATTGTTTATTTGAAATTTACAAGTCCTGTTAAGTTCAGAGATATTGTCTTATACGTATATAACTGTGTGTGATTTAACATAGTTCGTCGACTTTCATTTGTTTATTTTTCACAATAGGTATGTCGTCTGGTGGTCTCCATATTGAATTTTGATTACTTACAAGACTTTAATGACATTTGCAAGATTAAGATAAATCGAATGACGTAAGAATCATCAAACTCGGCCCACTAGCTTGGTCTCAAGAGCGCCACAAAGGAACAAACACACATAAAAATAGCCTGATGACATGAACCCTCGATTGCGTTGGGTAAAAAGAGTACTTCTCGAGTTTAGAAAGTACATTGTATCCCTTTCTTAAATTTTGGTATCGACGAGATTAAATAGAGATTTATATTGCATTTCACTCTTGCTAAAGATGCTATCGTGTTTGCTAACCAACACATCAGTCTTTCTAGAACGAGACAATTATAAAATAATATAACATCGTATACACACATCAACACTGTCTAGGGATATTTTTTTAACATAACTTTAAAAGATCCCAATCGTAGATCGCGTTGGAAACACCACTCTGCGTTCCATAACTCAGATTGCGGATGTCGGAGGAATAACAGCCAAGCTAAAGTAGGAGTGGGCTGGCCACGTAGCGCGAATGCACCCAGAGAGGTGGTCAAAGATCGTCACTCACTGGACGCCTGACGGAGGAAATCGCCGTCGAGGTAGACCGCGGCGAAGGCGGTGTGACGATCTGATCTTGTTTGTGGGGCAAACATGGCGAGATATCGCAAAAGATAGAGAGGTTTGGAAGGAGAAAAGGGGGCATTTGCCCAGCATGCAGCAGTGGGACACATGAGAGGCTACAAACAAACAAAAACAAACTTTGAAAGTACCAAACATTTAAAAAAGATTTAAACGTCAATTTGTTCCAGGCACTTTTATCCTCTGTGTTCTAAATTCAAATTTAAAAAAGCCGTAGGCGGCAAAATAGAATAAACTATAAATTGATAAATTTTCTACCTTACGCGTGTTTATGATTTACTGGTTTTTAAACAAAATTTTAATTTTATCTAAGGTTTATTGATTAAATTGGTTTTTTCTACACCATGGAACGCCGAAATTCATCCAGAGAAGAGTTAATGAGTGCAATAGGCTTGTTGGAAGCGGGTGCGAGCTAGTGTAATGTTGCTGATGCCATTGGCACCAGTCAAAATGTAATATTAGGTTGGGGAAAAAGTCTTTTCGCATTATAGTATGTATGAACTTGTAATAAAATCTCTTTGGCCATACTATTTGTATCTGGCTGGTTTTGGTATCATTGAAAGTTTAAATTTTAAAGAACATAATTCCAAATTCAAATTAGGAAAATGTGTGATTTTCATTTGTTTTTCGTACCGTCAAGATGAGTGACTATATTGTACACGCCATGTTACGGTTTGGGTAACATAGCGAGATAATAAACGCTGAAATACACACGCTATCAAAAGCATACTTGTTCGGTAAAGGTTGACACCCATTTATAGCATAGGTCAGGTAGTCTTCTAGGGTGTTTCCTGCGCAACGCCTTTTTTTTTTGGTGTGGCAAATCACGGTTTATCTACAGATAGCAAAACTATTTTTTATAGTATGTTAATGAAAAACAATGTTACTGCTGCAGTTAAACAAAAAAGTCACATATCTCATTATATATGAAATCATATTCAATCAATTTTCGTTCAAAGTTTATTTTACGTTCTACAAACCCACATTTTTGCAGAATTTTCCTCCTCTTACTTTAGAAATTAGAGGGCGGCACACGTTTTTTACGGCTTTAGTTGCGAATATCTCATCAAAAATTGACTTAAGAAAAAAAAGTATTTTAAGAACCGTGAAATAATTTTTCAAGAACTATTGATTCTTTTTCCAACCCTCAGTTACGACGAATGGACGGCCACCCTATTCATTCTTTCATAACGCCACTCCACTTTGGTAAAGCGGTTTAAAGAAGACACCTACTCTCTAAATTTCAACCATTTGGTGCCAACAGTCTCGGTGTAAAATGGTTGTGAAAAGCAAAGGCTCGACTTGTCGTTTGACAAAAATACAGTCATTTGAGTTGAATCCTGGGCGATGTTTGGTATTTACTAGGATTTGTTCCCTTTTTGGCCGACTTCAAAAAAAGAGGAGGTTATACATTTTTGTTTGACAACTTTTTCAAAGTAGTAGATACTTACTTATCTACATACGAGTAGGACCCATACTGACTGATTTCTTGATTTAGGGTACCCGCGTGGCACGACATGGTGGCCCCTTCGCGGGTGACGGGCCGCGCGGCCAACCAAGTCACCTAAGCGAGCCAGGCTAACCAGCCAACGCCCACCATGCCTGCGCCGCTCTTCGTGTATATCACCTACTACGCCTGCTTCACTCTCATATGGCTATGTGGTAAGTAACTTTTATATAATTCTACCTTCAGAATCGCATGATTTGAGTTAAAATTTCTATTATCCATGTGTCGCTGGATGTTAGGATCTTAAGGTGGAAGCGCCAGGGTAGCCCGCGAAATTCAAATTTTCTTACGTTTTTTGCAATTTTCCGGTCATTGTCAGGCTGTAAATTGAACAATATAATTGATTCAAGGCTGTAATAGGTATTTAGTTACAGAATTGTAATAATTAAAATCATCAATACAACCCTCAAAGTTCATACAACCCCATTGAATGACCACCTTAAGATTGATCGCCATCATACATTAGCAAGGGCAGTTCCAACTTCAGAATAGATCAGACATCTGACCAAAAATTGTTTATCTAATAATCTATGTGTGGCTGTTTGTTATGGCCTTAACACTGATCGCCATCGTACATAGTCAGATCCACTTTTAAATCTTTCTGATTTGGCCAGAATCCCTAACAACCATATGCGGCTGTTAAGGACAATATCGATCAAAATGATTTAGATGCGTTGAAAAAAACTTGCACTTATCCCGGCAACCCCATCTCACCGATACGATTGTGTAGATTGATTTCTCCACGTTCGATTCCCTTTACTTACTTGTTGATAACATGAATCCAAAGGCGCCTTTTAAACAACTAAGGTCGAAGTTTCCACCACAAACATAGAACGTACCACGACCTCAGCCTGAACTGTTCGTACCTTTGCATTTTAACAAGAATGACAAGCTAGTTTGCTGTTACGTCTTCTCTACAGCCTTTCCTTTTTTCTATAAACATCATGAACATTCCATCATTCAGCAGTAGAAGCGGATGATACATCGCCGGCGCTGAGGGGCGCCCGGCCGGCCAATGGAACGGCAGAGCCTCCAGACCTCCGCTCCATGGGCCGGGTCCCGGTCTACCAGCCACCGCCCATGGGGCCCGGGGGCCTGGCCCCACCGCAAACCTTTTGGCCCCATAACCCACATACGCGCGTCGAAAATTGGCACCGTAAGTTTATCTTTTTGGTTTCGTAGTCAGATGGTGTGTTACTGAACCTTGTAACTTAGCCTACGCCGTCTTTCTGTCTGCTAGTTAAAGTTGCATCTTTGTTTTTTTTTTCAGATTTATTTTATTAGATAATATTTACAACCGTATCCTAAAAGCTAAGTCTAAACGTTTACTGAAAATGTGTCGCTATTATGTCGAATAATGAAAAACTAGGTTAAGTATCATCAGTCATCACATAAATTAATTATTACACGAGAGAAACAAACGAGATTTTTTCATGGCGAATATTACGTTTAATAAAATAGTTAACTTTAATGATGATGAAATAATAATTATAGAAGTTGACATCAATTTGGATGTCAATTGGCGGTATGAATTTTGATGACAAATAAAACTACCTATTAAACTACTTAACTTTTTTCCGGACTAAGGCAAAGCCAGAGGAGGGTTATGTTTTTCACAAAGTACAACTAGTGGAATTTGAAGCAAAAATATAAGTATTTACCAAAACATTTTAAAATGATAGAGCTAACGATACTATGGTGTTCACAGATCGTCCCGCATTCAAACATATACATACGGTATCCCACACGAACCCCGGAGAAGAAGAAGAAGTGACCGGATGTCACCAACCTTGTGCTAACCAACAATTTTCGTGTAAGGTAGGAACATCGCCTTTTTATAAAAGTTACGAGTACGGTTGCCTTTCTTCAGTTATATCGTAATGCTGTCACATCTTAATCTTTAGTTTTTTTCCAAAATTTCCTTTACTAGATAAAACATACGTCTTCTGTCCCTCACACTTTTCTGTGAAATCTTGTCGCCAGAATATTTTTGTCAATATAATAATTCCAAATATTTAAATAAATAAAAACTTTGCCAGCTTTGTCTTTATAAAACAACCTGCTCACAGAAATCATGTACCTGCATACCAATGGCAAACCGATGCGACGGCCGGGTGGAGTGCGCCGAAGCTGAAGACGAGAAGAACTGCATACCAGCGTGTGATGAGAACCAGAATCGAACGCTCTGCCACAGCACCAGTGTCTGTATCAAAATCGACTGGTTCTGTGACGGAGACAACGACTGCGGCGACTATTCCGATGAGACTCGTTGCGGTAAGCTACTATGTTATTCTTAGACATCACTCCTACAAGAAGAACTTAAGGGTGAGACAAATACCGTTTCATTATTCCTATGACGACTGCAAACTCTTTTAACCACTACCCGAAGGATTTTGAAGGAAGTTCCTAATCCATTGATTCTTATGTTTGAAGGATTTGTCTGCTTGACACCATTACTAGCGCAATGAATTTTTTTGAAATGTCGAAATGAATGACATTGCAATTGATAGTGTGTTACTCAATTAGAAAACCAAACCACAAATAAAACTGTAGGTTGGTTTGGTGTCTCTTGATACTTTTCCGTAAACTTACTTTTTTTAAAGTCTCATGTATTCTACCAGGTGGTACGTTAAACTGTACATCGGAGCAGTTCACATGCGCCAACGGACTGTGTATCCATAAGGACTGGGTGTGCGACGGCGACAATGACTGCCGGGACAACTCCGACGAATCCAGCTGCACGAAGGGCAAGTAAGTGCCTCTTCTTACCGTGGCATTCGATGGACATCTGTATTGAATCGATCCATAACTTGGCTATGAGTTTAGCGCTATCACAAGTGTCCATCAGTGCCTATAACTTGCAAGTACGCAGGATACGACACATGGAGGATATTCCAAAGTTTGTGAATGAGCACCTCAATTTCATTTACTTGAATCAAAGTGTTTACCATTTGCATGGTCCATTCTATCTTCAAATTTGTTTAAGTTGCTTTATATGAGACCGGAAAAATTTCAAGTAGAAGCAAACCGCTTCGTGTATGTCAGACCAAATTGGCGCGATATTCACCTTTCGTAGGGTGATGAGACGTACGATGGTAATATAACGTTTATCTGCGAAGATGTAGGGAGCTGTTGCCCCCTCAAAGAGACCAGTTTGCATTAGAAGATTAATCCATTTAATGCACAAGCATGATCTACAATTGCAATAATGTTCAGCCGATACCTTTCTTATGTCGAAGCTGTGATTTTAAAAGAAATAGCAAATACATAATTTAATTAGCTTGATATTCCTTTGACCAATATTTTTCACTTTCGAGTTCAAGCAAATGAGATCTGAATTAGAAGTAATGACTCATTGTTTTGTTGTTAGTTTTGAATCAATAGCAGTGGCACGCAATTCCATATTTATGCAGTACAGCGGTACGTAATTAAACATATCCGCATTTAGTGGTAATTTAAGTTACCGCTTTTGTATGGCAGAAAATATGTCATGTGTGTTTTATTTTCTATACTGACATTACTTACTCAAATGCAATTAGTTCTAGCCAACGTCAATTAAACTCCTGGAGAATTGCGTCACGGCATTCGTATTTTTCTAAAAACATCCCATTTTGTCTAGCCATTGTGTTCCGGTTAGCGAACATAAAAAGTGAGCTAGATTGAGCTGGTGTATATTATGCTTTCATTCATAGCTTCGCATTGAAACTTCATGTGTTGTAAATACCACTTCATTTAAATTCATTGATGTTTGCACGTGCGCCCGGTAACATTTAGCGGGTTAACATAAACCTACACGTTATACAGGTAGGTAGGCCAAAGCTACAGGAAACCACGTGCTACACCTACGCGTATAAGTACTACAATATTTGACTATCCCTCGCATACTTCATTTGCTTCGTCCACGTGAACTCATCTGGCATATCTCTTCTTCTTCAGGCTTCCTGCTGATCTAAATCTGACTAAAAATCTAACCTCCTTAAGCACTATAATCCTGTAATGTATATGAATTACGCAACAACACAGCGGTAATAAAGTTCTATGGCAATGGCATCCCCTACTGACAAACGACGTCACGTTGCATAACCGTCAGATTAACTGCGTCATTGGCGTTTACACAGAGAAGACGTGACGTACTTGAGCAACAAAGGAAACTATTGCATAAATAAAATGTTCCCCTTTACGAGAACTCTCAAAGTGATTTTAGATTTCAATAGAAAAAAGTTAAAGATAGGTACGCAGTTTGAAGCTTTAGCTTGGAATGGTAATATAAAATATTTCTTAAATTAATAAGTATTCGAATCCAAGTAGGTTCCAAAAATAATGGAAAGTAAAACCTCACCAAACGAAATAGGCAGACGTTTCGCAAAGATATCATAAAACCGGAAAAAAACAGATCTGTTTACAAAAGTATATTTTTAACACAATGAGAGGCTGTTTTCTTGTGTATCCAGTTAACTGTAGGCGGAAGCGTAGTTAGCTATAAACCTTCTCATAGAGCAGTAGAACTGTTGGTAGGTACAGCGACGTTCTCCGCGGTGCCTGTGCTGCCTACGTATTATATTTATAGCTCTTGATTGGTTCGTAGCCCACACAAGTAGGTTCTACAAAGCTGATGCATTGAACTTGATAGGCTCGTGACGTTATACAGTCGGCATCCGATAAATCGAGAAGGTATCACGTTCAACTGTTGAATATTCTAATTTAAGAGCAAGTTTGCAGTGTTCTACCGAAATCTATAGGTTTCAGATTTCGGAAATGTTCGTTTATTGGACATAGTGCTTGTAATGGCTTGCCAGCCTGCTTGCGAAATCTGTGCCTAGGGTTGGAAATAGACTTGGCCTTATTTCTATACCCACTGGGGTAAATGAAGACACACCCGGCGCTAAGTGGCCATTAGGAATGTGGGAGCGAAACATTAGCAACTGCGTTCTGTTTTCACTTATTGCATTTATCCAGTGTCAACCCAGGCGTTTTGCCTATCTGGACAAGACAAGATGATGGTTTCACTTATGTTACATACTTATGATAGCGACTTCTAATAAATGGTAAAGAATTTATCATGTACAGATGCGGGATACAGATAATGACAACTGTGTTGTATGTATCATATAAATGTACTTACCTCGTCTTTGCTCAGGCCTATGGCTACAAATGTTTGAAACGCAGTAATTTAAAAAAAAATCGGCGCATATTTTGTACGTTTTTAATGTGATAAATATTAAATAAGTATAATTTTAATCTACTATGTTTACTATACAGCCTCATTGACATTCTCTGAGATTTTGAATTCAGTACGATATTTAGGCGACTTTTTCAGATCTATGAGTTCGGAATAACGAAATTCGGAAAGAATTAAGACTGGTACCCAAAGCCCTTAGTCCAAAGCAGTTTCATACAACCATTTAAAAAGTTTAGGCGGGACTTTCAGCATTTTACTTTACACTGCGAGGTTCGGGCTGTAGCGGTCGGTAGATCAATACGTCGTCGGGGCTAGCGGGGCGCGCGGGGGTTGTCGCGGGGCGCAGGTTGCGGGGCAGGGAGCAGGTTGCCATGGCGACGCGCCTACGCTCCATGCATCCCTAGAAAGAGACTCGCCCAATATATCCCAGTTCGTGGGCGGGCTCATTATAGAACAAAATCATCGACATGATTAACATTACTGGTACACCTATAGCAACTCAGTGACTGTAATGTGACGTATGAAGAATGGAACCTCTTTTTAGTTGTTGACATCGAAGTACGAGCTGTACCGTGAATATAGTTGTAAATAAACCGTTTTAAACCAAAATCCGTGGTTTAAAACCCGTCTTAACTTTGTTTGA
Organism: Standfussiana lucernea; assembly: GCA_964057025.1. NCBI lineage: Eukaryota > Metazoa > Arthropoda > Insecta > Lepidoptera > Noctuidae > Standfussiana > Standfussiana lucernea. The sequence continues at coordinate 7,267,429 of OZ059788.1, read as the reverse complement.
AACGGTTTAAAACCACGACCACGTAGGCCGTACATTGACTACGAATTACTTTTAAAATTAAGTTTTAAAGTTTTGTTAATATATCAAATCAAATCATTTATTCCTTTGCAAACATGGGTAATAGCCTAATAGGTACATAGATGTTCTTTTATAACAAGGTTCTCCATAGGTTACAATTTTTTTTTTTTTTAAAAGTAGCATGTCCTTGGAATTACAATAAAAATAAAAAGATAAAATAAAAAATGTCAATCGGAATAAAATAATACCAACTAGAGTAACAATAATGTCAATTAGAGTAACAGAAGGTATATTATAAATCAGTCAATAACAGTAGGTGTGTAGCCTAACAGTAAGCATATCAATCAGCCAGTGAATAATCAGTAAGAAAGTCGTCAATTAAGTAATAACTCTTCATAATTAACATTTCATTTAGCGCCCTTTTAAATTTTAATATGGTCATTTATTTTATAATACTAGGTACACGTATAATATATGCGTGGGGCAATACCAATTTTTTTTTTGCATTAGTGCGGTTTTACATTTCACTTGACATAATTTATTGACGAATTGAGTCCATATTGGATTTTTTCTGACATATGATATTTTTTTTAAATAAATGTGGATTGCATTTTACAAAAAAGCCGTTTCTAATTTAAATAAACATGGAAAAGTTAAATTGTTTTAATAACATAAAATAGGGGACACAGCTATCAGTTGTCTTAAGCTCGCACATTGACCTGATGCACCGCTTCTGCAATCTAAATACCAGTTCCCTGTCAGTAAGGAAAATAATGCCATACCGCAATACAGAGGCAACCAGTCCATGGTACGCTGTTAAAAGAGTACGACTGCTAACTTTCTTGGAGAGCTGAAATAAATCATTATGCGGATTAGCCCAGTTTTTTACATACTTCTTCAACATGAAGCTTCCATGTAAATTGGCTATCAATTAAATTATTATACTTAAGAACTTAGCTTTATCAGCTTCTTCAATATTACAACCATCGTAGGAGATTTTAACGTTTGGCTTTTAAATCGTTGATAAAATGCATGACTTTTGTTTTAGTTAGGTGTATAACCCAATTATTATTATTTAAAGAAGTATTGATGTCATTCTTATAATTATTTGGATCAGTACATTTTATTATTACCGTACTATCATCTGCAAAAAGAACCATTTGGTGGTTTGTTGCTTTTGGGAGATCATTTATGTATATCAAGAAAAGTGGCGGACCCAGTACACTACCCTGTGGGACGCCATACTTTACCTGTCTTGGTTTTGATACATATATGGTTTCTAATTTGTTTTTTGGACATATCTTAGAAATTTCTGTGCATTGCAGCCTATTACTTAGGTATGAATCGTTAATTTTAAAATGTTCCCTCTTATACCATAGCTATATAATTTGTTCAAAAGAATGTTATGGTCCACGTAGTCAAAAGCCTTGGCCATGTCAGTGAAAATGGGATGATCAGTATAAATTGGATTAAATGGATTTCTCCTATCTACAGACGACATGACATTAGCTAACAAGTCAAATAGTGCCATATTTATCGTAGTGTTCTTACGGAAACCCTTTTGTTCTTTGCAAAATAGTTTGTACTTTTCGAAATAGGCATATAAAGAGTTATAGATAACTGTCTCAATCATTTTTGAAATAATTGAAATTTTTGCAATAGGTCTGTAGTTTTTTAAATCAGTTTTGTCATCTTTTTTATAATGGGGTTTTATAATAACCATTTTGAGCTTTTCCGGAAATATGCCATCAGCGATGCACAAGTTAATTATATGAACTAATGGAGGAGCTATTAGCTTTTTGATGAATTTTATTACTTTTGTGGAAACTGCATCGTACCCAACAGTATTTGTGTTTTTAAGGTTGCCAATAATTTTTATAATGTCGTCAACTTTAACGGGTTGCATGAATATTGAATCTGATGAATATCTCCAGACAAGACGACATTATTATCTCAAGATAGACAAACTTTGTTTCAAATGTAGTCTAATTTATCATAAAATACTGCGTAATTCTATTTTGGGATTCTATAAATACAAATTACAATAATTTTATAAGTTATCATTTCTACAGCGCAACATTCAAAGATGGCTGAAACTGATTGCCTTGCTATATCCGATAATTCTTTAAACTGCAATCCTACTCTTACGAAAATACCTGTTCCTTCTCTCTTAGTATTTCTAGAAAATAAAGCAGCTGGACAAAAATTTGAAATATTCAATAAATCCTCATAGCCTGTTTACATGAAATGTTCTGTAACACAAATAACATCTATACTTGTCCCCTTGTTGATTAATTCTACCAATTTTACAGTCAGTGTATCAGATTTATTAATCAAACCAGTTATGATCTGGTGTAAGATGTTAAGGATTTGACTGTTGTGAACCATTAGAAAATTCATGTTTACTATGATTTTGAGGGTAGCAGTTCATAAATGTGAAGTCATATATCATACTTATACTACTTTTTAGGGTTCCTTTGCCAAATGGCCAAAACGGAACCCTTATAGATTCGCCTTGTCCGTCCGTCTGTCACAGCCATTTTACTCCGAGGCTATTAATACCACACAGTTGAAATTTAGAGGGTGTCTTTTATAAACTCTACACAAAAGTGATGTGAAATTATGAAAAAAATAAAAATAGGGGTGGCTCTCCATACATATAGCAAAGGGTTGAAAAATTCAATGTAAATAACTGTGTGGGGTGTCTATCAAAGGCTCTTAAAAAATGATATCGAGGTTCCTAAAATATTAATTTTATTACGTCAATGGTTGATGAGATATTTGTTTCCAAAGCCGTAAAAATTGTGGTCCCCCCTTTCTAATTTCTAAAGTAAGAGGAGGAAAATTCTGAAAAAAAATTAGGTTTTTACAATGTAAAAAAACTTTGAACGAAAATTAGTTTGAACATGATTTTATATTCAGTTTTTGAGATATGGAACTTTTTCGTCAAACTGCTGCAATTAATTTGTTTTTCATTAACATAATTTATGAAAAACTAATTTAGTTTTGCTGTTGAGTGTAAATTTACAACTGAATGATCGCAAAAAATATTGTTAATATATTTTTTGGTGTTACGGAACCCTGTGTGTGCGAGTACGACTCGCACTTGGCCGGTTTTTATTTAGGATTAGAAAGACTGAAAACAATCATGATATGCGTATTTGTTCAAATATAAAAGCAACGCCGCATTTTTATTTGGAGAGTGCAGAGGGCAATTTTAATCACAATTAAACGCTAAAGACGACTAACATATTTATTTTCATAAAGATTAATACTGTCGGTAAAAACACCTTCGTAGACAAAGTATTATTTTTGACCAAATTTTAAAATAATAAAAATGGTTATTGCGAGTCAACCTTAAAAAATGCTATGAAAAGATGATATGCTATCGCCGACTGTCTTTTAGAACTTTTTAAGAAAAATAATTCCATCATACATTATTTTTCTGTAACTTGTACTAAGTATTAAGGCAGTGCACGTCACGAAAGCGTTCGGCCGCGACCGTTCGTCCGCAAAAATTGTGATATCTCGGCTAATAAGCATGATATAAATATAATTTATGGCCTAAGCATTTATGGTTTATTTATGGGTTTGGTGGCACTCACGAATAATGTAGCTTTCTGCCAGTGAAACAATATTTAGAATCGGATCAGTAGTTCCAAAGATTACTCCCTACATACAAACTTACAAACAAACTTTACCTCTTTATAATATAAGTATAGATAGTTGTATGTTTATATGAAGGTTTGATAACGACAACTCAATTTTGAAGTATAATTGGGTATCAGAAATGGAATAACTTAATGAGACGAAGTTTATAATAGTTATGACATGGATATCTAGAGATGATTTGTTGGAGATCGATTTGTGCTTGAGGAAAAAGACGAAATCTGCAAGGCAATCTTTTTACGCTTCCCGTATTTTCAACATATTTGTTAGTTTAAGTAGCTACGGATGCTACGAAACGACTACGATTGCTACGAAACCACTAGGCATGCTACGATACGATTACGATTGCTACGACACAATGCGAAATGCCGCGACTACGAGCCTAGGATATTGAATGATCGATGCTGCTGCTGAAATTACGATGACATTCTATTAGCAATATTAAAATGATTATGTCTCGTACAAATATGTCTACAACGGAGATAACATGGACGTTTTGGATTGAAAATGATGATTTTTGCTCTTTTAACGCTCTTTCTTGAGTGATTTCCGATGTGGCCTCAAACCAGCTGTTTGGCATTATACTTCAATATAGTATTCAGTGGTACTGTACTGTACTCTTGTTCTACGCAGATGTCGAGAGCATCAGTTTATGTGCGCGATCGGAGAATGCATATCGAAGCACTGGCGCTGCGACAAGGAAGCTGACTGTCCTGATAGCTCCGACGAGGCGGATTGTCGTGAGTATACACTTTTTAAATAGCTAACTAAAAGTTAACTTTATAAAAAACAGCTTTTTTTATAGCTTTTTGTATAGTTACCTTTCGCCTTATTATTATTTATTTAAGTACCAGTTTCCGCCCGCGCAAATGCAAGCAATAAGTTGACAAAGTTCTATCGCAATCGGATGAACGGTATGGCAGCGCATAAAATACGAACAAAAAACTATTACTTTTTATATATCAGATAGAAGAACCAAGAGTTATAATAGAAGGATAGTGGTTGCATAAAACAGATATAGGGAAACAGATGTTTTGTGACTTAAAACTTATGGTAGTTCAGTGGTGAAACTGTCTCCTGTAACGAATACATTCAGAATTGTACGGTCTTTATTCACAAACTAGTTGATTGTAGATACAGATGTGATCAACCATTTTATTGTTACATATTATATTATATAGAAATAAATTAAAGAAATCGTATGGTAACGCATCGTCATTCTCCTGCCCCTATACCAATTTATTTAGGGTCGGCGCAGCATGTCTTCTACTTCCATACTTCTCACTAAGCAAATAAATTTAACTTTAGGGTACAAGTCGATTAAGTCACAAAATATTATCTATTCTTATCGTTCATCCATTTCTTGTAATTTATCAGGTGGCCTATCATGACGTCTTAGAGCAGGAATATTTTAGTTCTATTCCAGTGAGAAAGAGATGGCGCTAGATATCTTGTATAGCTCTATTTGTTTCCCACACTGGAATAAAACTAAAACATTCCTTCACTAAGACGTCATAGTAGGCCATTTGTTTTATAATAAACTTCTTTTATCAGCCGTGGATCTAATCCGGTGTGGCGAGAACGAATTTCAATGTGACAACAAGCGCTGCGTCCGCAAGGACTTCCATTGTGACGGTGACAACGACTGCGGGGACTGGACTGATGAGGACACGTGTCCTATGCTGCCGGGGAGCTGTAATGCTGGAGAATTTAGGTACGTCCGACACAACTACATATTTTCGTTGAAATTCTAACACCAACTAAGTAAATTTTTGGCGGTTTTGAAATTTTGATGCCATTTGCTAGAGAACCGGAAGACGCGTTGTTTCAGCCAATGAGAAACAAGCAATGTCTCTATCTAATAAGTGAACACAAATTAAAAATGTTTTTGTACTGTAACCTAGGTATAATTATGCGGCTTCGTCACTTTTTTCCTGTAAAGTTGCTATTTTTGACTTACGTGGTGCTGGAATTTAAGCGACTATATACGCCAGCCTTTTTCTCATGAGAGTAGGCAGAAATTAGAGAACGCCATTTTGTTACTAATTCTTCTTTTACTTCGTTCACGTTATACATCATTCATGCAAGCGGGTTAAGTTGGGCTTTGTTATTGCGCACCTACTTTTAAGTACACCACAACAACAGTACCTAAACATGGAAAAAGACTTTACCGACTACTATACGGTTACTTTATAGGAGCCTGTAGTTTAACAACGGGCAACAGCAAAAAGTTTCAGGGATTTAGGCATTGAAATCATTTTTACTTGAAAAAAAAAACTATAATACGACTTTTAGGTTCCGCTCTCATTGGTGCTTCAATATTATGCAATGTAAGATATTTATAAAAAAGTGCCTATACCAGAGAAACTAAGAAAAGAACATAACATAACATCTCGCCTTGTAATCTTATAAATCCAGACTCTATACTACACTTTACCCGACCCGGGAATCGAACCGACATGCTCAACACTCGCGCTCGAGACCACTACACCAAAGAGACAGTCAGAGAAAACAACAGTAATCCAATAATAATATCTCGTCAAACAGATGCAGCGACGGCAAATGCATTCCGGATCGTTGGCGCTGTGACACTGAAAGGGACTGCGCGGATAGCGGCGACGAACTCAACTGTGAACCGAACTCCATGCGCAACTGTACTGACGACGAGTTCACTTGTGCTGACCGACGATGCATTCTGGTAAGATTGTAACATATACAAACATAACATCACAACTGCATTCCCCGAAGCGATAACCAGACATGTATACATTTACAATTATTCCTATACAATTAAGTCCGCCTGTGTACCACTACTGTACATGAAGTTTAGATAATACAACCTCTACCTAGTAGGGAGTGGTGTTTGTGTGAATGTATGCACTATGTCATAAATATGGTAGCATCAAAGAGGGACGCATTTAGACTGTTTCTCTGACTTGAAGTGCAGGGGTCGCAACAAGACCTCTCAGGAAAACAATTCGACACATAAAGGTTAATGTCTCCATTAACCTTTAGGTGTCTGCGCAAACTACTTGCTCAACGAGGCAAGACTACAAAGCAAACTATTGTGAATATGTCAGTATCTAATAAGTTTTTTTTTGTACAGAAAACCTGGCTCTGCGATGCGGTCAGAGACTGCACGAACGGTGAAGACGAAATGAACTGCGAAGTACATTGCGAAGAAGATCAATACACATGCAAAACTCAAGACCACCTCATCAGCAACGCTTTCAGGAACTGTGTGAACAGGAAACACGTTTGTGACGGCATGAAGGACTGCCCTGAAGGAGATGACGAAGACAGATGCCCAGTCAAAAGGAAGTGCACCTTTGAAGATAAATGTGACCCTGAAATGTGTATAACGACGTACGAAGGACATCAGGCTTGCACCTGTCCTTTAGGCTTCTTATTGGATTTCAATAATCACACGTAAGTATTATGTATTATACATTTCCTTTGTTTTAAATACGCAGTTTTCAATATATGGTTGCAAGGGTCGCCCTTAGAAGCATCCCATCTAATATATAACATGTAAGTACATCATTGTTTATTAAGATGAGGAGCTCGTGGCTAAATAATAACAGCTGCTCGGCTCGATCTTCAGGTTAAGCCGCGGTTGCCTAGGTTGGTCCGTGAATGGGTGACCGCCCATTACATCCCTAGTTTCCTCCGTGCCTCGGAAAGCAAGTTAAGCCCTTGGTCCCGGCTGTCATTCGTACATCTTTGACAGTCGTTATAGGTAGTCAGTGGCCCGAACGTCTAACAACCAGTCTTACCAAGGGGTACGAGTATCATATTACCCAGTACTAACTGTGTTGTGGAGGTCAGATAGGCAGTCGCTCCATGTAAAATACTGGTATTCAGCTGCATCCAGTACGACTGGAAGGCGACCCCAATATAGATGGGAAAAGGCTAGACAGGTGATGACATCATTTTTCATTCATGTTTTTCTTCACAGCTGCCGCGACATCGATGAATGTATGTACGAACAAGACCCAGTGTGTTCTCAAACTTGTTCGAACACGGTCGGAAGTTTCAAGTGCGGTTGCATGACTGGATACGTTCTGAGACCCGATGGGAGATCTTGCAAGCCTACCGGAGAATCACCTACATTGCTGTTCTCAAACCGCGTTGGCATTCGACAGGTAAGGATGAAAGACAAGAAAGTAGCAACTTGGCAAATATACATATACTAGCCAACAATTAAAATACAATATCACCACGTAATAATAATCATATCTTTGATACAGGTTTGGCTAACTGGAGACAACTACATGCCAGTAGTGAAAGGTCTTCATAATGCCGTCGCTTTGGATTACCACTATGAGAAACAGCTTGTTTTCTGGACTGAGAACAATCTCAGAGTCATCAGAGTGGCTCAAATGAACAACAACAATTTGACGGGTGAGTGAACGGACTCTAGGTTAAAGAAATCAGCCCCTCTTATACGGGCAAATTTCAGACTGCCTGCAGAAACCGGACAATGACAGCACTTCTTCACACACGGCGACACATCAAAGTTATACATATCCAGTATCCGGTCAGGTTATAACCTGACCTCGGTTTGTATGAGCATCCCGTACAATGAGAGATCAGCGTATAATGGTTTTGCATAGCTTGATTGGCCGTCGTGCGTATGTTATCTGTTAGTGTCCGGTGTCCGGACCCCAGTCTTAGACGTACATATGTATTTATTGAACAAGTTTTCTGACATTTTTAGTTTTTGCAATAAACAATGCAATCAAGCCTTGCTTGTTGCTGTGACATCACTGTTCTGACAGCTTGTTCCCTTCACAGATGTAATAAGGTGGGGACTAGAAACACCAAGTGGAGTAGCAGTGGATTGGATACACGATTTACTATTCTGGACGGATTCTGGTACTCGACGAGTAGAAGTAACAACGCTCGAAGGAAATCAGAGAGCGGTGATAGCTGCCAACGATCTGGACAAACCTAGGGCTATAGCAGTGCATCCTGGAGATGCTTTGGTGTTCTGGACTGATTGGGGTAAGAATACGTTTGAATATGGAAGGGCTCAGACATTGGGTAACACATACTGATAAGAATATAAATATTAATCTATGTAATCATTTGTAGGCCCTAACCCTAAGATAGAACGCGCAGATATGGATGGCAGCAGAAGAAAGAGTATCATAGTGGATAAGATTTTCTGGCCTAACGGACTAACCATCGACTATATGGAATCCAAGATTTACTGGGCGGATGCGAAACACCACGTCATTGAGAAGTCATCCTTTGATGGAAGAGATCGGAAGAAGGTACGTACTTATAAATTCCGAACAGTCGTAAAATCTCACTATTGTGCGAAGAATTAGGCTGAAACAGATCTCCAGTTACTATCGCATGACGTACAAAATAATTATCATCTGATACCTCGCAAATAGCACCTGTTCTACATACATATTTGGCCGTTCTAATTTGTATCTCTCCTCATTTCCTTATAACCCTTGTAACGTCCAGGTAACCAACAAAGGACTGCCTCACCCATTTGCGTTGACATTATTCGAAGACGCTATCTACTGGACGGACTGGCACACCAAGAGCATTTCTACTGTCAACAAGAACACCGGGATGGGAATACAGACTGTCCATGCAGGGTTGAATGTTCCTATGGATATTCATAGGTAAGTTATTCTCATGGATAAATGGTATAATCTGATTATTTAACTGTACTACTGAGATCTTTAGCAGTGCCATTCATAATATACGACTGATGAAGTTGACCGTTCGCTGGCTTAAAACTCCTGGAACACGGTAGATTCGATGATATCTATAACTTTAACTTGTGTGTGTTTTGCTTGGTTAGATTTTGGGATGTGTCCAACACACTTGATAGTGTTCATACTGGCTATGGGTTTTACTTAAGATTCTTGTCTACAGCTACCACCCACTGAGGCAAATACAATCCTACAAGAACCGGTGCGGTCCCAACAACGGAGGATGTTCCCACTTCTGTCTACCGAACAGCAACGACCACTCTTGTCGATGCCCCGTTGGATTCAATCTAAACTCTGATAGGTATGTAACATGTTTATGTCGAATATTTGAATCAAAGCAGGCTTCCCTAATGTTCGGTCTACGTAAAGGCGTCGTAATTATTCCAGTGGCTTTTAAAATTACCAATAACAATTATAAAATCTTGGTTACCGAGCCATCTTCAAAGTCAAATCTACAAAGACTGCGAAATATATATTTTAAACATAATCTTTCATTATAGCCGTACTTGCGAACAAACACCAGAGAAGCTACTCCTTTACGCTCGCAAGAAGGACATCAGATTGAAACAACTGAATCCTAGAAAACAAACCGATTCTTTGGATATGGTAAGTAAAAAGCCTTTCACTATATATTTTTTGTTAACACATAGTTACTCGTAAAATAAGTAGTGTATTTGATAAGCTTAAGTTACTTTCGAAGCGTCACAATCCAGACAGACAGTTTTTAGCTGATTGTAAGGACGCTTTACAATATTGACTGCGTATCATACTATGGATCAGTTGTTAGCTTCGTGGTACCACGCCCTTACCTTATACGCACTATGGTTATGTGCGTATAAAGTAACTATAACTGGAATAATTCCTAAGCAAATATTCGATACTAATATTTCCGGTCATATTCAGGTGATTCCAGTAGAGACGATAAAGTCAGCCGTGGCTTTGGACTGGGATCACAACACCAACTCCATATTCTGGACTGACGTCGACAAGGACACCATCAACCATGCGTATTTGAACGGATCACAGCAACGAGTCATCGTGGGATCTAATCTGAGTAAATTGAAGATTCAAAATATAAATTATAGTTTTACAAAACAGCTATAATAATTTAAGGACGTGTGCGAAAGCTTCATGCAAAATTACGCTTAATAAGTATAGTTTCGCCTCAAGTTGCAAGAAAGTTGAGATAATAATAAAGAAAATCTTTTCAGTATGGCCCGCTGGTTTAGCATACGATTGGTTGACTGACAAGCTGTATTGGACTGATGCTGGCACCAACAGGATTGAAGTGGCTAATGTCGATGGCAGCATGAGGACCTTGCTAGCATGGGATAATATTGACAAGCCAAGGGACATCGTTGTGGATCCTAAAGGTTAGTAATACAAAAACACATCCTTGCGGGACATTATCAATAAGAAAAGCCTCCTAAAATGAATAAAGATTATAAAAACCTTTTTACGCCATAGTAATACTAAAAGAAATTCAATTTAATTTATTAGCACCATTATATAACCGTGCAAAATATGAAATAGAAATGCTATGAATAAGCAGATATTTTAGATTGACGGGTATCCATAAATTTTGCAGGTGGTGTAATGTACTGGTCGGACTGGGGCACCTCTCCTTGCATCGAACGCGCGGACATGGACGGCGGGAATCGACGGCGACTCATAGTCGGCAACATGACCTGGCCTAACGGACTGGCACTAGACCTTAAGAACAGCCGTATCTACTGGACCGATGGAGGGAACCAGACGATTGAGTATGCAAACCTGGATGGTACGGGAAGGACCATACTCATCGGTAAGTAAAAACTCCACATACCAAAACGCACAGTCGTGCTCATAATCCAAAACTACAATTTATTTAATAGAAGCACAAGTTCCATAATGTACGTATAGAACTAAGATATTATCATGGTCTATTACCTACATTACAAATCTTTAGTTAAAATAATAAGCAAACGGTAAGATCTAAAAGGTCTTCGCTATATTTATTCGGAATAAGCCTATCTCATGAATAGTTAGTAAATTGAAATCTAGTTAAAGCAAATTTATTAAATAACTTCTTTATTTAAAGCTAAATGCTTGACGAGTTAGGTCTGGTAAATCCACAAAATTAAAACACACCAACCATTTCTTTAGGGCAACACCTTCCCCATCCATTCGGCCTTGATCTGTTCGGCGACGAAGTATTCTGGACCGACTGGGACACACAGTCTATCCAGGCAGCCAATAAGTATACTGGCAAGAACCGAAGGACTCTCGGAGCTGGCGTGGCTGGGCTCATGGATGTGAGAGTGTTCCACAAGGAACGAGTGTTTGGAGTCAATCGGTAAGGGCTATTGATATTGTATTAAATAAATCAAATAAAGTTTTAGTCTTTATCCTCGAAACCATGAAATAATTCAAAAGTTAGATCAGATGCGTATAATTTTATTGGATAAAGTTAGGTTAGGACCTAACCTAACTTTATGTATATATCGAAGATGCAAAATAACGATTTTTGCAATAGGCAGTAAGCTTTTTGTGAGCAGAAATTGCTTCCCGTGAACTAATAAAATTATTGTCTAAATAGATGCGGCAAGAATAACGGTGGATGCTCACATCTGTGCTTATTGAAACCTATGGGGAAATCGTGTGCTTGTCCTATTGGAATCAAGATTGGCGTAAGTACTCACACTGAAGTAATGACTCTCTCTCTCTCTAACTTCAACTTAATTTTTTTATCTACCGCAGACTGCTAGAATTCACAGACATGACAAACCATTAACATTAAATCAGTTATAAATCAAAATATTTTGTTGAAAGTAAACGTACACTATTGTATAAGTACACTTTTTGATGGTCCCATAATTATCTCACCTCACGCAATTTTTGTTAACCATAATTTTCATGTTAACCATATACAGAAGGACGGTAAAACATGCGCCAGCGGTCCCGTGAACTACTTGATATTTGCACACCGCGTGGACATCCGGGTAGTGTCCCTAGATGTGCCCTATCTCATTGACGTTCCCCTGCCGCTGCCCATACTCAAGAACGCTTTCGGAGTTGATGTAGATCATAAGACAAGTAAGTTTCAAACACCTAAACTTCACTGAAATGGAATTCAAGACTTTGTGATCGACTAGCCAGGAAGAGACATTGTAGTTCAGAAGACTAGGCATTTAATTACTTCCCAGTAAACTAAAAATTCGAGTCAAGAAGACTAAATTGTATTTAGTCTTCCCAACTGTTGAAAACAAACCTAGAATAAAAAGTATAAAATGCAGGAATCTGAAATCTTATAGGAATTAGAACCTACTAACATAGGCACACATTTAAGGTCTCATCTACTGGACGGATACTGGTGAGAGGAAGATTCAAAGAGCTAACAGGGGTGGCAAGGAAATTGAGACCATCATCGGAAAAGGTTTACATACCGTCGACGGTATTGTGATTGACTCTACTGGACGTAAGGTTCGTTGATCAACTTTTTTTCTCTCGGGATTTATGGCCTGAATTTTAAGATTTAAGGGTAATTTTCTGTGTTTTGTTACATCATTTATCATGAGAAATTTCTTGCAGATTTATTGGACAGATGGTGGAAGGAATAGTGTTGAAGTAGCTGAACTTGATGGTACCAACAGAAAAGTTCTTGTATGGACCGGTTTAGGTGGGCAAAAAAAATTGAATATTGTTTTGCACAATTTCGTATTCAGATTATGTAACCACAAATAACTATTGCTCTGAATCATCTCACAAACAATTTGCATGCTTGCAGATTCACCTCGAGCCATTGCACTGCACTATGAATATGGATACATGTTCTGGTCAGATTGGGGAACATCTGCCAAAATCGAACGGGCCGATATGGACGGAAACAACAGGTAATATAATAGTCCCTATAAGAACACTACAGCTTGTCTAGAATGAAGATCTAATTATGGTTTTATTTTTAGGCGGGTCATCATCGAGAACAACATCAAATGGCCAAATGGCCTTGCTATCGACAAAATCGAGGGTCGTCTCTACTGGAATGATGCTAAAGTCCTTTCCATCGAAAGTTCCGACTTCAATGGCCACGATCGTAGAACTATTCTCAGCAATGTTCCATATCCGTATGGCATTGTTATTGTGGGGCAACACGTTTACTGGACTGATTGGAGGACTCAGGCCTTGCATAGGGCTGACAAGGTCAATGGCAAGAATTCAATCATTATCAGGAAGAACTTGGAAGGGCTCATGGACATCCGCGCCGTTCAGGTATGTAGACTGAATAATCTAGAGTTATTTCTAGTGGCATTTGCTCCAGTGGAACGGCAGGATGAGTTAGTTTAACACTTCTGTTTCTTTTCACAGGGTGAAAGGGAACTGGAAAACGCGTGCGGCACTAACAATGGTGGATGCTCTCACTTATGCCTTCGATCACCTCAAGGTTACTCGTGTGCTTGCCCCACTGGCTTGCTCTTCAACGCCAGCGATCCGAACCCCAAGACGTGCAGGAAATACCCCGAAAGCTTCCTATTCTTCGCTACAAAGACCAGCATTGCCCTCATCTCGTTTGATACTCCGGAACAATGGGACGTCGCCTTTCCGATTAAGGTTCAAAATGCCGTGGCTGTGGACTTCCATTGGGAACGCAAGCTGTTGTTCTATACTGATGTCGATATGGATGTTATCAGGTACGAAGGGTGATTGAGTTCAAGTATATTTAGCTTTAAAACTTATGATTATTTTTAAACCGAAAGAACCTATAAAATATACAGATGATTAAATAGATGTTGTTTATTTACAGGTCAATTAACATGATGAACATGAGTGATACAAAGGACGTCATAAAAGGCAACATGGGCATCCCTAACGGTTTGGGTGTCGATTGGATCGCGAACAACATTTACTGGACTGACAACGAATACAAGGTAAGAGTTAATACATAATAACAAAGAATACTTAAAATTATAATAAAGAACACCAATTATATGATGTTTTTGATTTCAGGTCATAGAAGTAGCTAGATTGGATGGATCTTCAAGGAAAACTTTGCTCAGCAATCTAAGTGAGCCCAGGGCTCTAGCATTATTCCCAGCTAAAGGGTATGTGTAGTCTTTAAATAAATGAAACCATAACTTAGGTACTCCTTATTACAAACACGAACAATTAAGTCACATTTTGTTGTTTTAGGTTTCTTTACTGGAGCGATTGGGGTCAAACTCCCTGCATTGAGCGAGCTTTCCTAGACGGCAGCCAACGACAAATTATCGTGATCCAAGACGTCGGCTTCCCCAACGGAATAACCATCGACTACAAAGACAGGAGGTTGTACTGGACCGATGCTTTGAGGCATAGGATCGATACTTCTGACTTAAATGGGCAGCATCGAGTGCAGCTTATACCAGAAGCTAAGAATCCTTTCGGGATGACTCAGGTAGACCTTTTCTCTTACCGACAATATACCATTAAAACCCTAAAAGTAGGCTGCCATCAACGTACCGTGATACCACAAAAGTCAGCTAAGGTTTTCCATAAAAAACCAGAACCACCAATACCAGTTTACCCTTCCATTCCCAGATCACCATAAAAAATCCTCTTACTGGAATAACCCAGGTAGTATGCATCAAACGTCATCCCGGTCGAGATTATTTGGTCCTTTCGACTTCCATTTTGCCGTTCTAAAGTAGAATTTTTATTCCAGTTCAACGATTACATCTACTGGACGGATTGGTACAAGAAGGCTGTGATGAGGGCGGACAAGAAAACTGGGAAAAATGTAACAGCATTAAGGACTGACCTAGAAATGACCATGGAGATCAAAGCAGTGTCGTCTGAAAAGCAGCACGGTTGGAACCCTTGCAAGGAAGACAATGGAGGCTGTTCTCATCTGTGCTTCTTTAGGGAACATGACTACATATGCGCATGCCCGGACAGCCCTGAACCAATTGCATGTTCAACTGGTAAGCATCGTGGTTTGCTTGTTTCTTAGTAGAAGTTCGATATGGATTATGCCAGGATTAGATGCGGATCGATTTTTTGGTGAAGGTAAATATCGTGAGGAAACCGGCATTTCCCAGAGCCAAAATTTCGATACCTTGTGACAAGGCACTGGGCATGGTGTAGTTTGGCCCTTTCACAGATAGGAGACCTGTGTGGCTGTGACCCAGCAGCGGAGACGTTATAGGCTGATTGTGATATCGTAATTATTTCTGTAAATCAAATTCTAACTCCTCCTATGTCCTTGTCTAGTGCCCAA
Organism: Standfussiana lucernea; assembly: GCA_964057025.1. Lineage (NCBI taxonomy): Eukaryota > Metazoa > Arthropoda > Insecta > Lepidoptera > Noctuidae > Standfussiana > Standfussiana lucernea. The sequence continues at coordinate 7,251,772 of OZ059788.1, read as the reverse complement.
GATCCGCATAGACAACAAAATGCCGGCACACTACCCTCCGTTCTACGACTACACGGACATAGAAGAGGACAACGGTCTACCTCCACCACCCACCGCAGTACCGGACACCAGTACTGGCGCCATCATCATTATGATCGCGATCATGTGTTTCATCATACTCGGCATTGTTGTCATTGCATTTGTTTGCGGTAAGTTGCATACAAAAGTCTAATATACTTAGTCTATCCAAGAGTGAAAGTCAGTTGGAGAAGATCCTTAGCTTTATTTTCCCTGGTTAATAACACTCATCAGTTCATCAGTAAAACAATATCAACACAAGTATATGAGCCAATTCTGATGCTAGGAATGATCTGTCATGGATCAGCGAAAAAAAAAACCTTAATGAAACTAGAATTTTGTGTCGTTAAGAATACGAGTAGCACTTTGAGTTCACGATGAGACTTCACAATAAATCCGTTTTCCAGTGAAAATGAGCCGAGACCGCGACGGGGATATGAAGGAGAACTACCGCGACTCGGGCGGACACATATCGTTCCACAACCCCAACTACAGCTGCAGCACCGGCGCCAGCGGCGGCAGCGCCGAGCCCATCGAGCGCCGCACTAACCGGTTCCAGGGCATCTTCAAGTACGACAAGAACCAGGTAATACGAGGGACCAAGTTTTCTTCGATATATCTACCCAGTTTTATTTTTCTCCGGTCGAACCGGCCTTCTGCATTGCCTCAAAAGTTTGGGATCGTTTTAGCGATTTTCCCTCAAAATCTCGTTTGGTAACGACCATACGACTTATGACAGTCTCATGAGTGCTAAAAGGTTTTATGGTCGTTGTCCAATGGTATCAACCTTCGCTACCGCATCAGTAAATTCTGGAAGTTTTGTAAGTGTGAGAGTTAAGATGCTAACACAGGAGTTTTCCCAGGAGCGCGTGACCAACGTGTACATCCCGGAGGGCACGAGCCTGCTGCCGCCGCCGCCGCCGCCGCCGCGCCCCGTGACGCGCCCCGCTACGCACGACGACTTCGAGCCTGTCACGCTGCACTCGTACGCTTAGACCGGACACGCCGCGACTACACTAGCGGACACAACTAACTAATAAAGATGATATCATCTGCGATTGTTCAAACTTTACACGGAGCCGCGGTACTAACATCACACGATATTGCGATTACTAGCATGTTACTTAGCAGTCTTTTTCTAATCGCGCGTTTCGGATTGTGCGATGTCGACGCCAGTCGATTTTCGAAGCGCAGGCTTAGAAAGTGACTATACGACACATTCTAGGTATATCGTCACCGTAAATAATATAGTACGTCTAACCGCGTGCCTCCGTTTCTACGTAAGTACGAAATTAGACATATAAAGTTAGGTGCGTCAATGTCCACATACCATCAATTTGTGCCATCATGTTCGTCGATTGGATTACGTGGTTGGATGAAAGGAATAAACTCCACCCGAAAATAAAAATCCTACGCTGTAAATACTGTGGCTGTCGGCAGTAGAGAGCTAGAACTGTGTCTATCTGATGCCAAACTGATGGTATATTGAGACTTGTTGCTTCATGTGCTTATTAAACAAAGTAACTTAAAGAAACGAAGATCAAGAATAATACCAAGATTATTGTGAACCAAATATGGACACGCAAATACACAGACGATTTTTACAATTCTAAGACTACGACATTATTGATCTACTTGGTCTATTAGGTTAGGAATATTAACTTTACGAACAAACCACTACCAAAACGACAAGAGAAAAATCAATGTTTTGATTTTACATTCATGATTCATATGCATTTATATGTCAATTCAGCCTAATATGAATGGAACTTGGTATCTACCTAGGTACCTAGGTAATATAAAATCACTAAGTAGGGCAACTACTACATTGGAAGCTGATCTATTTTTAAAGATTATAATAGGTATCTATATCTAGATTAGATTATAGGCACTAGACAGTAAATGTGTAAAGTAACAATATCCCATGTCAACTACATTGCGGACGTTCGATTTACTAATCCGTCAGATCACTCATGATTCTTGAATGTTCTAAAATATGAAGTTATCTACAATATTTATATAAAATATGATTATTGTTATAGTTGATAGGGATAGGCAAATGTTTAGATGCATAGCAAGTCTGGACGATTTCTTGTCACGTGTAAATAGATGTATCTACTTGTAATAAATTAATAGGGAAGTTCCCACCCACCCAAAGGGTGAATGTAAAGTGCGAGAACTGCGATAGCATGCTGCCGACTCGCGTCCGCCCTCGGCAGACCTCACCTCACTGAGGAGTTAGGGAGTCTGCAACAACGCGGGCAGGATCTAATCTCAGCATGATATCGAAGTGCGAAAGGAAGAAATAAAACCATTAATATTTATTATTTTTGTACAAGTCAACTGTCGCTCGTTTCCTGCGGCTCACGGGGAAGATCGATAGTGACTTTTATACTATAGAACAAAGTTACCTATATCTAGTTACATCGTAAGATTACATGTACCGAGGTTTGGGATTATGTGCATGTCCGAGTTGCTTATAAACGATATCCTAACAAAGAGTGTCCACTATAGTATGTTATTATTTATGATGTACTTTAAGGTCCACCAAAGCATACGTTTATAAGTGATAGGACGCAACCGAAAGTTTCTTTATAACGAGGAAATGATGCTGTGTAATGGTATCCCGGCCTCGTTTAAGCTCGCCAGTATAAACTACCTACAGGTATGTAACATAAATGCGTAGTATTTGACACAGTACACCCAGCGATATAAATCGATATAGGGGTACTATCAAAGAAGAACACTCAAATAATATTTATGAATCCAGTTTTTATCACTTTCGATTACATCACACTCACTTTCGATTTTAGAGTAAATTCACCAGGTTTATAATGGTGACAATAAAATATCAGTGTAAATAGTTAGGTTTAATTACCAATTGTGTTGACCGACAGATATGATATTGTAAATAATAGTTTATTTAAACTTTGTACGTTACATAAAATGAAGCTGATTTTATTTTGAATGAACGCCTGCTGTCGGGCGCGCTCGCCACCCACATGTTACATGTTCGTCTCATATCAGAGAAATTCATTTAGTACCTAATTAGAATTAATTATTGATTAAATGCTTTTAATTTACTCTCTGATCATATAACATCGATAATAACGAATCTTGAAAGGCACGCTATTTACACGGATTAGTACTAATAACTTATGGTTTATTCCGTTACTAATCTGACATAAAGGAGACATACAGTACGAATTGGAAAAAAGTATTAAAGTTTCACAGGGTGTTTTAATCTAAGGTAGAATTAGGACGGACGTCAGCGGATACAGATCCGGCAAAATTTACAAATAACAGATCGTAATATTGTTCTATAATTCTTTAATTAATTACTTTATATAACACCAAAACGGACTACTTATGCAAAACTATTTAAATGACGAATGTTATTTAATACATCGTTTTTGTGGTCATTGAAAACTTAGATATGTTTAACGAAAGTTCCTTTTCTGAAATGATAACTACCTACAGTCGAATGCATTTTTAAGTAAAAAGATTTTTAATTTTTATAAAATATTTATATAATTATTTATTAAGTATACGTCTTTATGTGTTGTTATAAAATGTCCAAGACTAATAAAACAATAATAACATATAGTATGTTTAATATTTCTTATGGGTACTAAACTAACTGCATATAAAGGAGTTTGGAAACAATCCGGCCTGATCCAAGTTAGTAGATAACCACGACACACAATGTGTACAACAAAGCAACTCTCATTGTGGCTCTTGCAATCCTCTTTTTCGTCGGTTGCTTTTTTAATATGTTATAAATTTCCAATTATGTCTAGGTGGAGACGATAAATATCCATTCCAATTCTTACGAACGAATTAAAGAGGCTTGAAAGAATTATTTCTGATTCTTCATACCTAATGTTCATGATAGTTTTAAGATATATTTTATGTACATTGTTTTGTTACATAGCTTGTAAGGGATGGGAAACTAATATAGTGAGTGCTGTGATACCGGATGCTTTGAAAGTTGTAGTGTGGGTAATCAGCGATGGGTATAATATTATATACATATATAATTATTATAGATTATTTTACGTTACGATATTCTGTCGTTTACTTTACTTTAATGTCATTGTAATGTAATACGGGCAACAAGACACCAATACAATCGGAAGAGTGATTTCTGGCCATGATAATACAAACATTTTATCGTGTATTATAAAATTTATAAAAAAATGTGTGCCAAAATTTAAAATTTCAATATTTTAACAGACATAATTGGTTCGGGAATGATTATAATTAAATTAATAGTTAATTAATTAAACAGCTTTTACACCTTTGAAGCCTCCTTTTATAGAGGTGTTAAAACTGTTGTCAAATTTATTATTGTACTGACTTAAAGAATAGAAATTATCCCAATAATATTCATGTTTCATTTACCTTAAGCCTTTTCCTGTACCATAAACTACATAAAGTCCAGGGTGAATATTTAGCTATTGTGTCCTACTTCGCGGAGAATGTAAACCCTTGCAACACATAACATTTACGAGTACTAGCCTGACGCTAGAACGCTCGTAAATAAGCACATAATGTGATAACAAATGTGTTTGATTAATAAAACTTCAGAACATAAAATACATGTACTAGTTTATTTCATATGAATCGTACAGTTACATACATACATACATACTCGTCGTTACACTTAGTCAACAACAGGAAATATAACACTTAATAGATATAGACAATAGGTTCACGGGTTACACGGGAAAGTTGTTTCTCTGACGTCACAGCAGGTAGGGGTCCGTCACAAAAGGTGACAAGCTAGCAACATTATGACATGAGCAATACAATGGCGTTTTCAGAGAGTGACCTCAGAAAAACAAAATTCTCCACATAAAAAGGTATTAAAAATAGAAAGTTTTACATAATATTATTACCTTACATGAAGTAGGTTTATAATTTTCCGAAAGAAATATTAGAAAATAACAGTTTTCACGTAGTTTTCCATGCTGGCAACAAATCACGGAAGCAGTTTAAGAAAACGATTAAGATTTATGCCATATTACTTGTCTAATAAAACTCTTAATTTTTTCCTTCCTAAAAACATTTTTGGTAACGTATTCGATACATTAATTTTAATCTTGTGATGAAGTATATATATTTACAAATTAATAAGATCTACTCCTTTCACTTATTAATAAATTCATAATTATTTTTGTCATTTTATATAATCTCATAACTTTTAAATACTTTCATGGTCACAATTTTATTTATTAAACTAGTCAAAGTATAAAAAAGCAAAAATGAAAAATTGCAATCATAATATATTTTCACCACAATTTCAATGCATTCGTTTTTTTGTAGGTATCCTACACATCTTATCAAAATATTATGTAAGTAGCTATGCAACAAGTTTAGACCAGCTCCTTTTAATAACGACACGTATAAACAGAAAACGTACATTAAAAGTGCGATCGTAACAAATGCTTGGTGCAATGCGTTTCATATTAGAAGGCAAGCACTAAACCATTTATAACTGTACAATATCTACTCTAATAACTTTAAATATATGTATATCTACACATCTCAACTGGATTATGAAATAACCACTAAGGGAAAAGTAAAATTAGGACCTGAAGGGTGGTATTTAAAACCTTCGATCGATAAATAGGTGTTAATATGTAGGTGACGAAACAATGCCGTAAATGATAAGACGGTGGTTTTTATCAGCTCAAAATAATAGGCGAGGAAGATTCAAGATTACTCTTCGGCATATCAGCGAACACATCGATGATTGGATAAGAATTTCAGACAAATCTAACCATAATTATTAACGCAATAAGAGCCTTCACTTAGTTACGAATTGATATTTTGCTATTGACAGGTTTATCGAAATAAATTAGCAAATCAACTAGCTCTCACTGGACATGAGTTTGACAGCGTGATAGATAATTTTAGTGATGATAACTGTTTTTGGCCAAAATAACCACGATGTGGAGCCCTGACACAACCAGAAGGCGACGCGTTAGACCTCGCAGGAGATAGCGGGACGACCTGGACAGAATCAGCGACCAGTGGCCCACATTGGCCCTAGATCGAAGGATTTGGAAGTCATTGGGACAGGCCTTTGCCCAGCAGTGGGATGACACAGGCTAACAGTAACCGTAATAACCGTTTACGAAAAAGGTTATTTGATTGTAGATTTTTTTTAGAAATAAATTAAGTTTCTACATCACAATTTTAATGGAGAAAACATTATTTTATACATTTAAAAATCAGAACTTTATCTCAGACCAGCAATCTAATAGATACAGATTTGTGTTACTAAGTACTTAAGAACTATATTAGTAAATCACAAAACAATAAGAGCAAACGTAATCAGACTGACAGTTTGAAGTCCCTTTAAGACCTTCGATAGCTAAACATAAGCATAGTATTTTAGTGATGTGACCCATGCGGTACAACACTATCATCAACAATAGAGCAAAGTAGACAGGAAAAGCAATAAGGCAACACTAGTGTTTCACATGATTTGGAATGCAAAGTCAAAGGAACTGTTATGGATGTAAAATAAATTAATGGAAGAGTGGTCTACAGAACCTTTTCAAGTATGGCGGTAAAAATATGCATAAAATGACAAAATTGTGCATTGATTACACGTGCACGGGGTGAAAGGGACACCGATATCGGTAATATAAAAAAACAGCTGTTTCATACAATTTGACCGTGTAGGTAATGCAGTTTTGTAGGAAGCAGCTGTTTCTTTTTCAAATAACTTACGAATAATCTCTGCGGGGTTCAGAATTCGTGGTAATCGTTTTGGTCGGTGTCCCTACTTTCTTTGTATATTCTGATAAAAACTAGGGTTGTACGAGGACTTTTGTTTTTTTTTGTTGTATTTCTAACGTGTTCGTTTACAGCACAAAGAGAACCAGAGTTCTCCAAATTCAGCGACCAACATTCAGGTACATACAATTCTTAAAAAGTTAACAGATTTGGAACACCAACATACGTTTCTTTAATTAGATATTTATAGTTCGATGCATAAACTTATAATGACGCATCAAAGGTGCATTCTTTGGCACAACACTAATAAACAACGTAACATAAACACAAAAATATAAACTTTTTATATATTTATTGATTATATTAGCAATAAGCTTTCGTATTTTAAAGGTAAACTATACTAATATAATTTCAAATTAATTGAATCGTAGCACTTTTTAGGCGTTGTAAAACTGAACATTTATATCTGTAGGTCACTGGAAATGTTTAAGCTATTAATAAATAAATTATAGAAATTAAAAAAGATTAAGTTATCAACAAGACGTTCTTTCTTTAATATGTAAGAGGCATAATACGAAAAATAAAGAGGGAAATATTATCGCTACACTATCTTTATGTTAAACGAGGTATATGAAAATAAACTTGAGATCAATACATTATTACTATATACTAAACCTACATTAACCATATAATACGTCAGATATTGATCTACCTCTAAATGACCACGGGCAACCTCGTGGCATTGAAATATTTATTACATACAGTCAAAATCCTTTATTTTAAAATGTAACAACATTACTTACTTAAGTATAAAAAGATAATAATTAATTTACTGTAAGACCATCCAAAATCGATTATTTATAGAGTAACATATTCTTTACATCTGTTTTGGCCGTGTTTTTTTTAAAAACTCAAATAATGTTGTTACATAAAAAATATAATGTAGAGAGCAAAATTGTCAGATCCATAAATTTTAAAACTGGCTTTCGAGATTTTAAAAGGTGATATAAGTACGTTTAAAAAGATATGTGCAGTCATTTTGAAGTATCCAATATAGTAAAGACCGATTTAAACGTAAAGGAATGTCTCTTAAAGAGTATTTTGTCCGTATATTTTACCGGGTAAGTGTCCTTTGGATAAGATCCCTGTAAGATTGTACCTATACTTTGATTATATCTATTGTCATGGCTTGTCTTACCTAGAGAGTTATTGGTACCGTTTGAGCTCAGGGAAGACTTCAAGAAGTACCAGTTCGAACAGCTCCTGTAAATTACAAACATGTTTGGTTTAGGGTCTTTAATTATTAATAAGCAAGCCTTTCTTAACCTAGTGTGTTCAGTAGACAAACATTTAGTAAATTTTGACCACTTTTTATAATATTATTAATTCTGAAAATTTGGACGTGGCCGGCCTCCAGATAGATAAGGTACCCACTACTAATCCTTTTCAGATTTCTAATATTTACCGTAAAACCTAAAAATGTTGAACTATACAAATCATACGTATTTCCACGTACGAACGAACGAATACACGCGTACACGTACGAATAAACCGATCAACAATTCTTTGAGGCATAATCTGGCGAATGATTTTTTAACATAGTCTCTTGAGACAGGCGACACGCGGCGACCACGTCTTCCGCGCAGTTGTCGTGCCAATTCACATATATCAACTACAAGCGGCGACATTTTTAGCGTGGAAGACGCGCTTTTAGCTACAAAATGACACGCCAATAATTTTAGATCGCGCGGTATTTGTATGATACGGAGGCGGACTGTGGAAGTGTATACTGTATGCCAGTATTATCAGTTGCGGTTCGCAAGCTGCGAAACGTTGAGGTTAACGCCGGTTTCTCTTGTGAAATGAATTCGGAACTTGTATGAAGAATTTTTTAAATTGTGAATAATGAAATATGGTCACCGATAGGATAACATAATAAAGTTTGAAAATATATTTAAGTGCAGTGAAAACATTGGTAACGGCTTTTAACTTTTTAATCCAGTCAAAATGCCGATAGTATTTAGTGCTGTAGCTGCAGACAAAACCATAGTGTCAAACTTCGCGGCCTGCGATGGAAACTTCACGGAGATTGCAGAACAAGTGCTGACCAAGTTACCGCCGTGTAACAACAAGATGACGTACTCACATGGAATATATCTACTACACTACATCGCTGAAGATGACTTTTTGTATTTCTGTATAACGGACAAAGTAAGTAGTCAAGTAAATAACAAGCTTGCGCCCGCGTGAAATAGGTCTATCTGAGTGCAAAATTTCATCCAACGTGGTTCAGCCGTCCAGTATGAAAAGGTAACCGACAGACAGAGTTTATTTCGCATTTGTAATATTTGTATCACTGACGGAAGATGCTTTACAGATTAATGAATCTTAAAAAAAGAAATATAATTTTTATAAAAACTAAAATAAACCATCAATTTATTTTCGTGCTCTTTTAAAATGACATAATGTTAGCTGTTCATAATCCGGAGGAAGGGAATTAATATTTTATATATCGTCATTCGCAAACGGATCAATTAATGTCAACGAACTTTATGAAGTGTGAGATGGATTAGCAGACCACTTGCTTTCGTTCATAACCATCAAGACATAATTAATTTTGTTTATCATCAAACGCCCACTCAAAATATCATAAAAATACTTCTGCAACTATCTCTGTTGTATAAAGAGCGATTTTATAAATATAATTTCAGTTATTTATCATCCACGTATCTAAACTAGTGTTTTAATGCAAGTAAATCTGTCTGTTCTTCTCACGTCATCACGGTTGGATTTGCAAAAATTGATAGTGTCATACTCTATAAATTTGCCAAATATGCACATGCTAGGCACTACCGCGTTCGCTGAAGGTCGACCACTTTTCACCATCTTTCTTCTTCTTCTTTATCGTGTGGTTAGTGAATTACCTGGTGTCAGTTTTTATGCCGCCCATGGACCTCTGACTTGGCTTTAGGTGCCGTCGAGAAATATCTCTCAGGCATGCTGGTTTCCTCAAGATGTTTTCCTTCACCGAAGCAAGTGATAAGTGTGTATACAATACGCACATGAATCCGAAAAACCGGAGGCCATTATGCCCTGAGTAATAAGGTTGAAAAGTGGTCGACCGTCGGTGAACGCGAACATGTACTTTTTACTCCGACGATACATTCCCTTAGGATAACCTAACCTTTCTAACCTAAACGCGGGCGAAGCCGCGGGCAAAAATTATTCATCATTTATCTCGAGTTAAATGTATTCTGTATAGTTGCTTTTCACATCTACTTCAAACGAAGCATGTTACGTACTTATCTGAATTCATTGCATTGATTTACGGCCTTCTTAAAATACTCGCTAGACTGAAAAAAGTATGTAAAAATAAGTTTTATGCTATTTTGATTGCAAAGTTTTAGTTTAGTACTACGCTTTTCACGCGGGCTGTTAAACAACAGCATGTTTGGTTGTTTATCGTATAAAAGACATAACGCTTTTTTTTCTGAAATATCGAGGTATATTTGAAACATAGCATCACGCCTGTAATCCCCGAAGGGTTAGACAGAGGCGTACCTAATAGTACACCCACATTTCGCAAGTTATGATTAAGTCCCATGTAATAGGGGGCGAACCTATTGCAATCAACCGGGCACAAATCCAGACTCGGTGGCTGCTACTGAGAAATTTCCGATAGAAAACCCCAATAATATTTGCCCAGCCCGGAAATCGAACCCAGGACCTCCCATGCTCAGCAGTCGCGCTCGTGACCAATTTTGAAATATATTTTCAAATATATTTCAAATAATTCCAAAATTTAGATTTTCCGGTCAGAGCGAACAATTCAATGATTACACTCTGTTCATCAGTGTGCTGAAAAGCAACAATGTAAATCAAAAGATAAAAGAAAGCCTACAATAAATAATTAGCGTATAATTAATTTCTAGGGACACTCCTGTCCGGTAGTACGTGCCAAATATTCGTAATTATCGTGTCACCTGTCACTCGCGGTGTAGTACGGTACTGTTGATCTAAAAGACAGGTGTCGATTGCACGCCCAGCTGAGCGGAACTTGTGCGATCGTGTTCAGTGTTGGAGACTTTAGTTGCTAACTGAATATGAGGTAATGAGGTTACATTGTTACCAGCCAGGGTTACAGTTTTTGAAACCTGATGCAGATTGGTGCGACATATGTAAATATGAACAAAATCGAGATAAAAAAAATAACTTTTTACCAAAAAATAAACGACTTCCAAAAAAAAAAACTCAAAAAAAAGTGGAAAATAACTTCACTTTCGGAAGTTGGTGAGTTGTTTGTTTCATTGACTTTTTTGGCACCGACTTCCGAAAGTAAAGTTATTTTCCCCTCTTTTAGGGGTTTTTTTTGGAGTCGGTTATTTTTTTGCAAAAATGTTTTTATTTTACCCTTTTTAGTTATCGTATTACACACAAATCCTTGTCAAGTATCAATTTCGCAATTTCTTTTACTTGGATGTCATATTTTTCCAGCTATTTTGATTTAAAAACCAAACCACTGAACCGATTTTGATGAAATTTCTATGGGACCAATCGGGAAGTGTATCCTTTTACATAAAATATTTTAAATCGGTTCATCAATGACAATCATTCAATGACGAACACATGAGGTAACAAACACAAAAAAAAATACAACCGAATTGAGAATCAATAGCTACGAGACCAGTTAGTTTTGAACTTGTATCAACACCATAAACTATGGATAATATTCTTTTTGGTAACATTGCATAATTGCCTTCATATTCTAATGATTATAACGGCAATTGTTAAAATAGCAAAAGGCACATGGTATAATAAATATATGAGTGTAAGAAGCGGTACCTTTTTTTATTTTAAGTCAAAGTCAAAATTATTTATTTGCGTTAAATGTGGTACAAAGGATGGTAAATATAAGATGTAGTGCAGTGACACATTTCGCCATAAAAATAGCATGCAAATATTAATAAACACTCACATTAAATTAGGTAGGTAACCAAATAAATACAGACATTAAATTGGGTACCTGAGTAACCAAAAAAAAAATATTTAAACACCATAATAAAAATGTCTCTTTGGTCTAGTGGTGGCAAGCACGACTGCTGAACATGAGGTCCTGGGTTCAATTCTCAGGTCGGGCAAAGTGTTATTGGGTTTTTCCATCAGGAATTTCTCAGTAGCAGTCACGGAGTCCGGATTTATGTCCGGTTGATGGTAATAGGCTCGCCTTCTATTACTTGGGACTTAAACTTAGCTGGCGTAATGTGGCTGTACAGTAAGGTACACCTCTGCCCAACCCTTCGGGGATAACAAGCGTGATGTTATGTTATGTTAATAACAATGCAGATTAATGTTTCCGGCTAATTATTAAACAATGTTAATAACGGCCTCGTAGTGAAGTATGTAGAGATATATATAATGAATTCTTTCAATCTTCAGCTATGCCAACGATCCAGAGCATTTCTCTTTCTCAACGAGATACAAAGGAGGTTCATTACGAGCAAGCAAAGCGACGACTTCACTACAACACTAGCTTCCGAGATGTATCGATACAGTGAGGACTACAGCACTATTGTGATAAGGAAGGGAGAGTTGGACGAACTGAATAGTATAAGAGTCGGATGCAGTGGTAAGATATTTTTTACCGATAATATGGGAGCGTTTGAATTCCTTTTTGTAGTTACAATGCAGAATAATAAAAAAACTGATATTTTTACTTTATAGAAAGCTTACTTGGTGAGAAGATCCTCTACATAAACAATCCGGACATAATCTCGTACAGTGTAAGTATTGCACCTTATAACTTCAATTATTCCTAAAAAACAAGCCACGGGTCAATCGATGCGCGAGCAGTTTTCTTTTGCTTTTAATAAAAAGACTGTAAGGTAAATTAAAGTCGAATATCGAGGGTTAAACTTGAGGTAATCCTAATCATTTCTATTTGCAGACTATATCAAATGTGACCGCAACTCCAGGACTGCTATCAGTGTCAGGCGTGAGCCCGACTCAGGAAGAATTACCGCTCTCGACGTCCACAACAGAGGCAAAACCGATCATGAGTTCAACTTCGGCGAGTTCTCCTCCCGATAGAAACCCACCCAACAGCTCTACCCCAGAAAAAACATCAGCTGTAAATCAAACTTCGAAGGACATATCGCCAGAGACAACCCATGAACAAATGAGTCCTACATCAGACAGAATATCTGCCGTATCTCTGAATCAGGAGAGAATATCAACACTAAGTCCCATAACGGATAGTTTGCCCGTGATGAGCCCAAGACTATACATAGTTATTATAGGCATGATAATATTAGTTATAGCTATGTCTGTATATGCCTTAGGACCGATATCTTGTGTTGTTGTCACGGGTGTCGGAATATATTCGCTTTTACGATCTTACATGGGTACTAAGGATAAAGCAGATTAGAGTAGTTCAGAAGATTGAAGAATTGTTGAAATGACGTCCTTTTATAGCATTTAGTTAACTTAAAATAATGCACTTTTGTGGAAAGACGCACTTTTTTTCTCAGGGTTTGCGTTTGTTAGTACGGTGAATATTTGTATACCACGCAAGTATAGGCCGTAACCTTTTCGAATTTAGTTAATCAAGCATAAACATTACATTTATGTTTTCTATGATTTTTTTATAAGAATTTAATATAAGCTTTATCGTGTATATGGTAAGTACGATTTTTAGATAAATAAAATATGATTTCGTTAAAGAAATGCAGTATTTTTTTGTCTCACCCACACTTTGTTCCATTTTTTTTTTAATCCTTACGTCACGTTGTGTGCGCTGGTATTTAGACTTTCAGACTGATCAACATCTAAGTATATGACTGAAAAGTTGCCAACGTTCCGGCTTAAGTCGGTCAATTTTTACGGATACCTGTCCTTCTAAAAATAACGAGACGCCTTTGTTGTTTCGCTGTCTGACATTTTGAATGATTAATCTACTCAAACTCGAGATGCCTCACGGCACACGTTTACAAGAAACCTTGCAATTTTCCACTATAGGTTTCAATTAAGTGTTTTGAACTACTTTACGACGCGACCATGGCCGAGGATGCAAAGTTCTGACCGAATGGTGGCCATGATTGGTTCAACAAAACCAGGGCCGTAAAAAAGCACGTTGGGTTGACGATATCGTTAAACTCGGGAAACACTTCGATGGGGACGCACAGAACCGAAAAGTAGCAATGGGTGATTCCGGGCTGAAATGATGATAATGGTGATGATTTCGGGAGAGTCAAAAATGTAAGCCGACTTTTGTGGCATCTCGCTGCGTCGCCGTCATTCTAACGTTATATTCAGCCCGTCCGTAATTCACGCCACCATCGACGACAACACGTGTCACTCAGCCGCTGCAGTGCTGCACAGTGTACTCACATAGAAGAGCTGCTTGTTGTGCGTGGTGTTCTGCAGCGTGTGGAACAGCTTGTGTGCGCCGCGCGCCGCCGCCTGCGCGCCCACCAGCGACGACAGCGCGTCCAGAACGCTCTCGCTTAACTGTTGTAGCGCTAATGTGCGCGTATGTTCTGGGTAAAGAAAAAAAAAACCATCATCAATCACGTTTATCTACCTTAATAACAAAATCCAAAGAACAATTTCAACGAAACGCGCGCTCACTTGAAAATTTAATTTAATTTCGAAATTCGAATGGTTTTTATTTCCTGGCATTAGGTGTGAAAAGTTATACTCCTTAGGAATAAAGGTGTTTTCATCTTGGGCTAGTTTAAATCACTCACTGCACTCGGGATTCTAGTCATAACTCACAGAGCTCCCGCGCTGCGCTCGGGAGATCTAGAGTCCCACGGTACGTTCGGGATTTTAGATAACGCCCGTGACATAAGACACTGCTTAACTCCCTCGGTGTTCAATTTATTATAACTAGCTGTTGCCCGCAATTTCGTCCGCGTGGAAATTTTGATGTGTGTGTGTGAGAAAAAAAAATACTTCAAAATTGACCAAGTTTCATACAAACTTTCAATCCTAGTTTTAACCTCTTAGGGGATGAATTTCCAAAAATCCCTTCTTAGTGCACGCTTACGTCATATAAGAAACGTTTGTGCGAAATTTCATGCTTCTAGACCCAGCAGTTTCAGCTGTGTGTTGATCGATCAGTGAGTGAATCAGTCAGCCAGCCAGTTTCTTACTTTATATAGATTTTGTTTACTCGTCTATGAAGCTTTCGACAGCTAATTTAATCTGACCCTGTATTGCTTACTTTTGCTCGTGGATTCGAGGTTGGAAAAATAATCCAATGAAATGATCCCGTTAAAATAATCGTCCAATTAATTATATTAGGGGTTTCAACTCGGAATTAAAGATAATATGTTGAAAACTTGTATAATCATATTAGCATTCTAAAAGTTTTCTTAAAAGTCTCGTATCTGCGTTTTAAGTTTTTCAAGGTCGCATAAATCGGATTTTTTGCAAATATCTTGGGTTTCTATAGCTAAAATGATGTTGACATTTTTTTTACAAAAAACTACCTGTTTCCCGTGACATTCGTTCATGTGATTTTGTTAACAACTTCACGGGCTTTTACTTCACGGAACTCTAATTTTTTTCTTCTAAATAAATGTAATGTTCCTCCTCTATAAACAATATATGTAATAACTTCTTATAACATCAGCTATTTGCCAGTAAAGGGCCCGTCAAAATAGGTCCAGCCGTTTCGGAGATTTTTTGTTAGAATACCGTGTATACTTTCATATGCATTCAGTAAAAAGCTGTTATTTTGAGATCACAAACAGACACTTCAATTTTATTTATTCGTATAGATTGTATAGCACAAAATTTTCAACAAATTTTGTCGACAAACCGTTATTGAAATAGAGCGCAGAGAGGCATACATACTGTAATGCAGCAAAGCTTCTTAGATCTAACCAGTTATCTAATCTTCCACCAAAAAGTGCAGCAGCTCATCAACATATAAACAGTGTATACTATCAAATTAAAAAATGGTTAGGAAATAATTTCGAATCCAAAGAATGGGGTTGGGTGCTGCAAAATAAATTTCTAGAATGAATGACAACAATATTCCCATGGCTCCAGATGAATGACTAAATAATTGTAATGCAAATTTTCGAAACATTAGTAACATTAGTGACATTAGTAAGTAGTTTACCTTTATCTTGGAAGTTTCTATTGGAAGTGTTCTCGGACAGGGTCCCGCCCGGCCACCATGACTTGAGAACTACGCTGATGTAGTAGTGCAACATTTGTTCAGAGAATATCCACGTCACCGTCTCTTTGATTTGTCTGCAAATAGAGATCATGTTAGAAGATAATTATAGAATCACATCTGCCATATTGTTTTTTTTTAATATTTGTTTTTTAAATCACACATTAAAAAAACCAAGGTACTTACTTAAATCAATTACTTAATGCTTAAATCAATAAATACTTAATCTGTATTTTTGTGACAGAATTAGATGATTTGATAACAGCACACTAATTAGACTTTTCAGACAAGTGATATTAAAATTAAAATGTGCAATGTCCCTTAAGGATATACTTTCTTCCGCTATTCTGTCTCCTTCTTCTTTAGAAACCCCCTTATAAAAGGATCCTCCCACCAGATGGGTGTTGTGGCTACTGCCCGACAGTTGCTGTCGGGTTTTTCGATATGAACAAAAGTCGCGGATAACTTTACTATCGCGATTCACAATTTTGATATTAGTTCTTTATTTGTCTCATAGATGGCGCTGTAATGAGAAGCTCGTGGCTAAAGAATAACAGCCGTTCGGGTCGATCGTCAGGTTAAGCTGTGCTTGCCTGGGTTGATACGTGGATGGGTGACCACCCATTACATACCGACTTTCCTCCGGGCTTCGGAATCCACGTTAAGCTCCGGCGTTCCGGCTGTCAATTGTAGATCTTTGACTGTCGTTACAGGCAGTCAGTAGCTCGCAAGTCTGACAACCAGTCTTACCAAGGGGTATCGTATTACAAAGTACTAACTGGGTTGTGGAGGTCAGATAGGCAGTCGCTCCATGTAAAATACTGGTATTCTGCTGCATCCGGTTAGACTGGAAGCCGACCCCAACATAGTTAGAAAAAAGCTAGGCAGATGATGAGATGGCGCTGTAATACTTTTTGTACTATGTAGCTGTAGTATTTTTTGCAGTGCCGCTACACTTCCACTATACGTACCTGTTGATAGTCCTGCCATACGTGATCTGCACGAAGGTGACGAGCGTCTTCCTGAGCCATCGGAACACGCCGCGCATGTCGAACACTTCACTCAGCAACGCGTACAGGGGCTCCGCTATGCTGTCCCTTTCTTCCGGTATGGCGCCTGCGCCTGGTAACGTGAAAAATATGCTGAGATTTCTTTATCATAATCAGAAGACGTGAGCAGCAGGCTTACATTATGTAGTATGTTTTCGAATGTGTAATATTCACTTATTTATTCTATAACAACTATACTCATAAGTACTGTAGCACTGTAGTCAAGAAACAAAGTATCGGTCATTGCTAAAAATAAAACGGTTAACAACATTATTGGAAATGATTTTTTTTTGGACTGAATTTGTTGTATAACATACAATAATTACATGCATTATATTATACATGCTTGCTAGCGAAGGAAAACCTCATAAGAAAAACGAAACATTCTAGAATCAAACCAAGCCTGCTTGATGGACGACAACTCACAATAATGAGTAGTGAGTCTTTGCAGTGGCAGCTTGATGATGGTAATATAAAACTTACCACGTAATGAGCTGGTCATAGACTTGGTAGCGTTGTCGGATCCGTTGCCGTCCAGGTATAAAGATATCTCGTCTTCATCTGCAGATAAATGTGTAAACTGTTCCTTTTCCTGCGATGATCTGCTCGTTGCTTCACTACTCGTGCTGGTAACATGGAAAGACGTTCAGGATAATTAGGACTTTGTGGAATAAGTAGTAGAAGTGTCATCAGTTATAAACTTTATTTGAACTTTCTAGCAACACCAAGAGTGGCATAATTTGAGTAGGTAGTTCTAAAAACGACACAAATCCTTTAAAGTTTGATTAAAAACAAACAGGGCAAGCTAAATAAAATAAAAATATATATATATATAAAGATATTTAAAAAAATAGTTTAATAAGAAAAAAAACATCATTACCTCTTAAATAACGTTGAAAAGGAGAATTTGTTTTTCTTTGGTAAGTCACCCTGCTTCAAATACTCTGAACTGGGGTTTAGGAATGTGTATAAAGCCTCGCTTTGGTTTAATCTCTCATCTTCTAAAACAAACTGAAAATAAATCGATTCGACTATATTGTTGAACACAGAAAGTAATTTAGTAATGTAAGTCCTAACTTGTGTTCTAAAATGTATTAAAAGTTTAGTTATATAGTAACGGTTGATTTTGCTAAGCAGCAGATTTAAAATGACACAGTAAGACAGCGCCATATTATATTAAAAAACCGGTCAAGTTCGAGACGTACTAACACACACAGGGTTCCGTTGCACTAAACAATATAATGACAGTAATTTTAACGCTCAACCATATGTAAATTTAAACTCCACAGTTAAACTAAATTTGTTTTTCATAGTAGTACTGCAGTTTGACGAAAAAGTCCAATATCTCCAAAACTAAACATCAAATCTTATTCAAAACAATTTTCGTTGAAAGTTTAATTTACGTTCTACAAACAGCATTTTTTTTCAGAATTTTCCTCCTCTTAATTTAAAAATTAGAGGGGGAGTGGGCACCATTTTTACGATTTTAGCAGCAAATATCTCATCAACCATTGATTTAAGAAAAAAAGTATTCAAGAGACCTTGATTTAATTTTTTAATAGCTATCGATAGACAGTTACATACGTTGATATGTTGACGGTTGTATTGTATCATCATATAAAACGGAAGCCGAAAAATGTCCAACTCCTAAGATACTGGTCTTACCTAGTTTAGGGGCCGGAAATCTGTCAATAATGTTAGACTCGATTGTACAACCAACTGTCCACATGTGTACTGTACCTTACTTCATCATTAGAAGTCTCCTGCCCTAATGCCCAATTCATTTGGGGTCGGCGCAGCATGCCTTCTTCTTCCATACTTCTCAATTACGTGTCATCTCATCAGACACCTCCTTTCTTGCTATAACAGCCTTCACAAAGTCCATCCATCGTTTCACATACTCAAAACTCATACATTAATACTCAAAACTTTCCTCACGACATTTTTCTCATTCCTTCGCATCACATGGTCATACCAATACAACCGGTTACCATACAATTTTTCGGTCACCGGCACCACTTTCATACTTTCTCTTATGTACTCATTTCTTATTTTATACATTCGCCACACATCCCCCTTAGCACTCTCATCTCAGCCAGATGCAAATGCCTTTCATTCAACCCTTATGTGGCCCAACATTGTTCCCTTTCTTGTGTACAAAAATATATATTTGATTTGAGATTTTTTCAACCCTCAGTTACATGTATGGAGCCCCCCCCCCCTATTTTTATTTTTTTAATAATGTCACATCGTATTTATGTAGCGGTTTATCTACTCTCCAAATGTCCACTGTGAGGTGCCTATAGTCTCGGAGTAAAATGGTTGTGACTTACGGACAGACAGACCGACAGACCGACAGACACACAGACGGACAGGACGAATATATAAGGGTTCCGTCTTTGCCATTTGGCAACGGAACCCTAAAAAGGTAATAGAGAAACCACCATCGTCTAAAATTGTACGTTGAAAGCTAAGAAGTATACTTACTTCTAAATATTTCTGTATCAATATTTTAGCTTTTTCTAAAGAGTTTTTGTCGTTCTTTCCAAATAGAAACTTGAACGAGTTCGTTGGTAGTTCTAAATTCTTCAATTCTGCACACATAGGCCGTAGTTTTCGATGTAGTTCCTGAAAATAATAAACCGTAAGTTGACAATTCATTGTATTTAGTAAAGTGGAATTTTCATTGACAATTCTTATCGTACATATTGTTGACTTTTAACTGACTTGCACTAGGCAACTTGCCCCTATAAACACATACAGGCATCACCTAATAGGGCCCATTGAAAAAAGCCATCCAAAAATTCAGGTGAAGGGAACAAACCTGAAATTCGTTCAAAGTCCTAAGCAGCACCCATCCCGTAGTTATTTGTTCAGGCCTATCATCTTCGTTCACAGATTCTTGTTCCGCCATGTGAACCACTATCACAAACTGAGGTGGTTTTGATTCATCTATTATCTACAATAATAAAACATTGTTTTAGTTCTTATAATAAATATCAAAATTGTGCAATTTGTCTACTATCCTCACCTTTTGTGCTAGCTAGAACCAGAAAGTTGATGTTTATTTTAGTTTATAACATTAAAAATCTTCTACAACTACTATTGATAAATAAACATCGTCGTCCTATCCAAATTAAATAGTGTGCAAGAGATAATTCGCAACTTGCGGTCAAACCTCACGCAACTCAATTTTATAACGTCGTGAAAGACTAATTTAGTCTGTTAATTTTGTGTTTCAAGTCCAGTTTCACTTATTTGACAGCAACAGAAACAATCTTTTAAATGACTAATGATACACATGCGTACAAAAAAGTTTAAATTGTTAGTAAAACTTTTTTTGTATATTTATATTTTTGAAATTCACTTGTCAAGGTTTTATCATATGTACAACAATGATTCATTTAAGATAAAGCGCGTCTTAAAATTAAGTCTCGTTTGGGAAGTCAAGGAAAATAAGGAATAACGATAAAATGACATTTGCTACAAGACTATTTGTATTAATGTTCAAAATTAAAATTCATTAAAAAATCTGTTTCCCCCTACCTCAGCGCTATGCACGGAGGCTCGCCACCGGCCCAGATGTTCTGCCCAAGTGTCGGTCCTCGCCAGGTGTGCCTCCAGTCGCATCTGTTCTCCTGCTAATTTCTCTACTTCATTCGCTAACATGGACAACGCTGGTGATTCCGGTTTTAAAGATGCGCGGAGAGCTGCTAATGCCTGAGAGAAAAATATTGGTGAATCGTTTTTAAATATTTCAGCGAAATTATCGTTAAGAATGAATAAATTAATAATTTATCTAAAATTAGCTTTATTATTATTGTTGCAGAGGAAACGAACTATTTTTAACAAGTAATTATTATTTCAAACAACGAACGTATAACACACAATTTCAACGAGGAAACCTTGCAATTTCGCTTTTATTTGTAATACGCCTCTCAAAGGACCGTAAGCAGAGCAAGCTTTAGAGATAATACGACAAAGCGAAATAAAAACAGAAAGATAGGATCTACGCTTGCGAATCGGCAACTACAGTATTTTCACAAGTTATTATGCCCTGTGACTGGGACTGAAGGTTAGTTTATTTTTTGTGTTTTGACATTCAAAAGTGCCTGTTATGGTCTAATTGAAATAAATGCTTTGAGTTTGAAAGAAAAAGAAATTGATCCTAACATTCTTGCAAAAAATAACGACGCCATTTATTGTACCGATATCAGGATTCAGGATCGATTGCTGAAGCTGTCAATGTTTGTGCTGTTTACATGAGACATAAGCAGTGATAGCCTAGTGGTGTGACCGTTGGACTGCCAAGTCATAGGTCTCGAGTTCGAACCCAAGGCACGCATCTCTGATTTTTCGGAATCAGGTGCGTATTGTGTAAATTATAACTTGCTTCGGTCACTCTGACACCAGGTTAGGTACTAACCACACGATAAAGAAAAAGAAGAAGATGAGACATAATTTGTGTTAATTGCGGAAACAGGGATCAAACGATTATTGATAATTAATTAATGTAGATGCAGAAGTAAAATTGGAGTTCTAAGGAAATAGAAATAATGATCAAAATTGTTGAAACATACTTGAATTTTATTATTATGTCGTTCCTGCAACTCGTCTAGTTTCCGCCTCGCGTACGTAGAATGTTCTGCGAGGTGTACAGTGCCGGCCACGCTCTCCGCTGACGACACTGACTCGTTTGACAACTGACGGTCTTCTATTGGCGATCTGTCTGATGTGATGTCTAGATGAATGGAAAATATGTGAGCTAGGTACTTTAGAATAAACTAAGTCGTTGATGATACATAGTCGAGCCAACAAAGGATCGAAAAGAAGATATTCGACTGTTGGCTAGTGAAATAATATTTTAAGAATAAAGTGTGTAAACAAAAAGCGTAACCAAACTTGAATATTTTTAATACCTTTATTAGCCTCCTCCGTAGCAAGTTCAGCGATCAACGCCGTATACTGATCGCTCAGAAGGAAGGAATGATAATATTTCTCCTGTATCGTATCCACTACTGTGTCCTGAACTTCATAGAACACTTCTGGGCCCTTATCTCCTAGTAAAAATGCTTCCATTCTTTTTCTGGTATCCTAAAAGAATACGACAAAGAAATAGAACAATCTAGATGTTGTTTGTGGATCCTTCGAATTGAGAAGCTTGGAAAAAAATAACAACTAGATGCAAAGCCAAAGGTGACCACAACCGCAAACCGCACGGCGAAGGATAGATTAGAAAATGATGCTTCACTGAATATTGCACTTTGTAACAATTTGAAGTTGACAATGACTTTATGTCGTAGACATAAAGTTCATTTTCGTAGAGCAAGCAGTACCACATTTACATAAAATATAATCTATTTTACCTTATCAACTTTAATCTCAGCACTAGGCGACCTAATGTAGGTATAAAATATCTCAGCGCCGAGCTGATGCCAGCTACTCCTGGGACTGTGCCTCAACTCCTCAACCGCCATCCAGAAGCCGACCAGGCCTTGGGAGCACATCGTCTCCAGAAACATCGAAAGGTATCGCCGTCCCGTCACACTCTCCATTATTTTGTGTAGAGGTAGAGTCTGTAATAGAATTGACAGCAGAATCAAACAATTGCGTATCGTAGTAAATTGCAGGGCATTTTGTGAGTATTATCAAAAGTGTTATGTTCTTTGTGTGTATGAAATTATGGTTCATTTTTACATGTGTTTTGTTAATACACATAACAGATTGAATATTTCGGCATGCTTGCGTACTCAGTGTTAGACGTTTTGAGATGCGAGTTTATATACTTATTCGACAACATAAACGTAAACTGACTACATACTGACACTGAACAAGGGCCATCTGGTGTCAAAAATTGGAAACAAAATTATTCCATATAAATTTATATTTTATTTACTTTGACTCGATCGAGCAAATATTGTCTGTGATAAAAACTCGCCCTAGACCAACAGGTGTGAGGGTGAATCATAATAAACACATTATCTAAATGTAATAGCTTAGCATTTAGTTAACGACGGAGACGTCTATATGAGTCATAGGATTAATATGAGTACTGTGTAGATTAGCAATATAGATTATATATGTCATAGTTAAGACAGTGGTACCTATTGTACCCAGATAGATACTGTACATGGGTAGGCAGACTAGGTGCCATCCTACCTACATCCTATCCATCAGTGTAGGTAAAGTAAATCTATACAAATAAATAATTGATGTCATTTTGTAATTTTAAAATAACAGCTTTTTACTGAAAGGTTGCTGAATGGATATACGGTACTTTTATCTTTTATAAAAATTGTCTGTATGTATGTCTGTTTGTTCCGGCTAATCTCCGAATCGGCTGGACCGATTTTGACGGGACTTTTACTGGCAGATAGCTGATGTTATGAAGAGGCTTAGGCTACTTTTATTTTAGAAAAAAGATTTTGTCTTGCAAAACAAAATAAAACCCATAAAATTGTTAAAAAGATTAGATTCAAACAGGGAACTAATATTTTTATAATAATTTCACGCGGATTAAAGTCGCGGGCAACAGCTAGCTAACAGTAAATAATAAAAGGGATATTAGTACCTTTACCTTGCTATCAGACTGATCCACCGTGGGGAACGCTCCGTCCCATCCAAGCTTTCTAAGGGCGGTTTCACACTCAGCTTTAGCAATAGTCAGCTGGTTAATGTACCTCTTCAGTTTTTTAGCGTCAGCCACTTGTTGCCGACTGACGTTTTGTGAGCCACTTTTTTCTATCACTTCTATATCTACACCCTTAGCTCTTTTCACGTTTTGTAGGGTAGTTGCTTGCATTATTTGGGTGACGATGTCATATCTGCAATAGTAGTTATAGTAGTGTAGTTATAGTTTTCACTAGAGGCATAGTAATCGCATTATTCGATACATTGGGCAAAAAGTAGGTTAGGTTATTATTTAGAGATTTATTACAGCGGTCGTTCAATGCAAGATTAAGGAGGCATCTTCGTGGTCTGTTCGTTCCATTCTAGACCTCCCAATGAGATGCTCGATCTCACCTGGTGTAAGGGGATGAATGAGGTCTCCTCAATCATCGAGGTCAAGAATGATAACTTTTTGTAAAGGCATTAAGAACTGAAACATTGGGTTCATGTTCGTAGCTTCCAATAGGTATAAACATGTTCGGATGATTGATTTTGCCTTTGTGTGGGGCAAGCATGGGCAGATATCGCACAAGACGGAGAGGTTTCCAAGGAGAAAGGGAAGGCCTTAGTCCCGCACTTGGACAGAATGTAGGCTAACAAAACAGAATAACTATGCTGCTGCAGTGAGCAGTCACGTGTAATTTTAATTCCTAACATTCAATTGCAGTCCATGTAATTATCGTAGTACTCGCAACCGCGCGGCGTGAGTGTATGACTAGATGATTGTATGAACATGGACGACGCGAAAGGAGTATGTAAGGACCGCAGCGGGTGGCGTCCTGTGGTTTCTGCCTACCCCGATGGGAAAAAGCATGAGTTTATGTACGTCTGCGACGTGAAACAATTTCAGTTAATAATATTATGTGCATAAGGAATATGTAACCCCACCCACATGAGAAAACGCGTGAGTTGATACAAATGTTTGTGTTGTAGTATGTATGTATATTATTTGCTTATAGTAAACCCGTTGACCAGCGACGGCATTAACAATCGTTTCGATGAACAACGCCGGCAAAATTTCTGGTTTCACTAACTACCGCAGCCCAAAACTGGTTTGAATGTGTTACATAAACTTTAGTTAACACAAGAATGCGTTAACGTGAATACGTTACAGAAATATTTTGTGTTAATATCAAGGCACTCGTGTCTGCCGGTTGCCGATTAGTTAATTTCAAACGAAAATATTTAATTTTAATGAGGTCGGTCGATTATGCAGATAATTCTGGAATAAGGAAGTTAGGCGACAAAATAATAATGATAACGAGAGAGGATAATACGGTTATATCGAATGTACCTATCTATTTTGGATATAACATCATTGTTCTATATATAGGGATAAGCGAAACCAATACTTAGTAGAACGCTCTGTGTTTCTGTTATAATATAACGCGAAGTTATAAATAAAGGTGAGAAAAGAAGGCAAACATCATCTGATCATCAGCACACCTCAAATGCACAAAAACATAAATTACATCTTTGATATGTGTAAAAATTATCCCGTGAATCAAATAAAATTAATTTATTTGTCTGATGCAATACGAGTTCCAAGGGTTGCATGCAAATACGCCAAGGCTAATATTTTTACCCTTGGCGTATTTGCCCCTACTTTTAATCAAAAGAATAATATGAAGTGCATATTCATAGCGGGTCGAAAAATTCCTATGTATTATCAGTTGTTCAATCCCTTTTTTATGACAATTATTTTTATCAAGCACCCATATCACAGGAAAGGCCTTGACACATAATAGTAATTGGTCGGTGAAAGTAATAAACAACACTATCAACACAGACTAGTACCATCGTACAGTATTTCAAGTAGGAACAAATGGTCGGATTCGGCTCACAAACACTGCAAATCCAAGCATGCTTCAGCTAATACGTTACTCGGGGCTTTCGGAGACAAGTGATAGTGTTTTTATGTTGTACAACATACCAAAAAGTTTAGTTGACGACCCTTTTTTATGGGAAATCCTCATGGATACTCTTCGTCTGAATTGAGGAGCTCCTACAGGCTAAAACTTCACTGTTCCTACTACTACCGAGAGTCGTGGGCCCGGGCGCACATGTACTTGTATCAGCTCGCCATGCCTTGCGGGACCTATCACCAAGTGCGCACTTTCAGCCATAGAGGCGCGCAAGGTACGCCACTCCTTTGGTAGTTGACAACTCTAACATCCGCATTTGATTTCATAAACAGGTCCTAGTTGGTTTACTGGTTATCTTTATTTATATACTGTGTTATCAATGTGCACTCACCGTAACCGTTTCAGCGTGTCGACATTGTTACAGCTATTGATCAGACGTATGTAGTCCTCGAACGTTTTGGCGTACTCGTGGGTCCGAACATGCATGGCGTCCACCTCCTTCTGAGCTTCTAAATACTGGATTATTTTCTGGTTTATGTAGTCAGGTTCCGTTATAAGGTCTATTGCCGGCTGTAAAACTAGAATTGAAGAACACATAATTATTTCATAGAGGTGAAACTCTTTAATTCTGGCAGCATTTGGACGTCTTCGTAACGTTAAAGTGTCAATTTGAATACAAATCCTAGATTAATTTGATCCTAGAGATTACGACGTAGCAACGCATATACGCAGGAGATTACGTGACGGAAAGAAGATTGCTTGGGCCTGCACTATTTTTTTAATTATCCACAATATAATCAGGCCATAAATACGGCGCGTAATTTGCATCGTAGGCGTAAGCACGTCGAACATCCATCGCATAGTTTTCGGCATGTGTATCGCTACCCCTAAACATACTCTATCTCTATCGTCATTATTGTAGGTACCTATTGCCCTAAATTTATTTGGGGTCAGTACAGCATGTCTTCGTCCATAGTTCTCTATTAGTCATCGTGTCATGAGCCACAGACTTTCTAAACATAGCATGCATAGTACTGCTAAATGTAGGTACAGTTTATTTGTCGCCAAGTCGTATCGCAAAATTGTGCCTGTATATGTAGCCCTTACTATGCACGCCTACGGTGACACTGACAGTGACCTCAATTAGACCAAGGTGACATGCAACAGGTGTTTACTTAATCTATTTTAGTTCTCTCTTGTGTTAGATCATGCCTTTGTTTAGAGATGCAGTGTACATCCTGTCAGCAAGTTTAGTGCAGATCTAGGTACTGCACAGATCTACTCTACATATCTTCTTGTCTTAGTTATACAGATTCAACCTCACAATTGTTTTATCACCTGTCCATAAGGTCTATTTTTATTTAGATAGATACTTTTTTGAAGTTGAACCTTAGTAAGCAATTGACTGAGAATTTTTATCAAAAGTGGTAAAGCATTAATGAAGGACTGTTCACACCTGGAAAAATATAATCCTGTTATCCTTACCTTTGCATGCCAGTATTTCCCTCATGAGGTGAGTAGCAGGTGCCAGTGAGTAGCACCGAGGCATAAGGAACATGATTATCAGCTCACTGATCTGTCTCAAGTAGTGCAGTTCTGTGTCAAAGGACATCAGATGAGGAGCCAGCGCAAATACTGGCGGTTGATTGAGTTCCAATCTGCAGTGTTTACATAATTTGTTAATTTCTTACTCAATTTAAAATTACATTTTGAATAAATCAGTTTATAAAGAGTTAGTGTTTATTATTACACTCATATTACATGTTTGAATGTAAAATTTTAATCTCTACACTTTTAATAACTTCAGAATCTAGCCTTTGTTAACACAACATCCAACAGTACTGTTTTGATTGGTTTCTAATAAAAATAATAACATATAAATATTACACTTTGCAAATCTAAATAAAACTACAACTTACGCACAACTCCTAGCAATTCTTATTCTCTCAAAATGCTGTGTGATCTTAGTCACCATGTCACTGGCCAGCAACTTCTCAGCATCAACACGCAACAGTCTCTCGTACAAGTTCTGTACTCCGCCCCACACATGCTCCTTGAACTTATCTATCACTGGCTCCGGCTTATGAGACCACTCCTTCAGCCAACGGGCCACAAAGTCTCGCAGGATATAGTCAATTAATAGCTGCAGCTGACTATCCACAGTGCGCCCAAATATGACAGGCAAATGAGACTTTTTTGTTGCATGAGGCCAATTTGCCTGATCCTCCTAGACATAGAAATACTGAAGTAAATATTACTGTGGTCGAGGATTGTAAAAAATTATAAATGAAATATGTCATACCTTTAACGTCTCCTCTATTTGTCGAACATCTTTTTCGACTTTATCCAATAAAAACAATGATGTTTGGTGCGGAGAAGATAACGATATATGACCCCAAAGCGTCAACACGAAAACTGCTATCACTATGAATAAACTAAGAAATAATAAATAGATCAAGCTCCATATAAATGGAAAATACCACACTATTGATAAACACAAGGGTGCCACAAAAACTGAGATCCATTTAATCATGATTTTCGCTCAATTTTCACTTAACATTATTTTTGAAAAAAATGTAAACAACTACGATTGATTGGGAATGTAAAGCTCACAATATTGTGAATAGCTTTAGATATTTACGATCGTATAACACTCTCTACGATTCATGTTTTTTAATTATTAATTATGTGCCATAGCGAAATTTGTGTATAGTTTTTTCCGTAAAACTGGCTCTAGCTCCCTCGTCCATTTATTCCCCCTTGCGTTCATTAGTTAGCTGTCAATAAAATATTTTATTTCTATTCAAACTGAAAACGAGATGCAACATTAAATTAAACCACAGACACAGTGTGTCTGAAAGAGACCACAAATAATTGAGAGCTACTCACAGACGTCACTTTGACATTATCAGACAGGATGGTGGGGGAAGGTGGGAGAGTAACTAGTGTTGTTCTTCTTAAGGACTCGAAATCGTCAATAAAAATAATCATTTAGTCGATTTAGTACCTAAAAGTTCGATTTAAAAAATATTTT
Organism: Standfussiana lucernea; assembly: GCA_964057025.1. NCBI lineage: Eukaryota > Metazoa > Arthropoda > Insecta > Lepidoptera > Noctuidae > Standfussiana > Standfussiana lucernea. Next base: position 7,223,161 of record OZ059788.1, on the reverse strand, counting down.
GATGTCTTTGATACCATCATGTCTTGTCTAAAAGTCAAAACAAATTAACAGATGTTTTGATGGGTTTTTGGTGAAAAACTACATGTGCCTAAAATTTAATGTGCATTTACGAGGCATTGCGTGATTAATTATTTTTGTGACTTAAGTGTAAAGTGCTCTGAAATCAAATCAGTGTACCTATTGCAGTTATATTGCATCACTGCTGGAAACTTGTATTATGTGGATCTAAATTATCTTTGTTATTGATTCCCTAATGTTAATCACTGTTATAATAATTTGGTTAAAATGTCTGAAATAGAGGCTACATATCTAGTTGTTGGTGGAGGAATTGCCGGCGTTACGTGTGTGGAAACACTAGCAATCTTGCATCCTGAGGAAACACTTGCAATTATCACAGCTTCTTCGTTAGTGAAAAACGTAAGCAATGTGAGTTTTTATGCCAAAACTATCGTAAAGTTTGATGTAAACGAAACAGAAGCAAGTTCTTTGATGAGAATTCATCCAAATCTAAAAATTGTTTTTGATTCTCTGAAACATGTTGATACAAAAACTCAAACAGTATATACACATGCAGGTGATAAAATTAAATACAAGGTTATGTGTATTTGTACGGGGGGAATACCAAGACTCATCAGAGATTCTCATAAAAGTAAGAGAATACTTGGGATAAGAGATACTGAGTCAGTGAAAGAATTTCAGGAAAAACTAAGAACGGGTCGTAGAATGGTTATAGTTGGTAATGGTGGTATTGCATCAGAAATAGTGCATGCCACATCTGGAATACAGAAAATATGGGTCATCCGAGATGATTACATATCTGCTGCCTTTATTGATCCTGGAGCAGCAGAATTTTTCCAGAACACATTTAAAAATAAAGAAATACAGCCTGACCAAAAGACTGTTTTAAGAAGACATGTTTTCGCAGAGGAAGACCAAGTTGTTTCTTTAAACAAAGACTTAAAATCAGCTGCATTAGGTCCAGATTGGTATAGAAAGTTGGAAGGTATAAAAGATGACAATGGTATACAGGAACTTGAAACCATTTATAAGGTTGAAATAAATTCAGTAGAAGAGACAAGTGACAAGGAGTATCCACTTCAAGTAGTGCTTTCAAATGGTAGAACTATTGAATGTGATTTTGTTGTGTCTGCAACTGGTGTTGAACCTGCTGTTAACTTCTCATGGGATGAAGAACCAGTAATGGGGCCTGAAGGTGGTTTAGCTGTAAATGAATTTCAAGAAACATCAATCAACAATGTGTTCGCAGCTGGTGATGTTGCCCATGCAGCTTGGGATCATGCTCCACATTGGTTCCAGTTAAGGCTATGGACTCAAGCTAGACAAATGGCAGGAATGGCTGCCAAAGCCATGCATGGGAGAATTATGAAAGAAGATGTGTTACAAGACTTTTGTTTCGAACTTTTCACACATTGTACTACACTGTTTGGTTATCAAGTTATTTTATTGGGAAAGTATAATGCACAAGGTTTAGGAAGAGATTATGAAATTTTACTACGCATGACACCTAATAAGGAATACATTAAACTTGTATTACAAAATGGTAAACTACAAGGTGCTATATTAATAGGAGAAACAGATTTAGAGGAGATGTGTGAGAATTTGATTCTAGATCAGTTAGATTTAACACCGCTTGCTGATCAAATTTTGGATCCAGATATTGACATTGATGATTATTTTGATTAAGAAAAATTAAAACCAACATGATGTTTTGTGTGATAACTGTTTATATACTGCATTACAGTCCTATGATAAATAGTACTTAATAAAATTATATTCTATTTTATACCCACTTGTAAAAACAACATTGTTAAAATATATTGTTAAGTTAATTCATGTGTTTTCATGTAATGAGGGATGAAACGCGTGTGACAAAAAGAGTGATGATGGGTATGAATGTTGATGGATGGAGAAGGAGAGGAAGGCCAGAGCAAAGAGTAGAATACTTATACCTATAGGCTGATGGTGACCCCCTGGGCCAGAGTAAAGATGGATGGACTGTGTGAGGAATGATATGAAAGCGAGAGAAGTAAATGATGCCGTGACGTCTCACAGGGGAGAATGGAAAAAGAAAACGTGTTGCGCCATTCCCAAGTAGAATGGGACAAGGGCAGAAAGATGCTGATTTACCTGATGAACTACGATTTTGCTAAGATTTTTTTTAGCATTCCTTATTTTTTATCAAGATAAAAATGAATTAAGTTGTCATATATTTGCACATCTCAGGTTTATTGGACAAGGCAATAAGATGAAATCATCCGTATTTTAGGTATTTAGACATGGTTTTATTTAGTACTAATCAGCAGACGTCCGGATCATGACTTGTCTATGTTTTACTCGCTCTGGCTGTCAATGTCAGACCGATGTTTGTGTAAAAAAAATAACTGATTAGTGATGCCAAAATTAAAATGAACCTAGTCGATCTACTTACGGACCAGAGTGAGTTATCGATTTGATTCTTTAGTCTGATGAAAACCATAATCCAAACATTGTTTTATCAAACGAATGCGTTTGTATAACAATACTTTCGTATTGACTAATTGATATTGTGATCAGGCACTAAACTGTCTTCATCCGTAGCTTATAATTAAGACTTCACTTCATACTAAAACAACAAATACCTAAGTCGACGAAGGAGAAAAATACAGGCCCCTGAAAAATGTTTCCGTTTTAATTTTTTTTTTTAAGATTCGATCTAATGTTCAAACTAATTTAATAAAGGAGTACTGTAATACAGCCTTAACAGTACTAAGTCAATAATAGGACGTTGCCGGCCTAGCTTGGATTAATTTCTCCACTGAAAAAAATGCCAGTTGCTACGATTATTTAAATTTGTGTATATTAAACTCATTCACAATAACCGATTGTGAATGCATACGAATCTTGAATCGATCCTAGTAGAATGTACATTCCAATTTCAATCGTGTGTCACACCACTAGTATCGTTACTCAAAAATTATGGTGATTTGACGTGTTCCGTGTTTGATGCGCGCATTGTTTTTCTCGATTTTACAATTTTAATTATTTGTTCTAATTCAGTAATTGACTTGCTAAGTCAACCAAGTCTTTCACCGTTTATAAAGCAAACATAGGTATTTTGGTATTTGAGGAGTGTATCAATAAGTGTGTGAAAGTTACTGTATTGTGTCGTGTTCTCCTTTGTTTCTTTTACAATTCACCGACGTAATTGTCCAAAATGCCTATATTGTTTAGTGTTGTGGCCCGAGGTACAGTGGTTTTAGCTAAATATGCAACATGTGCGGGAAACTTTACGGAAGTTGCGGAACAACTACTATCGAAGATACCGCCCCACGATGATAAGTTGACGTACTCTCATGGAAATTATTTGTTCCACTATGTTGCGGAAAACAAATTGGTTTATTTCTGCATTACCGATGATGTGAGTACAATTGCATTATTTAAATACAACCTTGAATATAATAAATAACAAGTACATTCAATTCATAATATGCTGATAACTTTTGCTTCAGAAATTCCAACGTTCGAGAGCATTCTTATTCCTGAATGAGATCAAGAGAAGATTTTCGACTGCATTCGGTGACACGGCTCAGACCGCCATCCCCTATGCTATGAATGGAGAGTTTGCCCGAGTACTAGCCACTGAGATGAAACATTACAGTGATTCTAAAGACCTTGACACCATATCCAGAGTACACGGCGAGTTGGATGAACTCAAGAATATTATGGTTAAGAATATTGGTAAGTTACTTCCTTAAAAACTACATAACACCACCACCATTACAGTTTGTCTTAACGAAACGCTTATTTCGCGAAACCGCAGATAGACCTGAAACATTAAACTTTCTTGCAGTATAACATTTTCTAAAATTCACTAAGCAAATCTTAAATGATACACATACACATTACCCATTATTGACACATTGTTGATAACAAGCCATGGCTGCATAGTGCTTGTTTACAATCCCATAATGTGGACAAACAAAAATAGAAAATATTCCGAATACTGTTATAAATAAATGCACATACACAGACAACTTATCAAACTACCTTGATATCAATGAAGGCTAAATGTTTAAATGCAACTAAATTATAAAGTTTCCACTAAGCCTTGGTTGATTTGGAGATATTTTAGCATCAGAGCTATGAATTAAAACTAAGTTACTTTGGGTTATTGACATTCATAAATATATTGAATAAATCCTCATTAAATTCAATCATTTTCCTCTTTGAAGTAGACATAAGGACTTTTAATCATTTTACTAAATCCCAAAGCATGTGGTCTACAAACATTTTAATTACTAACAATCCTGTATTATAGTACCTTTAATTAATTACATTTGATAGCTAATGAAGCTAGTTTGTATGTATGAAAACAATCAATTATTTTTTCTTCTGGTTTCGATAGCAGATTGTTTCATATAAATAAAACTTATCAGCCCTTATCTGTGTTTTGCGTACATGTAAACTGCACTATATACCTATCTATGTATGTGTCATTGACTGTATGTAATGGAGAGGCTTATTTACTTGTAAAAGAGTATTTAATCTATGAATGTTGTCAACATATTAGTCATATATTGTTTACTTTACATGGGAGGCCAATGCTTCAGTTGTATGCATGATTAGGTGCTAATTACAGATGTATATAAACAATTTCAATGGAATTTTGAGTTTTCTGTGCATAAAATACTCTAGGGTCTATATATTCGTAGGACCTAAATTAAATATTCTTTTGTTTCTGAAGCATTCGTAATGTTGTGATTTCATGCATAATAATTTTGCTTAGGGTAAAGTCTAATCATATTTAAGTGACCTACTTCCTCTTATCAGTCTTAGTTCTATGTAGATTTCTCCATTCACCTTAATAAACATATGTTTGAAGAGAATTATTATCTAGCATCTATTTAATAAAAACAGCATTGAACCCATTGCAAGCAAGGTTAGGTGTTTTAGCATAAGACATGCAAATTATTATAATATTCTTTTAATTTACATTCAAAAAATCATAAAAATATTTGTAGAATTTGCCATATTTTATTGCCTACTGTTGGCTTATATAACGTGTTTACACTCAGTACATTATAGCTTGATCCACCTTACAAGGCCTTACAATAATTTCATGTAATGATTCACTCATGACTAAACACAATCAATGTAATTATCTAAGGAAGGATTTATGCTTTGACTATGAATACTACTTACAATAATGTATAGTATAGTGTATTATAGGTTCCGCCCGCGGCTTCGTTCGCGTCATGGTACGAATTATCCTATGGGCACGTTTGAAATATAGCTTTTGACAATTTAGGATAATGTAGCTTCCCATTAGTGAAAGAATTTTTGGTATCGGATCAGCAGTTTCAAAGATTACCCCCTACATGCGAACTTACAAACTTTACCTTTGTATAATATGAGTAAAGATTTACTCAAACAGTAGAAAACTTGAATGCACTTAATAATAAAACATACCATACTGTACAGTCGTAAAAAAATATGTTAATTATTGTACAAAAATTAGATAACAGTCAGCTATGCAAATTGCTTCAGTTTACCATCGAGAATGAATTGTGTGTTTTTAATTAATTTCAGATAACATGGCAATGCGCGGGGAGAAATTAGAATTACTAGTGAATAAGGCTGACAATTTAGCGACGGGTGTAAGTATTTAATGATAACCTGAATTCTTCCACCTTTGTAACTGTTGTTAAAGTATATTTTAAAAGAAAAAAACGGTACTCCTAAATAAAATAATCTATCTAAATACAACATAGATCAATGGTGTATGTTTGAAGTTGTTACCTTCCCAGTAGAATCAATAAAGTATGTCATCATGAAAGTATGTCAGCATAATCAACTTGCCGTTTTTACTAGAACTAATGACTAGGTGTTTTACTAGAATTTTCCTCATTCACGTTTTAATACAATCAATGACCGTCCTATTTCAGTCCGTACAATACCGCCACACATCAAGAACGTTGCAGCGCTCCCTATTCTGGAAAAACGTGAAGATGTACGTCATAATGGGTGGTGCAGCAGCCGTAGCAGTCTACCTCATCGGTGCGATGGCGTGCGGCGGTCTCAAGTGGGGGAAATGCATCGGATAAACATGTAAACACACTTATATTATAACAGCAGATATCAAATATCATAACCATTATTAAATGAGTTGTTGTACCAATTTATGAGACACGGTTCTGAAGTATCGCGATTGTTTTATAAATGTTACAATGGTTATGCAATCATGTATGAATGGCTCTAAACATGATGTTGTTTAGGCAACTCGGCACGTGGGAGCCTCGTCCACGTCATAGTAGTGCCAATACATGTTTTGTAATTTATGCCAGTTAGCAAAACCATGATTTTCCCCCTGTTTCTTGTATTGATATTAATTCAAATTATTTATAAGTAAAATAAATTGAACATAATGGTTTGCCGAAGTGTGGGCATGGCCATGATAGAATAAGACATTCGTATGAACGCTCACATGTCTTCGCTCCTACCCGCTTTTGTTGTGAAACATCTTAGTGCCCCAGAAGCATTAACTTAAGAAGCGCGAGTCTCGCTTCATACGTTCTTATTCTATGAGTGTGACCTAGGCTTTGTCTTCCGTCGCATGACCATGTAAAATAAATAAAACAAGTTATTGCGCGACATCTATCGTCCAATCTACATACTCGCTTTAGGCAATTTGTTTGTTTGTATATTTTTTTTAATTCTAATTTTTCTTATTTCCTTGTATGTAGATATTCCAAATTTGAATAGAAGCCTTGAGTTCTGCGCAATATGCGTTATGTACTTATATTTTAAAAATATGACCAAGTTTTCGATATCATTAGACATTTAATCAGAAATTTGTGAAAATAATTAATAGGTACTCCATCATAGATAAACCCGCGTAATCGCCATGTATAAATGTACCTATATCGAACCTTTAAAGAAATGATCGCAGGCCACATTCAACATTATGTAAATCAAATAATTTAAAGAATGAATGAAATATTGTACATTCCTTGTGAATCAATTTTACCAATGAATTTTCTCTGGGTTTGACAAAAGTCACACCCAAATTTGGTCTGGTTAGTCAAAACTTGTTTGCCCAAGCATGTCTGGTGATTTTTTAACATTGTGTAATATGAACTTCCATACTATCTATTTTATTCACATATCAGTTTTTTAAATGAATCAAAAGATTGTATGTTTTTTGCGAGATGTGGAAGTGGCTGAATAGAAACTACTTAGTTACAATTTACACGAGCAGGAAGTTTTGCCGCCGGTATTTAGAGCGAAAAAGTGAAGTATGAAAGTATCGTAAAATTAAAAAGAACTAAACTTCCTCTCCAATAACACAATCAGTAACATTTGCTCCGAATGCTCTAAAATCGTTCAATCGATTTAAGATATTCGATCTAATCGTTTTAAAAATAAAGTATCAAACTTGTTATGTCATAAAAATACTTAAATAATTTCCGATCTTGTATTTCACTACCTGACGTACCTATCTCTTGATTATACAAATATCCGTAATGCCTACTAACGACGGCTTCATCCAACATCTGTTTCAACATAATTTCATTAATTTATTCAGCAAATTAAAGTCGTATCATTATTCAGCATTTTCTTCTGTAGTTAATGTTGATATGAGGGATATTTTTTTGTTGCTAGCCAGTCACAACTCTTTTGTTTTTTTAGTGCATGAAATTATATGGCATAGAAATTTTGAAAAAGTTTTTTTTTTTATGTAATGGTTTCTTTGTCACACAATGAGCGCCTTCAAATTAGAGGTGTGGTGAATCGCTTCAGTGGCGCCACAGTAGCGCGCCTCTGATTTTCATACAATATCTAAAAGCGCAATTGCAGCGCCGCTGTCGTGACACGCGCACGTTATTTTTGCGTAGTGAAGTAACACGCACTTATCAATTTTAACGTAACAGGAACTTTTAATATTTTTTTTTTAGCCTTTGAATTGTAGCAATAATGTTGTCTTCTCGTTAAATATGGTTATATTAGTTGAATGGTTATAAGTTGAAGTAACTCGATAAACAGGTTTCTGTTCAGTCTTAAGTTATTTGTTAACTTTACATCACTATATTGGCGTATCTTGTGTATCTTGTTATTCGCTATAATTATTTTGACAGAATAAAGGTCAGGAACGTTTTCTAATATGTACCTATGTATTAATTTATTGTGTATTTTGCTGTAATAAAATCAATAAGTGAAATGTTTCTTCTTCGTCAGAACTATTGCGTAACTGAGTTTTGAGATGAACATCGCTAAATTTCACTGGAGTGTCACGCAGCACTTCTTCACGCTTCTAATTTGGAGGCGCCCTAACTTTTTGTAAAGATCAATGTTACATAATATTAATTAAAGGCGGTCTCTGTTTTACCTAGATGGCATATATTAAAATACAACGTTCTGAGAAATTACGAGACAAATTCGTGAGGTGTTTGAATTAGTTCAAGCCAAGTTGTAACTAATTTTGATTTTTGGATTGGTCGTAATTGTATCAGATAATGTATATTTTGTGTACTGTTTGGTACACCGCTGCCTAACCCTTCACTCTTCAGGGATTACAAGGCGTGATAATATTTGTATATTTTGTGTCTTTATCATTATAATATTAGGATAAAAATGTACCAAGTTAACAAACAAACTTTTAATAAAAACAGACAAGATATTTTTCAGCGTGTTGTCTTTATAATTATTTGCACTACACAAACAAAACAGTTTTCGTGTATTGCAACTGTTAAATGGTTGCACCACAGCAGGGATATTATTTTAGTATTCACAAAAGCACATACATATTTATAAATCTTGTTTGTGGTCTGTACGTGGATTCTAGTCCTACGAGACAGATAGCAGTCGCGCAATTTTGAAACATACCTTGTGAAATTATTCAAGTGTCTCTATAGTAAATGATATTAAAGCAACTCGAAATTTTATTGAATGATTTGATTTATTTGACGAAGACTAGGGCTTCACCTGTCTTAATTTTAATTGAATCGTAATCGTCGAATTCTCTATATTAATTCATTTACATGTTATAGCATAAGTTCGTAAACAAAACTACTGAAAAAAAATCAATATGCATGTATAAATGTAATTTGTAGGTTCTTATTCTGTCATTGAGTTTTGGAATTAATAATAAAAATTGTTAGTGTTGTAGGAAATAGGTTATTATTACAATTAATTGCCACATTGAACTATGTGATATTTGCAGAGAGAGGGCAAAGGATTCCAAGTTATTTTAAAGTAAAGGACTCAAAATTTATATATATTTTATGACATTGTTGAGTCAATTTAATACATTGCCCTAAACACATTTAAGATAATTTGGAGTTACAAACTGTCCAAATATAAGAGAAAATTAAATTTATTTCCTTCCAAATGTACAACAAATTGGTGACAGAAAAGCAGTTTTAATTTGCAAACTGCGGTGAAAAAGGCATCACATGCGTTTAACTTAAATTATATGTAGAAAACTAAATAATTATTATGCATGTATCTCAAGTCGTATCCTTACGTTCCATATACCTACTACACCAAACATGTAAGCAATTGTTTTAATAAAGACTAAAAAGTATTGTGATATTGAGTGTATAATTGAATTATGTAAGTATAATCACTTGTTTGAAATGTATAGAAAGTATGTTATAAACTTGTATAGGTTACTTATAATTGTTTCATTTTCAATGAGCCCCGCAATCCGCATGTCGGACAGCGCTAATCCCATCTAGTTCCTGTTTCGATAATGTAGGAATGGCACCGTTTCCCGAATATCGGGTGCCCGCGTGAGATTGATCCCGCACCGCGCGAGGGACCAAGGGTGCATCCCCCGCCCTTCCCGCGCGCTGCGTTCGCTGCGAGCGGCAATCGCGCGCCAACCTCTGCCGCGGGAGGGCGCCGCCGACGCCCGTCGCGTTCTGTACCACGCACGTGCTTACCCTCCTACTACGTTATCGTGTACCGGTGTGAGTGACTGCCCGTTGAATTATTCCGTGTCAATACGCCTCCGCCTCCGCCGTGCGATGCGTGTTTAGCATACGTATCGCACAATTGGCTGTCGTGTGTAAATGAATATGTTTGTTCTTGGGCATTATTGTTGTTCCCGAGGGATCGGCGGCGATTGATATCGCTCACGGATGTGGTATTAATATTAATTTTAAACGTGCCTTATCGTTATCATAGAACGCTCTAAGAACGGACCCTCTGTTCGGCGCAAGATTCTTGTTAGAATCTATTATATTTAGAAGCTTTTAAATTGTTAATTGTTATCATCAATATGGTCAGTAGTGCGTGTAACAGGCTTAAAGAGGGGGTCCAAGGATGATTGGTATTAATATTTATAATCCGGTTTGTAACGAATGCTGTAATTTATTGTACCACTGACCAAAATAAGCGGCAAGATGTATTACCTGAGATACATATTCATAACTTACCCGCCATACAAAGCGTCGAGATTTGATTGATAGTACTTTCGGCAGTTTCGGTGCTCGTATAAAGAAGCCGAATGCGAATACGAGTCACCACCGCTGGGTACTGGGTAGTGACGCACACAGATGTTGTTAAACGGCATGTGTCGGTGTGTGTCGGTTATTAGTGGCACAGGAAGCGGTGTCGATTTTAGGGAAGGTTACACTAGGAACGGTTCACAGGTCATTGTTCTTTTTACGTCGTACCGGCCTTTTTGTTGCGCGACAAGATAAATTGCTATTGTTTGCCTACGAGCTTTTTTTGTTGCGTTGAAGACATGGGGTATTTTTTTATTAAGTAAGTCCTTAGGTACTTTAAAAGTTTGAAAGGATCAGTTTTAATTAATTATTTCGTACACATCCTATTCTGACTTGGTAAGTAACAGTAATGCCCACGAATAAATTCCAAACTAAATTTCAAGTTCAACGAACGAAAATGGGTTAACTACACTTTCGAAATGTCGCACAAAGTGAAAAGACAGTTCTGACTGGCTCTAAAACTATTCAAGCGAAGGATGAAGGAATAGTGTTTACAAAAATGGATGACAGTTCACCGGACCTGTCGCTAAAGTTGCGACGGGGGTCCAGCGATTCTCGGGAATCGTTTTACATGGACTTCGCGCAAGGGATCGACTCCGACATCGAAGAGGTGACGACGATCGAGCGCGTGATCCCTGAGCATCCGGGCGGCAGACAGGAGGGTGATGCCGACACGCTGGCGACGCCGTCTGGTCTCGAAGAGAACAAGGAGCTGGGGCAATGGTGCGTTATTGTTTTGTTTTGATTTACTTAGAGCTTTTATAAAGCAGCAGTAAATCACTGCTGCTTTATAAAAGCCTTTTCAACTTCAATGGTTGAACGGAGATGTACCTCGAAGCCTCATTTGCGTAGGACCTACTTACAAGATCAGCCAATTTTTTTTTCTCTTATGGTATCTAGATGAAAAAGGCAGATAGTTGTTTTGCTATTTGGGAGAACTGTTCCTAATTTCATGATATTTTGATGATCGATTAGACGATTGATCGAAGAACGCCTTCGTGCTTTTTTGCACGAAGTTATTCAAAACTTCAAAAGCGATGCGATACTCTCTAAAACGTTACCTATCCAGGTTGAACTTGGAAACCTTAGATTCGCTAACACACTAATAAGAACAGGAAGTGTCCACGTTAATTACACGTTACCTGCATTTTGTTTACACACTTAACACGGCCAGCAATGTGGGGAATGCTGAATGAATATCACTTAACACTAAATAAGCGGTTAGTGTCCTAAGATACGATTTGGCACGCAAGTAGGAAGATAGGATACCTACCTGAATTACCTGCCTATATCTAATTATACTTGGATCGTAACATTTGTGGTCCAGACGACACCTATTGCCCCGGACGTTATTACCAATTTTTTGCCAATGTCGTAGGCAGATTGATTACTTGAAGTGATCACATTTCGGTGTCAGTTTATCTCAATGTTTCGATGTGAATATACCTATGACAGCATTAAACCGCGCCTCGATCTAACGGACCGAAAATTAAGAAAATAATACCTACTCGTAACAATATGTTCTATGCAACTAAAGTATATTTTGTGTTAAGTATAGTCTATGAAAGATAGTTACTTAAATATTTGTAAGAATTAACCAAAGGTTCGTAAAATAAACGAGTTGCTCCCAATTTTCCTTTAATAGGTAATCACCTATTTTAACTGGCATTTCAGCCGTACTTACCCGCATTATTTTCACGACCCTAATTTGTCTAATTTCGTGAATTGTCCCAAATCTCGACAACAAAATAACACGGCTATAATCGGTTTGTTAGACACATTAGCATAATCATGAGTGACTGCGTTTACGCCCCGTCGACACTGATGTAGGGTTTACAGCATAAAACATTGTTTCTTAAGTTCCATGCTTACCTTTAAGCTGCGTGTTTTTCTGTTACCCTTACTTTTTAGGATTTGCAGAGAAGTTATTAGCCTTTAATAAACATACCACGGTCTTATAAAATGGTTTTTTCAAAGCATAGAGTTATCAATTTATCATAATTAGAGAAGAGAGTTATCAGATATCAAACGAGAAAAGATATATGCCTTCAATTGGACCCACCTAGGTATCTATTGATTGGATAAATCCACAACAAAAAAATCTAGGTATGGTTACGATTGCCTATTATAGGATCGGTAAACAATCAGTCGGCAAACGAAATACCTACCTGCTATGCCTAGCCTAGAACTCTTTCCATTTACTGCTTGCTTCTTTTAGGCATCATGTAGTTAGGTACCTATAACAAAATCATTTGGTAGCTTACTACAATAAACTTATCAAACTAAACGGCTACCCAGACGTAGCCTACAAATTAAACACGCCCTGACGTTAGCAAACAAAGCAGTGCAGTAGGGAATCCGAGACGGTTTGTCTTTGGACGGCTCCTGACCGCCAAGTCAGACGTCTAGCCTGGAATGCCGTCTAGTTAAGTCTGGCTCACAATAATTATGAGATTCACTTAATCTACGGAACGAGACCACTTTATCTTGAGTTGAGCTAAATACTTCTCTGTCTATTCAGTTTTCAGTCTTTAATAATGACGGTAATTAGAAGAATACCTAAGTAGAACTGTAAAATGATGTATTTTTGTTAATCTTCACGTAGAATCTGCACTAAAAATATTATGCAAAGGGTGAAAATTAATCTTCCGAAGAAATCCAAAGGTATTAGAAAAATCAATTTACTGACTAAAACTTATTAGTAGGTACAACATTATAAAATAAAATTATTATGAAAACCGAAACCATTCAGGCCTGTAATTGCTGTATTCGATTTTCAAACTGATTAATATCAATTTACGAATGTCAATAATGGATTCGTAAGAGGATTTGGATAGCGATACAATCAAATCATTTCGCGTTTCCAATTCCGTCGGTTTATTTTAAAACCATGTTTGATTTGCGTTCGGTACATTTCGCTTCCATACATTTTTAACTCGGCTGACACCAGCTACACTGGGGAGCATCAATGATAGGCAGTAGGTACCTAGGTATATTTATTCAAATTGCTCTGAGGGTTAGCGATGTACCAATGCGAATATTGTCAATAGGAGCATATGTGAGGAAAATTGCGTGTATAACAATCTTTTTCGACTTAGTAGGTTATGACATAACTTTTCTTTGCCATAAGAAACCCCTTCGCGTTTTTGTAGGGTCTTCTTTTCATCATTATCTACAATTTTCTTCCGTTTCGTAAAGCTGTAAAAACATTCGGTACAATTCCCAAAATATTTGAACACTGGCTAAATGGACAGTATCTAACTTAAATAAATAAGCGATCAATACGCATCGTGCTTGACAGTATTTAATTTAACGGAATGGCGAATTGTTAATAACGAGTTTAATAATTGACATTATGCGCTTTGCAACAACACTGAACCCAATTAATGGCTGCTATTTGCATTGTGTTTCAGTTTATTTTGGGAGCAGCCTGTATAATATTCATGTTCAATATTTGGATACAAATATTACCTATGCGGAATGATACACCGCTACGCTTAACAAAATCAAAATGTTCAAGGTGGTATCAATGGAAGCTACTTGAAGAAGGTTTTTTTTATAACAGGTAGAGAATGACATCAATCTTAATGCCCTGTGTATTAAGATTGACACCATTCTCTACCAAAGCTCGATTGTTAAACATCAATCTACAAGCAAATACCTACAATCGCCGAAAAGGACCGGGATTTCGCGGGTCAAACACGAGTATTACGGGCACGGCGTAGTAAAGCACAAAGAAATGAAGCCGAACATGAAATGTGTGTCAACGGGACCCGTCAGACGGGTTGCTATGGGCTTTCTCTCGAGCGCCCCGGGGTCAGATAACAGACCACATGTCGTGCGGTTGCGCACCCGGATTGACTGCCTGACTAATGTCTGTCAAGCAAGGAGTTCTAAGAAACTTGGAAGTCGTTGCCCAACTATGGCTAGTTAGAAATAGGATTGTTTTTCGATCACGTTGTGGCTTTTTTATTGTTAAATTAGTCACGGTTGTAAAATGAGATGATTGTCTTGTGGTTTGGAACTTTGAATGTTTTGGGTGCTATGTGGAGGGTTTGGAATTCGACTAAGAATTCTAAAGTCGGAAAGTTCACATCGATTCCCGTTCTTATAGATTTAAAATATGGGTTTTAACAGAGTCCTTTTGCAAGTTTGTCCTTACTTAAAGAAACAAATCCAACGTTTTAACGATGTGGGAAAGCTGGAATGGGGTCCACAAAACTTATGTGGCACAAAACGTGAAGAAACTCATACATACATAAGACCTTCATAAAATGTAACGGCAGGAGGTGGCGCCACCACCAACTTTGGCATCAAATTACCGACATAGCGGGAATAATGGCTGCATGAATGTAATGTGTCGGTGATATGGGTCTAGAAGATATCAGGCGTAACTCCATACGATCCCAAGTCTATTCCTTTGTTGGACAAAACTAGCTTTCGAACGAGGAATCTCATTACTCTAAATTATTTTAAAAAACGTCAGCAAAGCAGTTTCTATCTTTCCAATTTGTCACGGAAATAAAAGTAAAGCGTCTATATTAGTTCTTTGAACTAACGTTAACATTTTACAATCTTTATCCCGTCTCCATTCTCTGTTCCGACACCCGGCGGGTTCCCCCACAGAATCACTCCGGCTCTCGCCTCCGCGGCTACAATACTTTTAACACTTCCATTCCCACTTTCCGTACGGAACAGTAATAAAGATACAATGCTCCAAAATAGACCACCGTCGTCGGAATTAAAAAGCGTGAATGGCGTCCCTTTAATGACTTTTTTACCGTCACTCGAACTGAATAATTTCGTCGTTTCGTTCCAATCATTCGTGAAGGGTTTTATTAGGGAGCCATTTCATTTTATTCGGAGCGGTAGGTACTAACTGCCAATTTGCTGTGTTTCTCTTCTTTGTATGGAAAAGGGATGAATTTAATGAACATAACTGTATGAAATATCCACTGTTTATTCTCCGTATTCGTTCTAGATCGAGTTCAAAGCTAGTTATGCCTTTGTGTACTGCCCGCCTTTAGTGCCTTCAGACTCTCATAAATATGTGTATGATAGGTACCTCTTCCTTTGTACGAAGGTACCCTGAGAATGTTCGAATATTCGTTCACGAAAAATGAGGCATAAGTGTTTTCCTTTAACTGATTTTGGTGTTCGGCGATGCTAAAAAATGTTCGCAATAACTTGTGAAAAGATTTTGCGAAGTTGTGAGCGAAATTAGCGACAATAGTCCATAGAAAAGTTTCAAATTTTGCCTGTCCTGGGGACAATATAGGATTTCAACATTATTTGTAGGCAAGGAAAGTTTAGGCTACAGGAATACCCTCGAGTCCCTTGCTTTTTTAACGAATACATTGTTAAAATATTGATCAATCAAGTCTTTTCATCAGGGGTTGATTTGAACACGGATCACGTGCTATAAATCATGTCTATAACGGGGAGGTCACGTTTGTAGGGAACATATCTGTCTCGTAGTATGACAACGCACAAATTGTTATTAATGCGCTCTACATTTCAAAACACACGTGTCTACGCCTACTTGTCGAAGTAAAGCTCTATGAGATTTGTTCGCAAATCTCGTGATATTCAAGTGCAAATCGATAGAGATTATTGCTAAACTTCCAGCTTCTGTCGACTTTGCTTCTGTGTATCGTGCGATTTTAGGGCCCTTAATGGTAAAAAAGACAATGTTATCAAGGATTTTTTTTAAGAATATCAGCCAGCGTTACTGTTAGCTATTCATAAATTTGCAGCTGCTCTATTAACTTTAATAAATAGGATTAAGTTACATACCAACAAAAAACTAATGAAAGCTAACCGCAACGAAACGTGTAACCAAAAAAAATTTATAGTAGCAACAACACTCGGTCACTTTGAGTTTACTGGTCAACACACCGCTAAACCACAATCCACAACGCAAGCCAAACAGTTGTCAGTTACCCCGTCACTCGTCTGATCCCTGCTAGTGATATTATTCCAGTCATTGACTTGACGCGAACATTCAGCTTCGCGGCTCATTGAAACTGTGTCATAAGCATAACTTCTGTATAAAACCAACATTTGTGCTGTACGTTGGGAGATTACTTTCAGCTTTCCTAAAACGTTTTCATAGAAAAAAGGTAATGGATACTGAAATGGCTGTAAAGGCTTTTGGCTGTAGAAGTCTATACGATAATTCCGCCTTTTACAAATTTGAGACGTTTCGTTACCATTTGTGGTGTACCGTCTACTATTAGTAGCAGCCGTAGTTTGCTAGTCTCTATTTGCGGCTTCGCCCGCATAAAACTTGTGTTTTCAACTGCCAGTTCATGGGAATTAGTTTACTTACATGCTAATAGTCTGGGGCAACTTCGAGTCTATAAAATTAGAGTCTAATCCACAAAAAAGTTTTTGGATTATCGGATTGAATGTTCGATCTTTGTCACTTTTGAAAAGGTGAGTAGGTAGTCCTTGTCAGGGCGAAGTTTTATTTCTGAACTAAGTTCTTTTCCTTCGTCTATGAACTTTGTATGGATAGAAGCAGCTGTTGGATTTCCTTGTAAATCTATATATGTATGTACGTAACGTCGGGATTCTGATGACTTAACGGATTCTGAGAATGTTTGATGTGAAGTTTTCTATTTATGACAACATGTGGTTCTGAATGGGAAAGATTTTCCAGTAGCTGTAAGTATTTGAAAGGATTTTTCGACGATGCGATGTATTGAATAATAATTCTAAGTCAGCATAGTGTGGTTTTGAAACGTGTGTAAATTAATATAATTTATTAATTTAAATAATTTTAAAATAATTAATAATTAACTTATTTTGTATCCGATCATACCTACTAGCTGTGTGCTTTAAATCCAATTTCTAAGGCGCAAATGAGCTAGCCATAGAAAAAAAAAATTACCGGTATACCTATCTCTTTACTCACTGTTCTGCATAAAGACACAGAGTAAACTGTAATTTACTGACAATGGAGTCGGATCTAACGTATTTTTTTTCATTTTGTTAACCATTCACATCACAGTGACATATGGATAGGCAGCGAGCAATAGGCCTTTGTTTTGGCTCGCTGTGGAAACATAAAGTACACTATTTTGTTTGTAAGCTTTCGTTCTACTCGTAGATAAGGCACAACAGTTTCAAAAAGTGCACGACGAAAAACAAGCACAGAGTAGTTTTGGAAATGCAACGGACTTTGTTTGTATGAAACAGTTTTTGTGGTAGACAAAGGATGGAAAAGAGATCTCGCGAAATTGTGACGATTTTAATACACTGGCCTAGAATAGGAAATACAAAAATGTTAGTTTGCAGCTTTGTTGTCTGAAACTTCATTCATTTTGTCTATCAATGCTATAGTTTTAGAAAATAATTAGTTTTTAGTTTTCCAATATCAAAAATAACCTACAGAAATTCTCATATTCACGTATACGCAACAAATAAGTATCACTAGAGACCGTCGACTACACAACAGTCCATTTTTAATAAAAGAAAAGCCACATACTTTTAAATTTCTTTAAACTACGTCTTGTTCTTATTTTTAAATACTCTTTGTAGTTTTCTGAAAGTTATACCTACGTCACCAAATCTCTGCCTCAAATACCAGTGGTCTACAAAGTAATAAGAGGTCCAATTCGTTTACACTTCTCACATCTCTCAGAAAAAAACGTGATTGTACATTTCAAAATATATCGACCTTATCTGTCCCGAAACCTAAGGTTAATTTATTTTCTCGTCTACATGCAGCCAGTAAAAGTCAAAGGTGGTAGCTAACATCAAACAACGTTCAACATTCAATTACCGACACATGTATTCGTCAATAGGCACAGCATTGTTAATATCCGCGCGACAAACACTTGACGATGTGCAACTAGCTTCACATCCACTCGCTTTGTTGAGTGGAAAACTCGAAAATACGGGCTTTGTGAGATATTTGGGAGATTTTTCGGTGTTTACGCATCACATACTTCTAAGCTATAGACAGATAGATAGTGTTCTATAAAACTAAACACTCTAAGGACATTTCGAATTCGCTGCATCTGCAACAACATTTTTTGTAGAAATGTAGAAGAGCTTGCTAGCTTGGCTTATTTTCTTTTGGAATCTTCTCGTTTTCTTTCTTCTTCTTTGGATATTATTTCGAAGATTTTCCGATGATTATAAAATGGCAGGATCTTTACTACCTACTCTAGACAGGGTGAGTTTTATTTCAAACACGAACCTTTTACGTTCTTCCACGAGCTACATTTTCTCCTTCTTCAGTTGTGTGGGTTGTGTGGTGCCTCATTCTTCTTTAACATCAACCAACGTTGAACATTCAACTACCGACACATGTATCCGCCAATCGGCACAGCATTGTCAATATCCGCGCAAACACTTGAGCGCGCGACGTGCGACTAATTTCACGGCGGTCCGCGTCGATGAGTGCGCTTTAAATCACCTCGTTACGGCTGCCGTTTGATATGAGCTACATACTGGGTTTAATTAGAGCTGAAATATCGTGGTAAGGGTAGCAGCTAGTAGTCTAGACACTAAGAATTTAGAATCAATGAGGCCATAACGTTAAAGACTAGTTATAGCTTACCAGAATGGATTTTTTAAGTTTTGCAGCAAGGTGTCACAGCTTTCGCTAAATGCACTTACCTATCTAGAATTACGCACATGTCTGAATGAGATTGATTCAATCAAACAACAACAACAATATCGTACTAGTGAAGTGTTACTGACATAGTTTTAAGTTTCTTATACTAACACTAATGTTATAGTATGTTTATTTAGGTTAAGTTATTTATCTATGGGTCTTTGTTACCTGAAAATTTGTATGAAACTTTGTTCACGCGAACGCAGTCGCGAGCAACAGCCAGTCTTAATATAAAAATCCAATTGATTTTAATAATAATCATCTTTATTAGGTAAAACATAATACTGAATAACACATTCGGATTTTGTCAAGGGCTGGGGTGTTTCCTAGCCTGTAATTAGGGCTATTGTTGCGGCTTCGGTCCCTTGTTATATCATATCATATATATAAATTATCGTATTTCGTTTCAAAATAGACGTACCCATAAGCAACTATTCAAATGAACTAATAACAGGTCCAAATGAGATTTAGCGTGGATATGTACAGCAGACACAATCAATCCAATTCAGCATACGTGAAATTCAGTCCTATATTCATGCAATTTGCACCACCAGCTTTTTCACGCCGATCCATTTCACCGTATCGCCGACTAAATTGGAAGGCGAAAGCCGAGCTTTATAATCAGTCAGTGGGAGAACAGCTTAATTTACATGACGAGCTAATTCTGCATTGTGAACACGAATAATTGCTGTACCTAGTCAACTTTGGAACAACTACGGCGCAAAATTTCGTATTGTCGTGGAAGCTTGCAAATTGCTCCTGTATTTTCTTTGTTCGAATTTCCCCTGTTTACGCGACACGCTAGGAAGTAGGGGGGATTGGGGTGCGAAGGGGGCGGGCAGGAAGGTTAGACGTTAAAAGAAAGAAGCTCGGGATTGCAGGTGTTTTATTGCGGTCCGGTGCTTGTTATGTGAAACCCTACAGGTTTTTTTTTTGCATTTTTTCGCGATACGTTTAGTTACGTTTATTCGCCGTTCTTGGTGTTTGGTCACACCTGTGTCAGGCACGTGCCCAGTTACAGGGTCGGTTATTGCCATTGCATTTAGAAAAATAAAGTTTTATCCATTTCCATGATGTTTAATGAACTGGCCGCAAAACACAGTCTTGGCTGGAAAAGAAACTACTTGATAGAGGAACTAAAGTACAAATTCTAACAGTATTTCATTTTACGAAGTTCTCAACCCCGCATTTGTAAGTAGGCAGCACTTACCAAGCCATTAAGAAATCGCGAACCTCCAACAGCCCTAATTGTCCATACCACAAACTCACCTTCATTAAAAACTGCTGAACCCTACAACATTACGGCCGTATGAATATTTAGTAGTTATTTGCCTTCCGCACTTTGGACTGCTCAAATTGCACAAATAGTTGCCGCCGCCCGCGCTGATATTAGCATAAAATGAGCTTTTATTATGAGCATGCCAGCTTAGCAGACCGCCATCGCCACACTGCCACCCTGTAGCCTGCAACTCCTGCAACGCTGCAACATGTTATTAATGTGTTTAATATTCTGAAGACAGGTTGACGATGTTTGCTTTTGATATACGTCTCGTGTGGTGTGGGAAAAGCAGGGATGGTTCGCGATGCTGACATTGAAATAAGGTCTAGTTTTGGCTGAACTAAATATCAGAACTCTCAGGGTAAAACCTCAGCCTTAACCAGCTAAAGCGACCGTGCCGTGCTCTGTAGCGTATATTATGGTCTATTTATTAGTAAGGAACAGAAACTATTCCCTCGACTGACTTTTACGATTTGCGTGGGATGAAAGAACCACTAAAGGGCTGTTTTTTATGTCCCAGGTCAACGGGATACGAAGTTATTTACGGCTTACAATTATTTAGGACTCTATTCTTCCGGGAAATATGTATAAGGATAAATTTTGAGATTCTAAATTCATATATGTATAATGCCATATGGATTCTAAAGGACGCCAAATCAAAACACATCATAAAGATGGTGGTGATTTACTCGAAGACAATCTATTAATTCCTGAGCGGTCGGTAAGCAGAGGTTCCACAACACGCAAAAACATGTTCGACTCCCTAAATATTTTTTCCACCTTTTCCTTGTTCTGCAAAAAAGAAAACCCACCGAATGAATCTCCATCATTACACGATACGTCGAGACGACGATGAAGTTAACTTAGGGGGAGCAACTTGTTCACAAACTACAACTTTCTGGTCATCGCTCATGGATTTTCTTACCTTTTCGACGACAGACCGTTTGAGAACGATACAAAGTCCAAGAGCTCCTCTACAAAATACAAAAATGGTTAGGATTAAAAATTGCGAAGAACACAAATCGAATGTTATTTAGTAGTTCGCCGCACAAGACCCTGCTTGTAAGATGAATAATATACAAAATAACAAAACAAGAGATTCGTGAGAATCTTCCAACTTTGCTAATAAAGACAACTTTCCCCAAACTGGCGTGAACTTAGTTGGTTGTAGCACAGTGACCGCATCATATATTTCATTTGTTTCATTTAACACGGTACCCAAATAGCCGAAAGTTCTCAAATGTGCGGTCCTATGGTTGTCTAGGGAAGCGTTGAGTATTATTCCGGAACATAAATAGTTATAACGTTGTAGTACAGAAGTACCACTTTTATTATTGGCTGAATAAGATCCCAACTTTTGTTTTCATCCATTCCCCGTTCTCAAAATTTCTAGTTATACGAATATACGCCTTACTACCTACCTACTTTTTGTATGTCGTCTTCCAAATTGCCATTAGGGATTGCAATCCCGCAGCTCACTCAATCCCGCGGGATTGATATGCGGGATTGATCAATCCCGCGCGGGATCCCGCGGGATCCCGCATATTTGATATTATTCACAGTAGTTCAACTTTTTGCCCCGTTTGTACATAAATGTAAGATAAAGTATTAATTTTTTGATCTTATAGGGCTATAAGATCGAAAAATTAATACTTTACCTTATTTAAAATTATGTTGTATGTCTGTCACATACAGAAACGACGCGCGAAGCGCACGGTGAGTCTATGTGAAACTGACTGACACGAACGTCACGAACTGACACGAAGCCGCCTGCCAGCCCCCGCCACTGTGCGAAACGGCAACGTCGTGCTCGAGCCACTCGCTTTCTTACGCAAAACTTCACGAATGTTTTAGCGGTAAATTTAAATTTGCGGGATCCGCGGATCCGCGTTTTGAAGGTGCGGGATCCAGCAGATTAATAAGTGGAGCGGGATCCCGCGGGAATGCCGGATCCCGTTTTGCGGGATTGCAATCCCTAATTGCCATGTTTCTCGTTCTAACGCATACCTACTGTGTAATTCTTACTGGTTTGCAATTAAAATGCGGTCGTGCTATCTAACAAGGCAGTGACGATATCATTGTTTGCTTTGACTGGTACAATTGCTTTGCAATGCAATTTAAATCCTGTATATCTGAGATCACTGTTATCTCTCAAAGCACGGAGTGCACCTTCTCTATCTTATTATTTTGTGATAACGTCCCGAGCATCAAGCCCGGGGCTCACTTGCGGACGACGGACGAAGGAACACATTGCGACAGCTGTTACTGCACCGACAAGACACATCTACCTTATATTGGACGTTTTATTGGACAGCATTAAAAATGAATCGTTTATGTAGTAGCTTTATATGCATTTCTCCGGAAATGGAGTTCGCGCGGTAGTGTATTCTGTGTTGCTGGATTCTTTGAATGTGTGGGTTTAGATAGATCTTACATCCTTCTTGCTGCAGTAAATGCAGATCGGACATTTATCTGTGTCTCATGTTGCTTCTAATTGGCTACGCGACATCGTTTTCTTCTGTGCATATTCTAAACGACTTGTACCATATTTTCCTAATGTAAATTGCTGATGTGAACCGTCAATGAAGTTTTTGTATCATCCAATCCAACCCTTCTCTGCCATTCCATGCATTTGAATTCCGACTCCGCCCACTTTCAACCCAGAAATTAAGCTTCAAATTAAAAGTAGGATTCTGTCACACAACGGCGGGCATTACCATCCTCACTCGCATTAGAATTCCGAATTCATCTTACCATGGCTTAGCTTACCATAAAACGATATTCTTGGTCTTAGCCTGCACAGCTGCCGTCGTCGTGATTATTCAAATTTCGTCGGCTCGTCGTTTGCGAGATGCCGCGGATAAATAGATATAAAACCAAATGTAGGCCTCACAGGCTTATTTATCTCTGAATAAATTGAATATGTTTGCAATTTCTATTCTAATTGGATTTGTTTTATTCTGACGATATTATTTCCACCTTTTGCTTTGAAGTCGATTGTTTGTTTTCAATTCGAGCATTAGATACTTAGCTTTAGTTCTCATTAATTAGACACAATACATCTTTACTACTTAATCACTACCACCACGTAAGTCATCGTGACATCAGCAAAAATGCTCGCTTCAAATAATAAAGACATCACATTGAACTTATTCGATCAGATATAACATCTAACTTTAAGCTCCTACTTACCAAAACACACACGTCGTTCCCATTCAAAAGCGATTTATCTAAATCATATTAGAAGTCACGGTAATACAAGCTGACTGGCAGATAATGGTGACGTGCATTCAATTACGATTAAATTTCCATTACGCGCAAAGCTGAAGTCTGGCTTTTGACAGATTACTAGAAACTGGGAGTGCGCGGCATTGAAAGGGTTAATTTGTACAGAGTGCTCAGTTTATGGATGAAATATGTAACTGGATCAAAATGTAGAACTGAATTATAAATTAGCTGCTTATTTGCTTAATTAGGTGCTGCCAAATATCTTGTTTTTGGTGAGTACCTACCCTGAATAACACAAGCACACATTTTCTTAGATGAAACATACCTCAATTTTTTTAAATCCTATTTTTATAATACTACTCACCTATACGAAGTTGTCAGGATTCCTTATGCCAAATAATAATTTATCTACCTACAGAAAATTGTAGATAAAAATAAGGACATAGGTAAGGACTTATTTACTTTTTCTAAGACATAAATTAAAATTGCTTGAGCACGTACATATATTGTATAGCTTGGCAACCAAAATAGCTGACACAATATGGGCACCCGTAACGGTAGTGAGTGTAAAATTCGGGTTTCGTTGACTCATCGTTGATGAATCAAAGCCGAATGGAATATAATTACGTCATTCATTTATAGGACTTTATAGGAAGTGTTACACCGGACGGTGTTCCGTTCAAATGTTACACTTACTCGGTACACTTCTTTACCGATAAAGTATTACTTACATATATCTTAATATTAGATATGTTTATAATAAAACTACATTTTATGACTTATTTGGCATTTCCTTGTCTTTGAAACGTATATTTCTCAACTGCGTCCATAAGTTACAGAGACCGAAAGACCAAAAAACATTTGTAATCCAGTATTTTTTGGTCTTTCGAGCCGTATCAAAACTGATGACCGAGACTGGACCGGAAATAAACAAGTGATCTATAGACCGCTATTTCCGAACCCGTCAATACAAACTTAGTAGTTTCACGCTCAAAATTAACTTTACGTACAATCCTCCCCCATCGTTTGCTACGCCTTCATAATATTTTACTCAACAGGCTATCAGGCGTCATAAATCAAACATTGTATCGTCGTACCGCAGGGATCTATTTATACCGAGTGACTAGGCGAAACTGTCCCTTCTATGGTAATGCTGACTTCTTTTGACGCGAGTTTCACTTCAGTAATTACCGGTAAACATTTGCTGTGAGGCGGTAACGCTGATTGAGTAACGTTGACTTTGCGAATTTAATGTTGACATAAATTAATCTGCAAATTGAAGAAGCAGAGAGGTTTCAGGCAGAATTCTCGTATCTTAAGAACTAATTTGTATTTATATATTTCTATTTTATACGACTAGCTTTTGCACATGGATTTGCTCGGGTTATGGTCAGAACTTATCCAGTATAACACTCGGGGATTCCCATTATTCAAATAATTTTCAGGAATGAGATCAGAAGCTCCGAAGATTAACACCTACCCACAAACGTTACCTCTTTATAATATAATTAAAGTGTAGAAAAGCTTAAGCCATCTAAAACCATCAAGTATGAGCTGACAGGGACGTAGGCACAGTTTAGTAAACCTGAAAAAACGGTTGGATAATTTCCATGAATGAATTTTTACCGACTCCTACGCCTTCCTACATAAGCTTTGGCTATTGTGTAGCTAGATATTTATTTCAAATATAAAATATAACATTCTCATAAACTCCCCGTATCTACTTATCCGCGGAACCAAATGTTTACGGATAACATAAAGTAGAGTTGTGGTCGCAATAAAATGTTTCTTTAGGCTCATTTTATGTTTTCAGCCGCTGGGTACAGTGGGTACTGCATTATTATGTCAGGGTTTTAGTATGAGGGTTTGCTGTTATGAATGATGATAAGTAATATCGCTACTAAAAGTGCCAATGACCAGATATATGAATTTGAATGAGGCAAAAGGAGTATGTACGAATCGTAGCATATGGCGTTCTGTAGTTGTTTAATAGGCACGTATTTTTTTCCTATTTTTGGCTATCCTCATTAGCCCCATGGAAAATCAGGCATGGGTTAATGGCAATATATATTGTATTGTATATTGTTATGTGCACACAGCATTTCATAAACCACAACAGTAAAATTATTAATGAGCTATTTCTGGGATAGTTAAATCTACTGCGAAATACCAATACGGTATTCAATGGCAGTGGTTAGCCAGTTCTGAAAATCAATTTGATAAACAAAATATGTTTGCTATTCGATCACTCGTCTGACCAATTAATTGTGTTGCGCCAGCACTATTATTTGCTTGTGGTTTGTCTGCCAGTCTGGCTTCACAGAACAAAATATGAATTGTACCACCCTAATTATTTGGTCCGACTTTGGTAAAACAGACAGGTGTGAAAATCCGAAAATTTGTTAATGTTTGAGTAAGAAAAATTTGAGGAGCGAATGATGCCTTAATAAATTCTCTCGTATGACTGTGGGAAGTAAACAACTACTTATCTATTTATAGGCACATCCGGACTTGGTAGTTTGAAATCGCCAACGCAAAGTGACGCTCGTTGCAATACGTCTGTATTTATTAAAGAATCATTAAAAAAGTAATGTGTGAGAGACTTCAATTTAAATGAGCTAAAGCTAGAAGAGAGGAAGTGTTAAATTCGATTAAATTTTATTTTCCACTTCCTCCCAAGTTTTCTTTACCGCGAAAATAAATCTTCAGAACCCATCTTAAAATCATGTTTTTAACATTCAAGTGACGTTAATGTTTCTTGAGAAAAATTACAAAATTCCCGTCACGTTTTAATATCACTTTACATATAAATCATTCTTAAGAAATGGTGTCTTTTGGAGCCGAGGAACCGTTTATTAGATTTTTCTCGCTCGAAACAAAAGCCGACTGGAATGAATTTTGTTTTTTGTTTGACATAAACAATGGCTATTCTGGTCATCCAAGTGTTGTTTGTAATGGTTTGCATTTGTCACGCTTTAATATTTATTCGTCTATTTGTATGCAAGTTCCGTCAAAGTTTTTCCCTAAGTACTCACACAGTTTTTTCGTGATCCTGCCTACATATTCTTTCTTAGCCTATGTTTAATTCAATGACTTCTTTCTTCTTTCATTCAGAAAGCATGCATGCAGTGATTATAGTGTGTTCTTCTTGCGATTCCTTAAGTTATGATGCTAAATTCAAAGTCAATGAATAACTTTTCAGACCTTCATCTGGTAGACATTCGTGTAGGACATTTAATTCGGCGTAGACTAGTCTGCTTGTATTTTTTTTCTGAGCATTTAGTTGTACTCAAGAAATAATAACGGTTTATGTATGAAAATACCACCTAGTTAATGTGTTTATTCTTCAGCTCATTTGTTGTATTATTTAAGCTAAACAATATGGTATCCTCTACCCAAACCTACATAGAGGTTCTATACCACTTTGAACAATACTGGCTGGTGTATAATTTAAGCAAGGGGGTGGCAACAGTTAGCCTGCATTGTTCACGTCCTGGCCAGGCTATCTCGTTTATGCTAATACTTTCTTAACAGATTAAGGCTTTGTTGAGAGCTTGAACTGTTGGCTTTATATTAACTTTGGAGGTGGACTGTTCTTGTGTTATTTTGGGTGGATAGGTAAATAAGAAGAGGTGTTTTTGTTAATAAGTTTTCGGATCTGCTTATACTTCGTAAGCAAAAATGGATATATTTCGTAGACTGCTGTCTTAGAACATTATAATAATAATGCACGCTGTTTAATGTTACTTCTGTTTTATGACAAACGACGCGCGACGTGTAAAAATTGTATTCAAATAATTTACTTTGTAATTTATTCCATTCCAGTTCCCACATCTAACATCTCTGCTCAATAAAACCTGAACATTTGATCACATTTGTGTAACATTCTTGTGCTACGGAACCACCTCACCGATCGATGGAGACGCCCTCTCACGGCTTTATGTAGCGGAAACCGAGTCGCCCCACGACTTGGCTACATTGTTCCGCCATAGAAAAGTTAATGCAGTAGGGTAACCGGACAAAGTTTTTAACAAGCTCAAGAACCTTGTGTTTGTCAACGGTGTCTTAAAGCTGGTCTTTTGTCTAGAAATTCTGAAGATATACATTATTGAAGTTCAACTATGAAAAAGTGATTGGCAAATTGCTCATCCAGGATGGATCTTTTAGTTTCGAATCAATTAAGTATAGACATAACCACTATCATAGGTTTCAGCCAGCAGGATTGATAGCGGCCTAGCGGGATAGATTTGCTCAAATGAACAAAAAAAAACTATTTAGTTTTACGATTTTCCATATAAACTCTGACCTAAGAACCCCCACATTGAATTCAGGCATTCTGTCTTTCTTACCAGTTGGTTTTAGAAATGGAATGCCTACAGAGTTATAGACAATGTTCTATTGTTAGAACATTGGATATTTATAAAGAAAAAAATAGCTTATAAAAGCTTGATGACATTTTGTTTACAGGAAAACTTGGGCCGACTTAAAAGTCATTTGGTTTTGTTTTCGCGACTTGTGATAGGTGTATTTTTTTAGAATCTCTATTTTATATGAGTTTTATGTCATCTGTGCTTTTCTTGTTAATACTTTAGTATTTATTTATTTTTTATTTCAAACTCAAAACATACATAAATAGGTCGCCACCTACTCTGTGCGAAGGCATCGCCGAACAAAACCAAATACTTTCTTTGGCGTCTGCGTCCATCGGCAAAGTTAACTAGAATTGAACTGGTTAACACACTTGATATTTCATATTATCAGCTCCAACAGCATCTTTTTCAGATATTTTTGCAAGCCGAGGAACACATAATAATGCTAGCTTTTACCCACGGCTTCGCTCCCGTTATGGTCGGAAATTACGCACAGGAACTTTTTAAATATAGCTTATGACAGTAAGGGATAATATAGCTTCCCACTTGTGAAAATAAGAAGAAGAATTTTCGGATTCGAATCAGTAGTTTGGCCCCTACATCTGAAATTTACTCCTTTACAATATTAGTGTATAATATGAATTCAAATTACTTCTTTTTTTTGTTCTGCTTGTCACATCCCTTGATGTTATTGACATTTTTGACACTCCTCATTAATTCCCAAAACTTAACATTCACGTCTACCTTCAAAATCAGTGAGCTATTTTACAACCAAAATAGATCGCAGCAAATACGTCTGAAATTGAATTTTCCAATTTCATGACTACGACAAATTGGTTCGTAACATTCCCCGTTTGAGATGGCTCGATAGATACGGTGTCACAGTGAGCCACGAGCCACCCCTTTTGGAACGATTGGGTCAATGTTGTCTCACTTTCTTATCTGAGCTTTCCACGTGACCGGTGGAAATCGATTTAGTCTGCATTTACGAGCAATGACTGTCTTTTGTCTCAATGTTATCTTTAGTTGATCTTTCTTACAAAATTGGCAAAGTTTTCGTCAATAACCTAGTATCATTTGTTTTTTTTCCCATTACACAGTCCATGGGCTATTTTTAACCCACTTCACATAATACAGATAAAAGAATCAAAGTATTAAAGGGCACAAAAATTCGTCCACTTCGCTGTCAACAGGAATAGTGCCCAGAATTGCCACGTTGAATGGCAATGGTGATTCTTTGACCCAAAAATAGGCCAGTCCTCTGGTCACGAGAAGAGTCGACCAACCGCTTGGCGATGTCCCGAGAGACTAGGTGCGCACTCGGACCCCATGGCCCTAGTGTTTCAACTCCAAACGGCTCAAACACATAGCTACCAATGAGGTTATTGTATTTGCGCCGTTTGAGGTTTTCAGCGCCTGCAGCAGCCGCCCCAGCACAGCCCGCAGTTTTTTTTTAGATTAAACAACATAAATGCCTTGTTAATCTAGTGGTGGCTCACCCCCTATTACATGGGAACATAAAGATAACTGGCGAAATGTGGGTGTACTATTAGGGGGTGTGTAACGGTTGATATAATAACAAAAAATCTAACGTTCACTTGACCTAATTTCAGTTAATATACTTTTGTTTAATATAACGATCAGTTGAGATAATGAATTGTTGATATAATTTCATTTTATCTAATTTCTTATGATATAATAAACATTTCCTATAATGCACATTTGACATAATATTCATGTACTATATTATTCATTTACTATAATATTCATAATCTCTAATAACTTTTAATATAATTTAGGAAATCTGATACGATTTTAAACGCCTGCTAGTATGGTGGTATGGTAAGATGTAATATTTATGTGATGCTATGTTATGATTAAAAAAATATTGTACTGTTTTTTTTTTCTTCGCTTTATACCCTAAACACCTACCACCCTCAACTATTGTAACCAGTAGAAATTGGATGCAATCTGGACTTTAGGGCACCCCGACTTGGACAGGTTAGGTTAGAAGGGGATGGCGGGGTCGTGTGAGCGAGCGAAGCGAGCGAATAGACCCCGCCATCCCCTTCGTGGTTTTTTTTTATAAACCATCCAGAAGTAGGAGCCCCGCGAAGCGGGGCTCCGTCGACTAAGGCCACCCTCAACCATGCATTGAATACTTTAAGATTTGGTTAGGTGCCATTTGAGTTAGGTTAGAACTGTGACCATTAAACATGAAAATTAGGTCAAAAGAACATTAGGTCAAATGAATGTTATATAAAAAGAATATTACACATACTGAAAATTATATAAAATGAACGTTATACTAAATGTTTTATATTAGGTAAATGAAAATTATATCATATGAAACATTAGGTCATATGAAATTAGGTTATATGATTTTATAGCATATGAAAATTATATTATATGAATGTTATTTCAAGTGAAATTAGAGCATTTGTTATTATATCATACATTACACACCCACTATTAGGTGGGTACACCTCTGCCAACTAACCCAACCCTTCGGAGATTACAGGTGTCATGTGATGTTATGTTATGTTGACCAGTGAAATTCTTTAATTTAAAAGCTAAATAAGTAGTAGCTAGGAGTACCAAAAGCCCGAAGGACCAGAGCGCCATTTTATTAATTTTATACTGACTTGATTAAAATGATTGGGTGTGGGAGACAATTTACATATAAATAGTTTTAAAGTTATCAGAGCATTAAATTGGTATCATGTATTCTCGGATAATAAATTCAGTTTTACAACTTTTGAACAATGATGGAGTTATCCCTTTGGCACAAACTATATTAATGCAACTAATAAAATACCAGTTTTTGGGGTAGGTACCACCTATGGCCTGAGTAATAAGCTTGTAAATTAGTCGACCGTGAATAAACGCAGTATAAGGTGTTGGCCTATTACCATCATATTTTATTCCGAAAACGGATTTTATTAAGTTGATACTAAATGATTTTCTTGAATACGTTTTTTATACGAACGATTAATTAAAAAAGATGGCCACTACAGCTATTCACCTGAACAAAAGAATGTAATTAAGAGCACTGGCATTCTCATAAGCTCTTAAAGATGCCATTAATACCTTTGATACTAAATTCCTTCGTATAATGAGATGAAGTGGATGCTAAGATGTTTGTCCGCATCGGAGTGGTTTCGTTCGGTCTACAGATTTTAATAATTGACTCGACTGTATTTATTGGACGAGCTCTTGAGACATTGTTAAAACTTTTCTATTGAATTACTCGTGTCGATAAGATTGGATTTTATTTGTAAATTGGTCCTTTAGACGTTAATATTATGAGACTTAATGCGAAAGCTTAAATATATAATGTTGTGTTTATGTGCAGGGCAGCATCAACCTGGTAGGCATGAGGATCAGTGGCCCTACCATGACGTCTTAATGCAGGAACGTTTTAGTTCTGTTCCAGTGTGGGGAAGAGATGGCGCTAGACATTCTGTATAGTTCTGTCTCTTTCCCATACCGGAATTTAACTAAACATTCCTGCATTATGACGTCATGGTAGGGCCACAGTATCAAAATATGTACATATTAACAGAATTATAATTGGGCTACCTTACCGTTCTTTTAAGGACCAAGTGCAAAAATACGTTACACGTCCACCCCGTATAAGGTATTGTAGCAAAATATGGGAGGCCATGTGAAGGAATTTGATGTGAACGATACGAGACATTTGATTTCATGTTCAGTGGGTCGGAATCTAGCGACCCTATGCTTTAGAATATTTTGTCGAAAGGGGCGACTTTATATATTTTTTATGTCTTCAGTTATATGTAGGATTATGTTTTTTATCATAAAAAGTTAAGGATAGGTAAATATTTCGGTGGGTATTTTCATGACGTGTGCTTGTTTTATAATAAAGAATATTGACCAATTTATTTGGATAAAGTCTATGTAGAAAGATGTCGACGTTGGAACGCCAGCATTATATTAATTTTGTAACCTACTTTGTATATCATTTTGTACATGGTTTGCGTAATTATTTTTTAGAACAAATAAGTTTATAAAAATGCATATAATATAAAAATGCAATTTTGAACATCAAACTTTAAAACAAAGAAAAGACTCATAATTGGTATGTCTACATAACCAAGGACCTATAAATATTAAAGTAAACATCATAATTATGTATTCATGGATACTCCTAAACTTGTCACTCTCAGTTATCGAAGTACCTTGTATGTATTTTCAGAATTGGGGAACACATAGGTGGGTGCAAAGTTACACGAGTCGAACATTAATTTTAGGGCAGACGAATGAACGGTCCGGTACAACGGACAGACGGACATGACAAATTATACGTGAGGATTTGTTTTACTACGGGAAACAAAAAACGCTGAAAATGCTAAGCGACGCGCTGATATAACACGGCAACGGCACAGTTTTTTTCGTGTGTTTTTATAGTACAGGGTTGTAATATGTCACTGGTAGGATTTGCAAAGGGAATGGTTAATCACAGGAGATCTTATGCTCATGCACAAAGTTTCTGCAAATTGAATTACTAAGCGCCTTACTAAATAATACGAAACATAAAATAAAATATTAAATACCTAGTCTTGAAAATATAATTTTTCTTTTTAATAAAATGGAGATATTTCAGGAGTTTGTGAAATATATTATGGAAATATATTATGGTCATACTCGTATATAAAAATAATTAATAACCCTCATTGTGAAAAAAATAACAATCCACTGTCTGTCGGATAATACAAATTACGGTATTTTTGGGAGTAGATAAAGAGATTACGGACTTAACCACTCGTAGGACGTATTAATAACCCAAAAATTTAAATTGAAAATTTCGGGGTAAGGGATACAAAATGTGATAGGTCACAGAGACTGTATAATTAACGCTTCGTACTTCATAAAAGCAGAAGATTTTTCTTCTCATTTTCCGCACTTATCTACGTACAACACTAGTGGCTGCGTAAAAGTGCTTGAAAATTTTTAATCCGCGTTGGAGAGCGCGGATATTTTTGAAACGTTAGTTGGGTGAAAATTATCAAGAGCTTTTGATGTTGATTTTATTTTATGTCGCTTCGTTAGGTGGTCGCATGTGTGTGATTTTTTAAAGGGTAGGGTGTTTCATTTTATGAAAAATCCACATTTGTCGAAGAAACTAATATAACTTTGACTTTATTTTATACTTTAGTTTTAAAAGCGGACTATGCTTTAGATTATAATTGAGGTTAAACTAGTGGCGTTCTTTAAATGATTTTACTAAGTACAAAAATATTGCCAGTATTAAAAAACCTTAAACATAATAACTAAATGTAAATATTGCTTTCATTAACAAACAATACAACTCATTACTTCCGCTACACTGAGTGAAACCTTTCAGATACAAATGAAGCTGCAATGGGTACTTTATGAATCGTTTAGACACAGAATAATGAACCATAATATCCGCCATTCGTTTTTATTTCATAACATCGCGCTTGTTATACCCATAGGTTATGCAGTGGTGTACATATAGTACACCAACTTTTCAGCGGAACGTTATGTTTAAATCCCATGTAATAGGAGACTAGCCCATTGCCGTCAACCAGCCACCAATCCATACTCCGTGACTCCTGATGGAAAAACCCAATAACACTTGGCCCGATCTAGGAACCCTACCCAGGACCTCATGTTCAGCAGTCGCTTGGTTACTTTTGGACGTATTTAAATGCAGTCGTTTTATTTAATTGACAGCTTTCAACGAGTACGGGCTAAGGGATGGCTAATCTAAACAAACAATTAGTACGACGTGATGCTCAGTGTGTTGACACTTTAGAATCTGTGAGAAACCGAGGGGTGTGAACTTGTAAACTACGATTTGCTTTTAGAAGCTGATAAGTGATAACGGACAAGGTATCGTATTTGTGAACGTAGTACAAGGAGAATATTAGAAGCAAACATGTGCATTTACGTAACTGTTAAAATGTGGATGTATTAATGAACACCTTTGGTCTCTAGAACACGTTACCTATCTAATAGGGATATTTTTTTCCTGCTTAAGTTATCGAAATTCACGAAGAAATAAAATTACCATCGTTTTGATGATAACACTTACCTTAATAATCTAAGACAAAGAAACACATTCGTAACAGAATATAATGGCGGTAGACCCAATTTTTTTTTAGGATTATTACAGGCGTTATACACATTTAGTCAGTATACTACAGTATACTGTGTACTTAGTACTTTTAATTTAACTTTATTCCAACCCCTGTACACACACACATTTTGTATAAGTGCGATGACAAATAAAATACTTACCAACGAATCCGAGCTCCACTAAACACACTAAAAACATCCACAGTGTGAACCAATTGAAAAGTCGTAAATGTTTATGTGGTCAGTTAAGATCGAAAACGCGCTATTAGTGGTTTAAAGTGTTGTTGGCGCAATCCAAGTCACTTCACATTAGAGTCGACAGCACTCGGCTCTCGATACGTTTGCGCTCCGATACTAACAGTTTTCTGAAGTTAATTGCAATTGACTTGATTGGTATCGGGATTGTGAACATGTTGGGTTTGCTTAATATAGTAAATTAAATGTGCGATTTCATTATTTTTGTCGGAGTTATTTTAGGCCACTCTTTACATGGGGCTTAAACACAGCTTGGTAAATGTTGATGTTGTTTAGGTACACCTCTGTCTGTCGGTAGTGATGTATCAGTCGGTTTTCTGATTAAATACTTCTACGTTATAAATGATTTGATGAAAGCAAAACTTTGTCCCTGGGATTAGGTTAATTTATATACCCTTTGAAAGGATTTATTAATAGCAAAGTGAAGAACACAAAGGTGACAAAAAGGGATCAATGTCAAAGTTCGTTTAGTTAACATTTGAAATCATGTAAACTTCTGCGTTTCAAATCTTATACCTTAAAATAGACCGAGAAAAAGCGCTAAAATCTCATCTTACTTTCATTAAAAATGGAAACTGATAAGTACAAGAATTTAATTAAAGATACGATCCAAACTTTATTTCAAGTTTGTCTTCGCAAAACGGAACAGGGCGGAGCCGGTGTAAAAAAACGATATTCCCCTTAATTTCCAAGTTTTATCTCTACAAGATTTCGTTGATTGATTTTTACGAAGCTCTTTGTCTCCTAAGTCTTAGTCAGGTGCTTTTTATTGCTCGTGTCCATTTATCTTGGCCCTTCTGCTATCGAATCTGAAGCCATTTCCAAATTGACATTTGGACAAAGGTATACGCAGATGTCTTAGCCGTCCCTGAGAACCTGATTAATTGTGCGCACATGTGTCTGACAGATCTTCTGTGAGAAAATAGGGAATACCGTGTGAGAGAGATAATAGTCGTATCACAGGACCAGATTCGAAGCTAGTCTATTTTGGTCCTTGTGATATATTAGCGCCTGTAAAAATAAATCAAGTGAAATACGAGCTACAAATGTAAGGGGTTCTTCCTCCATTTGTTGTTGTGAAAACCACTTTAGGAGCAATATGTTGGAATAATGTATCGCTTGAAAGGTTTCTTACGTTACACGGTTAAATTAATAACGTAAACAGTATCCCATCAACTTTGTTTGTTTAATTTTGATATGTGTTCTATGTCTAAAATGATTTATGCGATATCTTTGGCTGTGATTTTATTCATGAAACATTATTTTTCGATTTTTATGGGCGTCTTTAAGACACACACACATGCAATACCGACTAGCATTAAGAAAATTACTAAGTATGTCTGGATCTTCGAAGTTATGTGAAGTTTTTCATTTTCATATCAAGGGATTTAATATTTCAGACATAATGATCGCTTAGAACAATGACGAAAATAATTAAAAACTCATTAACAGCTTCACAGTAAGTACCTGTCACGTCCCAACATAATGACGGAACAAAAATATAAATTTAATTAATTTCAAAAGATCAGACACACGCTGGTCTAATTAGCGCTCTACACCTAATTAGCTCGTAGGTCGTCATTAGTACAATATATAGAGGTAGGTGTAGACAGTCTGGGTGTCGGGCAGCCATTGTGTACTGGAGGGCCCTGGAGACTTCTCGAGCGAACGTGTGTGCTACGCCTTATTGAGGTGTACGCCAGTTTTGTAGCGTGGCTCGTACGTGAGACGTCTGAAACACGCTTCGGGCATAAATTGTGGATTATGACCCGATAATACTCTAGATTATAATGTGTTCTGGTCTAAATTAAGCAAGTTTATGAAATATGAAGGACAAGGACTGCTGTTAACACGGAGTGGATTGATAAAACTCCTAAGTAGTTGAAAATAGTATTAACAACTTCGTATTTTTATACTAACTATTTTCTATTCAGTGCTGTCGTGTTTGCGAGTGGTTTGTTGAGTTCAGATGGGCAGTCACTCCATGTTAATTACTGGGATTAAGTTGTTTGACTGGAAGCAGACCTGAACATGAAAAGACTAGATCTCCAGAAAAAGTGTTGGAGTACAACACAACATCTGCCCTGCTTTTTTCTCTCTTGCGTATAGAACTTGTACCTACTTATTTTTAGAATTGTACTACAGAATTAACTAAGCAAGTAACAGTTTCATAGGATGTGCATTACTTATGCTTCTAAGATGGTTGAACTGGATAAAATATTATGCAAACATCCACTTATATCGTAACGAATGCATCCTTCCGCTCCTAAACGATGTGATTTATATGAACCTTGCGAAATTATCCTTTAACGGACCCTATAGAATATTATCAACCTTATTTTCTAGCAAGTAGAGTCTAAAGTAGTTTTCTTATGTATGAAAGGATTAGGAGTTTGGAGCAAATCGCTAGTCGTCCTTTGAGGGACGGCTCAAAGTGATAAATATAGTAAAACCTTTACAAATTCTTTGTTGTATTTTATCGAAATGGTATTAGTGACATATTAAAATAGGCTGAACTTTTGTGACTCATTTTGGTGTGAATACAAAGCGAAAAGGATCAAACAGGTGTTGTGATATTGTCTGGTCATTTTATTCGTTTTTTTTTTATATTTCAACTGGGCAAAAGGGCTAAAAACATGTATATTCCTGCTTGATCACCTTTCTTTACCTTATGGTACAAGTCCTATAATAAAACGAGACCCCTGGGGGTGGCATACGATTTCAAAGCGTTTCGTGTGCCGTTAAAAATTAATACAAGATTGATATAAACTTTTCTGTTGCATAACTCATCATCGTAAAAGCTGATATTATATTTATATTTTTTATATTGCTGTCTGTGCCCTCTAAGTCTCCTGTCAGAAATTGACAGTCCCTAAAATGCAAATCAAAATCGAAAGTCATTTATTCAAATTAGGTTGATAATCAGCACTTTTTTACCTTCAAAGTTTACAATAGTCAGTCCCCCAAAACGCCCGCCCTTCGCCACCTCCTAGTGTTTTAGCTGGGAAGAAGAAGTGGCGGAACAAACTCCCCAGCAACACATCTGTCTGTTAGGTTATCATCATTGCTGTCCGACAAGAGAAGGAGATTTACAGCTCCCGACCTCTTTGCTAATACTCTCCCAGATGGCTAGACAAACGCCGATCTATATTTAAACGTTGTCAGACTAAACAGCACCATCCTCTTACATTGTTGACTTCCTTGCTCACGGCAGTTACCGTCGCTTCCTCGAACAGGATGCACGAGCTCTATAAAACATATATTGACGTGATGGAACACTTATTCTGGACCTAGGTTACGATGACGTGCGAGGAGATCTAGATTAGCTATAAAAGGAGAATTCACTTCTGCTGGCAAGCTATTATTTGTAAAACAGTGTAAAGTTTGCTATAAGAAAACAACACTTTGTAGGGTTGGCAGAGGTGTACCTAATGGTTCACCCACATTTCGTCAGTTATGTTTAAGTCGTCAGTTAGGTTATGTAACATGGGGCGAGAAAACCCAATGAAACTGCCTGATCTGAGAGTCGAAACCCAGTACCTCATGGCCACTTGCCAGCACTGGACCAACGAGTCAGATAATAAGACAATTAAATAAGTAACTTTATAAGATTCAAAACTTAAGAAAAAGCACAAAGTGTTGATAGATGAAAGTGGAAATATGTCTGACACAATAAGCTTTACATGAAAAGTAAATTAATATCAGATACACAGGTAGTGCCATTTTTTAAACGATAACTTCCCCTAACTGACTCAGAATAGGGCTCCTCAATCTGTTCGCCACAGTCGCCGCTGTAAGATGCGCATCTGCGACTGTAGCCCTGTCGTTATAAATAAGATTTGTAGCGCAACTTATCTCCCTTCACGGCATGAAAACAAAACTATCTTTACAGGAATCTATGATGTTCGTGGAACTTGACATTATGAATGAATTTGTATGAAACAGAGATGTATGTGCATGAGGCTGCGTATCTTCTATAATACATTGCAGACTAAAAATGTGATATGTCGAGAACTCCAAATTATCATATTCAATCAAGACATTACAAATTGCAAGATAAAGAAAGTAATCAAGTTTTATAATAAATTATGAGAAACAGCTCTTTCAAAAGCCAATAAACCGAATACTTACGAATATTTTGATGTTCGTATGTTGTTTCTTGTCTGTCGCCGGAAATGTTTTTTCATTCCTGTTACAGAACCGAGATCAGCAGTGCATTCAAACTTTACTAAGAATAGAGAAACGTTAATTCTAAAATACGGAAACGTAACGTAAATACGAAGATTTTAAAATTGAAAATAGTCGATTCACAAAATATGCCACAGGATAGTTATATTTTCGATTCAAAAGTCGTACAAATTCACGTTAGGTATGTTTACGTAGCGCGTTCGAGCTAGGGCTAATGCTCTCAAATGTGATGACAAAACAAAGAAGCAATAAGGTCATCGATATGTCATGTAACCCACGCTGCTTCCGAGCCCTTAACTGCATGCGCGCATAGCCGCACAGATTGCGTTGTCTCCGGTGGCGGCGCATTGAAATCGACAATATCCTCCGAGCGCTTCCCTCCAGCCTCCCCAGATCCCCTCGGCCCCACCGACCTTCGATCGAGGCGCGTGATGCGACATGTGACATTCGACCACATTCAACTATCTGACAACTTTTCCGTGACGTGTCGTGCGAATGAGCGCGAATTTCGACACTTTCCGGACGTGTGAGATGCGGTTTTGTCGTATTCGTTTTTGGAGCTGGGGTGGTGATTTATATGTCGGTGGCGTCAGGTCATTTCCGATGAGTTTGCGATTCTTTGGCCGTGATCATAATGCTTTTCAGGATAATAGCTATTAATTAAGACGGTTTACTTGGATTTAATTAAATTAAACTTTCAGTTTAGCTGAGTTCTGGCCCGACGCAATTTAGATTGCCATTGAAACGCTAAGAAGACGGACATTTAAAGTTTTAGTAATGCCACCATGTTAACTTGAGCACCTGTTCGCTGATCGCTCAACAAATTCGATTGCTTTCATAATCTCCTAAGAACCTTCTGAAAATTCCTTTTCATTCTCCATTTCTCAAGATAACATTTACCTAAATTCGCGAGGATTTATCGGAATACCTAATTGTGAAGTCTATATTTAGTTGTTAAAAGGAACATGAGACCTCCTATATCAACGAATAATTTTAATTAAAATGCAAAATACGATCCCAAAATACATCTTGGAGTTTCACGTTTACATAGGAAGGTATTGAGGTCCTTGCACGAGCGCGCGGTTTAAACGTAACGTAAATACGTTGATTTTAAATTTAAAAATACTTGTTTCACATATAATATTTTCATAATTTGAAGATTGATTCATATCTATGGATGATACTGATTGTGCTTGTTGCAAAAAATTTTACTTAAATGCTATAGGATAAATAAGGAGCGACGAATCGCATCTGACTAAAATAGTGATGAATATGAATGTTGATGGGTGGAGAGGAAGGCGTGACCAAGAATATATGCATGGATTGTGTGAGGAATGATATGAAAATAAGGAGTAAAACGGTGGACAGAGGAAGAAAACGTGTTGCGCCGACCCCAAGTAGAAAACATGAGACAAGAGCAGGAAGATGATGATGCAATGTGGTGAAGCTGTCAACAGCCTTGGACACCACGGCCTGTCATGCAGCCGAAGTGCGGGCCGTTTTGCGCGGCACGCGAACATAAACGACATCATCCGACGAGCTCTTGTTACCGTCGGCGTTCCAGCTATCTTAGAGCCCAATGGCTTGGCACGCGACGATGGCAAAAGACCGGACGGCATGTCTTTGTTTCCTTGGAAGATGGGTAGGCCTTTAGTGTGGGACGCAACTTGTGTCGATACTCTTGCGCCATCACATCTTCCAAGCTCATCGTGCTGTGCTGGCGCTGCCGCTGCGGCTGCGGAGAACCTCAAGCGGCGTAAATATAGTAACCTTTGTGGAAACTATATTTTCGAGCCGTTTGGGGTTGAAACTCTGGGGCCGTGGGGTCCGAGTGCTCACAGCCTTTTTAAGGAAATTTCCAAACGCCTAGTTGACGCTTCCCGTGACCCAAGGGCTGGCTTTTACCTTGGCCAGAGGCTAAGTGTTGCCATACAGCGTGGCAACGCCGCCAGTCTCTTGGGCACATTACCGGCTGACAGCGTTGAGGAGGAGTTTTTTGATGCTCTTTTATAGTTTGTAGTTAGTTAATTTTAGTCTTTTTAATTATTGTAAACATTGAATATGAAATAAATATTTAGTTAATTTCAAAAAAAAAAAAAAAAAAAAAAAAAAAAAAAAAAAAAAAAAAAAAAAAAATGGTATAATTGTATTTACGATTCATACGACGTTTTTACGTTACGTTTACACCGCGCGCTCGTGGTAGGGCCTGCTCTGATCTATTAACTTTGCGTATCCCTTTGGTATCCACTTTAATTAAAGAGAATGAAGCTAAAGGCTATTCATTCTGAACGTTGGCAACGGCCAAAATAGCTGTCAAATATTTTGCTATTTTGATGAAAGGATCCTTACTGTATTCAATTATGTTAATTTATTGCGCCATACACTACAGTTTTAGTTGTGAATTAAACTGAAGTAGGTGTTGTTGTCATGGAGCAGATAAAACAGGATGTTAAAGTTTTAGGGGTAGAAAAAGCATTTGGAAGGTTGCCTGTTGCGTCTTACACCCATAAACTAAATATTCAGTGTCACAATATTGATGATTGCTATTCATAATCAATATTTTAGTACAACAAATTTTCTTACAAAAAATTCTGTCATTATTTTTGATAGTTTTAAGCGACGTTGCCAACTTTCAGAATGCACCCTCTTCAGTAACACTATCAACACAAAAATATTCATCGCTCTCCAAGTTCTCCAACGTATGTGACGTTGGAGAACTTGGAGAGCGATACATACGAGTTAACTTGGGCACAATCCTTTTCTAACATGTTTTCGATGCTCAATAGGTACCAATTCCTTCCTACAACAACTTCTCACTAAACGGCAGTTAACAGAACTACCAACATTTCACAGTCCCATCTATCATACGAACAACCCGTCACTTTAAGTTTACAAATTGATACGTTATTAGCCGAACGCCGCGCCTCGGGCACTGCCCATTTGGCCCCATCAAGTGTCTATTTACTAATTTCGCCGGAGAGCCGGTGTCCTGCCCTCATGCCTGCAATAATAGCAGCACGAAATTGCAGCAATCCAGCCGAGTATCATCGAGTTAGATCAGTTAATCCCCCTGGTACGACGGCGGTTAATTCAGTCTGCACTGCGCTTGCGACGAATTTGCGTGTACTTTTCATATATATTTCATTCTATCTTTCGCTTTTTCTAACTTTCACTTAGATTTTTTTACAAAAATGTCGTACCAAATAGTTTATTTAGAATTAATTATTGTCAGTACCAATAATGTACTGGTTCTGGATTAGATGTTAAAGTGATTTGATTGGATCGAGATAGTAACCATGAAGATTACGGAAAATGGTGTCGTTAGCTGCACCGAAGTGGTGGTTGTTACAGTTCCGCCTGAAAGGTTAGTAAGGACGTTAAGATAAGCGAAGCATGCAACCTATTTTTTGAGTACATGTAGTTGGCAGTTGTTAACTGGCATTCAAAGAAGATAACAGGGCGGTTAATCCATTTCCTTTTACGAAAGTTTTTTTAGACTGCATTATTTAAAACAGACTCGGCTACCATTTAAGCTTACGCTACTTAAAAGATAGCTGCTCCTTCGAGCTGCAACGAAATTATCATTAAACGACCGTTCAGTTTCACTATGCAATATGTATTTTCGTCCGTTTTGCACGTCCACAAATGGGAGATATCTAATCTTGCATCGCTTTCAAAGTGAATCTGACTAGCAGTGATGGATTGCTTTCATCCCTTTCCGTACTGAAATTGTGTTCAATATTTCGTGTCGTTATGTGGTAGCAGTGCAATGCAACTCATATAAGTTCTACGTATTGTAGGCAACACGAAATGGCGACAGTTTGTTGCATCGATCGGTTGTTCAGTGTGGCTTAAGTTTGCATTATTAATTAGCAAATAAACTGTTCTACCTACACCCAATCGATTTCCGTCGTCGTGCTTTGGCTGACACTGAAGGAAAATGTTGATCCTTTTAAAAAGAGAATTGTCATTTTTATGAATGTTCCAAAAGCGAGGCATGCTGTTTTCCGTCTGTGAAAAAGTTTTAATCAACTCCAAAAAGAGGCTGCATATACATATGATACTGGCAAGTATCTAAAACCAGTAGAGTGATGTTTGCGTCCTTGCTTCCCGAAAAAACAAAATATTTCAAAATGGAACGTGCGTTCCGACACCCAAAACGTATGCATGTGTATTTTGTGAGCACCATTCCCTGAGGGTTCGTCCCACCGCCCGTTGGCTTTTTAACGAGTTTCAACCTAATTTTTTAGTTATTACTCGAATATTTTCCTGTACGGTGGCCGTGGGTACCAACGGTTGATAAACGGGAATAATACGGAAATTCTACGTGCTTTAGTGGGCGTTACTTTACACTTGCTGTTTGATTTGGCTATGTTTTGAATAATAAGTTATGCTGGTGTGTAAACGGTCGCATATTTGTTGCGTTAGACAAAACATTACA
Organism: Standfussiana lucernea; assembly: GCA_964057025.1. Classification (NCBI taxonomy): domain Eukaryota; kingdom Metazoa; phylum Arthropoda; class Insecta; order Lepidoptera; family Noctuidae; genus Standfussiana; species Standfussiana lucernea. The sequence continues at coordinate 7,180,134 of OZ059788.1, read as the reverse complement.
CATTTTGTTTGTTGGTATAGGATTCTAGCGTGGTCATTTAATGAACAAGTACCTACGTTGCTTTACTATGGAATGAGATCTCATTTGTTTACATTTTTAAAGTACTGCTTGGACATACCTAGGAATTGATAGTCATGTACTTTCTGATCACCCATCGGACACCCTGGTTATCACAAACAAAAGTAATCCAAATGTTGACCACGATTGTCTAACTTGTCCTTAAATTATTTAGGGCAAGTGATCGTCCCCCACAATGCCCTACAAAATCCCGCGCCTACGCCATCCACTTGAATTGTCACCTATTTGATTCACTTACAAACAACCGCGGTAATCTGGACTCAACCTTTAGCTTCCGACACGCAAACATCAATACGTCACCAGCCCTTCACGATTTCTTTACATCTGATTTGCATCACTGTCCAATTCACAGTGATCTTTAAAATCATAATACTAAAGTTGCTATTGGGTTGCTGAATTGTTGGAAAAATTCCTTTGAAAGGGTTGTTCTTGCTACTCCATTATAAAGCTGACATCCCACGAGTGCACACAACAGATACATTATACATACATTAGATACGTGTTGTAATTCAAAAACAGTTGAATGGAGGATTAAGACCGCTTCTCACTGCCCCTCGCCCTACTTCCTGCTATTCCTTTAACTTTATAAACATTGTTCGTTCAGAGGTCGTTGACCCGTCGTGGGCTGTTGACAGGGGTGGCTACTACGATTAATTTTAAAATGCAATGGTATGTGAGTGTTGCACGCAACTCGGACGTGTGATAGTGATAATTTATTTAGAATGTATTACATGCGAATTTGGAAGGCCTAGTTAGTTACGTGTTTAATGTTACCGCATGTATGGTTAATTAATGAAGGTGAAATGCAAGAGAAAAATACACTATACCAACACCTATGGTAGGTACTTATATAAAAAAAAACACCAGAGAGGATGTCCAAGAGCCATCTTCGGACACAATACTCTAGGTACCTAAACGTAAAGCTCACAGAGTTGAAAATGAATAACAAATGTGTCAGAAATGTCCGTTTCGTCCAAAAAACTCCCAAAAGGCAACAAATCCAAGACTAGTTGGTGGGATTTCGTGAATGCAGACACGGAGTCAACAAAGCAAAGGATAAGAGACAAGGCTGAGCTAAGTTAAGGAAACTTTCCCACCCAGGTTCTCAGTCCTGAAACTTCTTTATAAAAACTATTAAAGATAAAGTTACCAAAGAGTGTCGTGTTCGCAGGGAAGCTGTGGGTGGCTCTCTAGATTTTCCGTAAATTAAATACTCTTACGTAGGACCTAGGTTGATGTGATTGAAAAAATGTGGCAGTGTAATAATTGAATTAATATAATTATGAGAACGCCACACATAGGAATGAGCGGGTAGCTATGATCAGACATTTGCCCAGGACTGGGACAGTATAGAAATGATAGACAAGATAAAAACCTATTTTCTTTTTGGAAATAAAGATGGTAGGGCCGGTTTGGATAAACTATTGAAATCAGTCATAGCCGGTACGAACTGCATCTGCATAGCTAACGAGACAAAAAAATTTGGAAGCTTGATAAAAAGCAGACATCGTCAACACACGGGTAGGTTATATTTTCGTCGGCCAGTTTCCATTTTGTAAGTACTACCATGAGCCAAAAATTTCCCCTTTTGCAAGCGCTTCCTTTTATAAGCGTTTTATATATAATTGGGTTCTTTAAGATCTTAAGTGGGAGCTGAAAGGCTCCAAGCTTCTGAGAGTTTTCACCGGGTCCAGGGCGATCCTTTCGAATATTTTAATATTCATAACATCGGAAGGCCTTACCTGATATTAAAAAGAACTTTAGACTTCATCTTTATACATTTTCTTTTAAACTTTCCTGTTTTCTTTTTGCAGACGAAATTTTTTACTTAGTTTAAATACGTATAATAGAGCGCCTCTCGTAGTTTCAACAACATTGCCGAAGTATTATGTGATGTTTAATAATAAACAAACATGTAAGCAAGTTAAGCACGCTACACATGAAATATAAACAATACTAATGTTTTGTTTGCGTGTTTAACGGATAGTGTATGAATTAGACGCTATTAGCTGATAGGCTTCAGTGAAATGACGTTTTCGTAAACAAATCAAACACGGAGAAACTGGCAAGGATTGCCTTCAAGTTCAAAGTAGTTAGCAATGTGCATTCATTGCCTAAGTGTGCTTTATTCGAATACAATGGAACCATCAAAGGAGACTTACTACCTAGTCTATAAATGGGAACTAAACGTGGTTTAACCTTGGATCACGATGCCTTAGACCACGAGTAGGTTCAATAGCGAAATAATAGTTATCACCCACAAACAGTACTGTAAAAAGAGTACACTATAGGTACTCCAATCACACGCTAAGATATCCTATGTGTCTCACCACAAAGCTCAACTTGAAACACAGTTCTTTGTGCTGTCTTCGAAATAAACAAGACAGGCTTGCGATGCAGATAGAAAAAGTCGTCGTGAAAATATGTGTGAAATGCTCTCTCTCCAGTCTCGCACGTTGGTTGCTACCTATTTTTTTTTCTTCTGTTCATATGAACAGACGTACTCGTGCTGCTAACAATTTATTCAGGATTGTACAATTTTTTACTTCTATTTATTTTGGACAGGTTGTGTGAATTTTATTGTGGGATTTGTCGAGTTTTGGGTGTTTGGTTTTATGAAGGTGTTTTCGATGTGTTTAGCAATTTATATGCAAACTTATTATACTGAACTATTTACAAACCAATTTTGATGTTATTTAGGTGTGACGCTTACCTATGTACACTTGACAGATATTTAAAATTCCTTTCATCCAAAAACGTTTAAAATATCTTAATACTTTTGAAATTAAATCCACCAAACATGACCGGCGTAGTCAACATTCCTGTAAAGCATCCATATCCCTTTACACTTTCATTTTGTAAACAAACTGTAAACAAACTCTCAACCCTTAATTAGATATTGTTTAAAATTCCTCCCTAAAATGCTTTATATTCTGACTCATCAAAGAGTTTCATAAACAATCCACTTGATGAACCTGGCCGGATTACGCTAACCTTTAAAAAGTAAAAAGCGTTCCAAATTCAAAATACGTTCAGCGTGAAAGTAGTCTGGTTGTACAGACGTTCATTGATCAGCGGCCGCACGGCAGCTTGCCAACGAAAGGGAAGGTATACTACGATACTACAAACAACTTCACAGATCGTTAACACTACAACATTGCCACTCAAAATTAAATCAAATCTTGATCGCGATAAGGCGGAGATTGCAGTGTTTTGGCAGTGGCTGTTATAGCAGCTTGAAATGGGAAAGTGTGAGTATACAGTGTGTACAAACATCTAGAACCTAATAGTATTTCAAGCGGCGCTGAAAGTTGGGCAAGATTTTAGATAGTATTGTTCAGTAATATTTATGGTTAGAACTTAGTCAGTTCAGATGCGTTATTAATCTTTGTTATTGTTGTAGTTTCTATTGTAGATTAATGGCCCAATCGATACAATTAAGTCCGCAGACATGTTATATAAATTACTGAAACAATTTATAACTTTTCTTATTAGATGAATATGCAAAGAGTTTCAACACGCTATGTACCATTATAAAAAAAAATAAAGAAAACGAACTTGTAAAGTATGTTGTAAATATACCGTTGCGGTTAAGGGAACAATACAGTAGCACTTACAGGGCATCTATGACTTTATCGAAAACTTTAACAGAAACCTTACAAAAGTGCGTCCAACTTCCAACTCGCTTATGTTTAAGCACAATTTTATAAATCGGCGATATTCATTTGGTCGTGAGATATCAAAGCAATCTTTTGTTGCTCTGAAATTCAAATTCAGAATATATTTTTGATAAATTTTATTCCTGGCACTTAAGAAACGTCAAAAGGTGCACAAGAATCAATGTTTAAGGTTATACTTTTAATACGTAGTATGTCAGGACATTATAGGCCTGACGTAAAACAACAAAAAATACTAATTTTACCTAATGTAAAACACAATACCATTACTTTACAGACTACAGTAATCGCCTTAACTCTATGTGTTAATGTGTAAGTCATAAGTACCTCCTATCCAGATAGACGGTAGCCGTGGAAAAACGACAGTGAAAGTTTAAGGGCAGCCAGTTTCAGCTGTTTGGCTATCTATAGGCAGTGCCTAGCGGTGCCAGCGGTCAGGGAGCTTTAGTTATATTTTACCCTGAAATTGTTTCGGTTTCGGATAGCGGCGTTTCAACATTTTAGGAAAGTTTCTCTTTAACTTTAATTCGTGCCTGTATCGTTGTTTAAAACTATTTGTTCGTATGTTTTGTCTATTTTGTTTCAATCTGGACCATTGCTTTGCAGATGTTGTGTAGCTATAATGAAAAAAGGTTTTAATAAACCCAATGGAGTTTATTAGGAACTTGCTGTTGCCCGCGACTTCGTTCGCGTGGAAATTTTGATAATTATGTGTTAAAATAGGACAGTCTATGTCCTTCCCTAGGATATAAACTATCTCCTTGCCAAATTTCATTACGGTCCGATCAGTAGTTTTGTCGTGAATAGGTAACAAACAAACAAACTTACTTTCACATTTTATAATAATAGTCTGGAAATGGATTAAAAATAGATTTTGAAAAATCAAACTTACAAATATCTATTTTTGAGCAATCAGAAAGCTTCAAAACCAGCATACAAAAGGAAATTCAGCAAAATACCAAACACTACTAGAAGTCTGAAAAACACGAAATCAGTTCCAAGCATAATAAAACGTCTACCATTTTAATGTAAGCTACGAGTACTACAGGTAAACGTAAGTGTAAGTGAGTTATGCTTGTTAGTGACTAGAGAATAGGATTCGAGTTCCTGAGATACCAGACGACATAATAGGGTTAGAGGTTTTGAAGTTAGTTCCTCCTCATTCCTAGTTGCCTGGTAGTTCGTGTCGTCTATCATTAATATTCCAGTGTTAAATGGAATCGATTCGTGGTTACCTCGTCCGGTTTCATTACGAAGTTGGCTAAGAACATGGACGTTAGCTGGTAGGTAATTGAAAATGGCGTTTACGTTTTTTTTTTACCTTCATAGAAGTTTTAACAACTTCCTTCCAATTATTTATACTATCATCAATAGGTCTTCAATTTTACGACACAGAGGTCTATCCTTAGCCACTCTCATCTCTTTAGTTACACACCACAAACTGTACAAATAAATCAAACTGTACAAATAAATAGATTGTTGTTGCAAAATGCCGTCAATCGTCAGTCTGCCATCATCTTACCCCATGATATCCTGCGATTGTCATCCTAGTGTGTGTGAAACGTAATTTCCGTGACATTTTCGTGATTTTTCTATTTTGCTTGCGACGATGACATTCAAATTCCAACCCATCATTCTACTACATGTTAAACAATACCTCTCCTGTCAAAAGGTTAAACTTATAAATCAACTCTCCACGATACAAGATTACAAAGCAGTTTTCATATCCCATAAAAAATCTTTCACTTTCCTTAACCCTCCTTACCTCGAGGCTAAGAAAAACAGATTTAATCATGTCTACAACATAGATATGAATATTGAAGACGATGTAAGAGGAGTATTACGGATGACAGGTAACGTCAGAAGAATTCGTTCCTCGGTTCATAAGATCGATGAGGTGAATCTACGCTTATCACTGGATGGATAGGATGGCTTCATTGTCTTCGATTCTTTATTGTCTTAGTGGATTATTTTGGCCTTACTATACGGTAAAACAAAAGATCAAACACATACCTATACGCTTATGTGCCTTTCAGTGCAGTCGGTGTTGCTGGAATTATTGCTTTAATTTAGAATGTTTTGTTGGCTTTATTTCGCCGGTAGTTGTAATCTGACGGAAGGGAAATGTTTTTATGGTGTTTCTCTATTTTCTATTTGTTTTGGCCCCGGAGATTTTTAGGGTAATTGAAAGGAATTACCTGCGATAATCTAAAAAGTATTGTAGTGGATTATTACAGTAGGGAGGTTCAACGAAATCAGTTAAAGATTAAATGGTTAACTATTACACAGTCTTCAACAAATTTAACATTGTTTATTTTTGTTACAGTTGATTCTGAAATAGAATGAACAATAAAACACAACGTTTTTTATGAGTTCCGTAATTTTATTCACAGACCTTTGATTTACGATAGAAGAATTGCCAAATAACACGAATTCAGCTTTTATTCCCAAATATTTGTAAATAAACTGCGCGGATAAAGCCAGTGAAACATGGACCTTTATTCGTGCTTACAACAATACAAACAAAAGAATCGACATCATCCCTCTGAAATATTGTTATCCGCGGCATTCCCGCCAAAATGCAGATGGTCTCATATATTCGATACACAAGCACTTTATTTTGATTTACATACATTATGCGGGTGTTTGAAGCAACCCAGATGGACGCAGGTTTAATCCTGTGATCCGAGCAAGAGGCGAACATTGGTTTGATTAAAATAAACGCTGTATGTAATCCGAGGTAAACCGTTTACGCGGGAGACGGGACCGGAAATCGAAAGCGGCCATATTGGATGCGGAAATGTGCGACTGGCGCCCATCTCCAGCCAGAGACCGACGGTGATTCGATTTGTGGCACTTTCGGTGCACAGGAACGAACATTTCTTGGAATTATTTAATCCGTCTACGTTGTGCCTTTTAGTGCCGATTGTTCCACTTGAGTTCTATTTCCTGTTTCCGTTATTATGTGATATCTGATTCATGCATGTAGACAAGACAACAAAATATCACTGATACGAAAACTTCATCAGTTTTTATTCATTGAACAACATAAGTGCGACTAGTAGGTACTTACATATATACTTATTAGTCGCACGCAGTTCACACATTTTCATTGTACGTAAAGTTTACTAAGTTGATTCTAGTCAGTTTTAATTAAATAGATTATGTAGCCGAAAGTCGTATCAACCAATAGTTGACCGATCACAGATTTACCGAATATCGAGGTGGAGGTTCCCATTACGCGGAAATAGGTTTCTGTTCGGGTAAGCCAAATCAGGTGACGAAAATAACATGGAAGCAGACGGAAGTGTTATGTTGGATATTGTCATTTACGTTACAGAGATTATTTTCAACATTATCATAACTTTACAATTTTATGTGTATAGTATGTACCACGTACATGTATACCGTCTTTTTCACTTACCCTCTGCTTAGTTACGAGTCTTGAGTTACCATAACGATTTTAATTCAATCCAACTGCACGTTTAATATATTCATATGCCAAGAAAGTGGAATTCAAAACTTCACAATAGGAAGTCTGAAGAAATTGAGATTCCGTACAAGTGCCATCGAAGTTCATAAACTATAAAGTTGTGCCGTGGGCCGTATTCGCCCCCGGTATCGAATTCTTGGCACGTTGGTGCAGGGCGTCCATTTGTGAATATTTTGTACGATTATTGAATAATGTTTTAATACGTACCTAGTTGCAATGGGAAATGTTTCTAATTTGGTTTTTGATGAAATATAGAATGTTAAGTACTTGTTCAGTACAAGTTGGCCTCTTATTATATTAAACTCCATACTACGCTACGTAAGCTTATTGGTCAAAATGTTAACACTGAAATGTGGCTATTAGAAAGACACGTTTTGGGGATTAGGAATCTTTGTAAAAACAGTTTACTTGCCTTAACTTTATCCAAGTGTCTAGACGTCAATAGAAGTTAATTTCCTAAAGTTCCAAAAGAAAAACGTCTGCAATTCCGATGAGATTCCAGAACAAGTTATACCTTAACACCGAAGGCAATTTCGCAAGGTTGCAATTTTGAAAAAAGAAGTTGGTAGAAAATTTCGCCAGACGAAAGCGGAAAACTGCACTCAAGAGATCATTGAACCCACGTTCCTCGCCCAGAGACAACCGTAGGTATCTCAAATGTTTCCCGTGTAATAACTCACTTAGGGAAGAATCCCGCCGTACTCTTGATAACTGCTTGTAAAAGTTATCCTACCAAATGTCATAGTCAGCATGATTCCTCGTGAAATCGGAGCTGTGAGGACTTTCAATTTTTGCTTCATTTTCCCGTACCTATATTTGAGAGTACGTAAAGCGTCGACGAGCCGTAATGGTGATGAATTTGGAGGATTATATCTCCATTTACGCTGACGTAAGCACCGTCACTGCGCGGAATGGAGATGCTCTAAAGTGTATGTACTTGTAATAGGTGTTTACTTTACATATCTATGTAGTATATTACCTCTATATAGATGAGATGCTTTTGGACCAAAACGTAGATACTTGTTGAAGAGAAATTGCGATTACTTATTCAAGTTTTCATGTTCCATTGTCAGAAAAAGAAAATCCAAATAAATAGGGCTTAATGTTTTTTCAAAGGTTTTTTTTAACGATAGTTCCTTAAAACTGTAAGAAACTACATATTTTACTTATAAGTTCAACTTCAAAAGATGTCTTCTTGCTAAACTTCCATGCTGTAGGAAGACCCTACCTAAACTTTCTTTACCTAGTAAACTTCGTTCATAGTTAGACGAAAAGTTAGTTTTTAATTAAAGGAGACAGGAGGTTCTTTAATTAAAACGAAGTACTTGTGGAAGAGAGTAGAGTTTAGAATGTTATCCACATACCTACTATGTATTGTTTAGTGACGCTGCGTTAACACAAGTTTTTCTAATCATTTGTCTTTGTCTTAAAGGACAGGGAGCTCGTTTTATGGTCATGACAATTTTCTTTAGCAATTATCTTGTTATATTATTTTCAGAAATTATCTTAAACTTACCAAGGTCGCTGAACTAAAACTAGATTAACTGAAAAAAATCAAACGAACCTATTAGCATCCCAGACGTCTGAGGTTCCACCAGCTACATTTCTTTGTTTCTACAGACACAAAGCTGTAAGCTGAAGCGTTTAGTGCATTAGCTCTGCTAAAAGCTAGACTTAGCGGTCAAAAGAAAGCGGTTACATGAATAGTGAGGCTGAACCTCTATAAGTGCCTAACATTGCTGAGTGTAGCATTCGTAGAGTTAAAAAAAATACATATCTGATGCTAATTATATTGGACTGGTATCTGAAAGTTCACGTCTGAACGTGTATTTTTCTGATTAGAATATTTTGGAGATATCTGAATATTATGATGGAAAAGAATGGCAATTGAAAAAATTACAAACAGTATTCATATTATTCCTTTCATCACTTTTCAGTAGCCATCATTTACCACACATGGCATTAGAATAATAAAAGTTTACATCCAACATTACGACGGACATGTCGGACATTGATGCGGTCGTAGTTTAACATCATTACTACGTTTAAAACGACAATGACATAAAAATAGTTCTATAAACAAAGCACCTGGGACCATGGAGAGCGCTCCCAGCCGCAAACAACGCCACCTGGTGCTCATTACTAATTAAGCGGTCTCATGGGCCTTGTTGTTGCAAGCCCGGCTTTCAGACACTCTGCCAAGAGCATCATTAACTAACCGAGCCACCTGTTAGAAGATGGCATGCATCTGAGTGTGCCTGCAATGGAATAAAAACGGAAAAGGTCACCTGTTTCAGGATTGATGCGGTCGCAGATACAATTTTAGTAGCCTTAAATACTACCAAGTTTAAAAAGACAATAACATATAAATAGTTTCATATACAAAGCCCCCTGAGAGCATGAGAGCAGCAAACAGCGCCACCTGGTGCTCATTACTAATTAAGCGGTCTCATGAGTCTTGTTGTTGCAAGCCCGGCTTTTAGACACTCTGCCAAAAGCAACATTAACCAGCTGAGTGACTTGATGCACCTGGGTATCATTTAAGTTGAATAAAATCCGGAAAGTTCACCTCTTACGGGGTTAATAAGCACACGCATACAGATTAAGTACACTTAATTGAACTGAATTGTTTTTCGAAACTGGGCAAAAACCCCTAATAATAATTTCAGATTGATTTTGGGGCATTTGCGCCAAAAGTTAATGCTTTTTCTTGGTTATATGTCCATTTGGAAGGAGGTCGATCGGCAATCACTTTTTACTTTCCAGTTACTGATCACCAAAACTTGTTGTTGATTTGTATATCATATATATAAGTTCTTATTTTGTTGCAGTTGCTACTCAATCCCGGCGAACAATATGTCGGGTGGGTCCCACGTCTCGCGTGCCACCTTCGGGGGCGCAGACTCCGAGATATCAGGCGGTAGCGCTCCGCCTCTGCCGAGCCCGGCGTCCGCGGGGGCTGCGCTCGTCTCCCCAGAGACTCTAAGCCGGCACAGTAGTCCTCCGCCCCTACCACCGCACCCATCGTCGCATCAGCACCCTGCACCTTCCTGTTCTTCACATCGAGTGCATCTGGAGTCACCTTTGAGGTATTCTCTTTGTTTTTGGCCTTGTAGTATTATTCGTTACATATTTCATTAATTAAACTGGACACGATCAGCACAATCAAAACTATGTGTTTAAGTTTTTAGCGGTTTTTTACATGAAATTGGTCCTTATGCATTTAGGTATGTTTCTGGACGACTGTTCAAGATTCTAGTCTTACATTAGTAATCGTCTTTAAAGCAGTTCGTTTGTTGTTTTAGTTTGGGGAACAATTTCTGTACATAGCTGGTGGTCTTTCTCCGCAACGCTTGAGCGAAAGTGTCCACAAACTCGGTTAAAGTAGCAAAAAATATTATGCAAATATTGACACCCTTTACTATGAAAAACACGATGGTAGGTTTCTTGGGCGCAGATGCCGCTCTGATATAAGTTATTACATTAATCAATTTTGCGCCGAGTAATTTCATAAACGTTTCATGTAATATGATTTCATGTCCAACAAGCCGATAAGAGCAAGATATTTTAATGCCTTTTAAATTAAATTGTACAGTTATGTAATATACCTGCTTTACTTCACATTCTTTGATCTATTTCCTTTCTTTGTGTTTCCAGGAAAACGTTTAAAGCAAGTTCATAAATAGGATATCCTTTCCTCTAGGTTTATTTTGTTAGCGGTACACTGTATCCATTTTATGTAGTTACTACAAATAGATAGCGTTCCAGCGCGATCCTTGAAGGAAGTTAAGACAGCAACTGTGTTTCCGTTAGATCTATTCGTGATACACTATTGAATATAAACGCAAACGCGGAAGTAAGGCCAGACAGAACTTCAACTACAGATAATGAAGACCGTTTATCTCAGAAATGTTGGAGAGAACTTGTTTGAAGCTACAACTACTTGTTTGATCCTTCAGAGTAATTGTTAAGGAAGAAAACTATTCCGTTTAACAATTAGGACGGGAGTTTCTGAAACGACAAAAGTTATTGGAGGGAATGCTGGTTCAAAGTTAAACATTTGCTCGCTTATTAATAAACGCGGAGTAAAGTTGTGATAAACTTAGTCCTCGAAAAATTTATGGTTTATCTCACTGTTATACTACTCCGGTTTATGTAGAATCGAGTGAGATACCATATTTCACGTAGACTATTAACGCATGTTCAATAAAGAAAAAATCTCACTGTATTATTGAAGATGCAGGTACCACCGAGTTCACTGAGTTGACTTTTCACCCTTATGCACTAAATCATAAGGTTGAAAAGTGGTCGACCGTCAGTGAACTTGGTAGTACCTAATGCAAATGCTGATAATAACGCCAAGATGCGATACTAAAAATAGCACAAAAGTAAATCCCAGTTGCACATTTATAAGCGTTCCTGATATAATAAAGACTGCAGTCTTTATTATGTCAGAAACGCTTATAAACGGAAAAAGAGTTATGCATGCACATTGTACAAACCGATGCGTAATGAACATTAAACAGGCCCACAGGGAATCGAAAAGCTGTATTCCATGGCTTTGTGAGCTACTCACAAATAAGGTAACACGAAACCACGTATTTTATGCGTTGGTACGATGAATCTTTAAATTTTTAATTTTTATACAGGAATATAGACGACACGGGGCTTTGAAGGTTGTTTTTTGATTAAGTATTCTATTTTTGTTATTGATGTTTCGATTAAATACATTGTATTAATGAAATTATTGATATCGGCTAAGATGCACCCTTGAAGTAATGCGGTCTTAAAAGACACACAAATTGAATTTACAATGAGTATTCATGTATGAGTATGATATGATTCCTGTCTGAAAAACTGACCTAGGTTTCTGATTGTATGACACAAATAACAGAACTCAAGCAAATGACTGTACAACAGATTTGGTTAGTTAAATACGAGTAGCTTGAAATGAAACGAGGAAAAAACCTCAAACCATTTAGGAATCGTTACAAAAATAATTTAGAAGAGAAGCCAAGGAAAGCTTACTCGATGTTATTATCGCGGCTATTACAAAGACCTGCGGCTTTTTAAACCCAAATCGCCATGGCAACTAAATCCACGTTTTTACAAATTCCAGGAAAATTGGTCCACGGCGTTTGCTCATTTAATAACCGTGGACAATGCGGGTGGAAATGTACCAAAATGTGCCTTCATTCGGTCAGTCGAAGTATTATTTGGTTAGTTAGACGGGTTTATTTGGCCAGTCACTGTATTATTTGGACGGAGAAGAGGGGGTACCAAAGAGGGTTAACGGACTTTCGTGGTTGGTCTCATTTCGATGCAACCTTCTTTTGTTTTGCGAAAAACATTACAGGTAGCCAGTAGTCAATTGTTTTCGAATGAAAAAGGTGAATAAACAATGAGGATTGAATGTTCGATGGTTTCCGTGTAAACGGTCAAATGTAGTTTTGTGAAACGGGCTAGGTATCGATCGGAGTTGCCGCTGAAGTTAAATAATTAAAGTGTTGTTTCCTGGTCCTACTTTATTAACTAGGTTGCTTGTTGTAGGTAGGTATTTGAATTGACCAACCGCTTATGTAAAGTTCTTTATTGAATCATGAACATTACTATTTTAAGTTCCTTTAAAGTTATGAAAACAAATTATTTTGTCTTATACTCAGTTGGAAAAGATCTAATCTTTCTACTTCTAGCTTCCTATAGGTATTTATTTATGCTTCACAAAAAGAGCAATTATTATAGGCGTCTCGTGTTTTGATTTTCTTTTATAAATTCTTGCGTTTTCTAAGCTCTGCATACGAGACGCAGCACTTAATGTTGCCTTATTAAATAGAATACAAATAATATATTTTATCTAGAAAGCGTTCCAGAATAACTTCAGTGCAGATGTACGAAGTAATCCTCGGATCTGTCAGAGATTTACTGGCTTGTAGTATTTCGCTGTCGGATTTGGGAAGTAAGCCACGTATAGTTAATTGTGTAGTTTCTTTACATGCCTCTTTATGCTCTACGTTGGCGGTCCCTACGTACCTAGCGCTAAACTGTACCGTGAGTTTTTGAAATGTTGATTTTGCAGATAAATCTGGAGGTTTACTTAAGGAAAATTGCTATGGTTATGATTTTATTATTACAGTTGGAAGTTTTTGAAAGTTGCTCTTGTTTTTAATAAAAAAATATAGGTGAGTATCTGTCGACGAGTACGAGTTCCAGTGTGCTTTGATTCAAATAGTATTAGGAAAACTAGATGTTGGTTCTCAAGACAAACTGTTAGGATAGATAAAGAAGTTTTTTACTGATTACTATGTTTTTATCAGGGCATCCACTTTTGGCAGTATAGCGTACTTTTTAAATAAAGTTATAACGACTAGAATTCTTGAATGCCCATATCAGATGTGTCGAACCATTCAAAACCTACAAGGTGTAGTTTTGCATCCTCGTCAAAATTTAGGGGGTTGTCATAGAAGACGTAAATAATCAATATAAATTACGGTACCTGGTCAATAATAATAAACGTTGCCTTTTTTTTTGTTGCTTTAATTTGACACTATTTCAGAATGAAGCCCTTCTCAAAAGAGGAGAATCACTTGTTTATCGAATAAACGTCTGCGTTTGTTTGTGTGTGTGTAAGCGCGGCTATAGGGCTAGTATAAGACGGGCCGCGTTTTAATACGGGTGGTGTACATCTACCGATTTTCGATATTAAGAAAAAAAATTAAAAAATTACCTACCCATTTTATTATTGATTCGGGTCGAGAATCATAATATACTCGTAGTTACCTCCTTGAATTTGACGAAGATGCAAAACTACACCTTGTATATCTAATATCGTTTTTTTTTATTTCTTTTGATTATGCTAGTTTATCTTCCTACACAGATTATCGAGTCCTCCATCGATGTCTCTGGGCGGCTCGCTGTCCCTGCAGCCAGTGCTGTACGGCCCCGGGGGAACTGCGCACGCGCCGCTGCCGCCGTCACGACGCCTGTCAAGACCATCCGCAGCGATTCAGAGCATGCACGTTATAAGCGCGTAAGTAATTTTTGGAAATAAGGTCTTTAAGAAATCCGTGACACCCTAGGGGTAGGAGCACAGTAAAGGTTTGGTCCAATCGATTAGACACTGACAAATAGTTCAGTCTATTATCAGATTCCGGAGCGGCGTCCGCAGTTTGTACATACCGATAGGTCAAAAAATCAAGATGTGTCATAGGCCGCTATCAAATTTGCTGTATGTTTTTAGGGTTCCATTGTCAAATGGCAAAAACGGAACCCTTAGAGATTCGTCCTGTCTGATGATGTTTGTCTGTCCATCCGTATTGCACAGTCATTTTACTCAGATTTTATCACGTATGTACATGAAAGTTCCAAATAACAGCGGTATTAGCAAGTTACACTCGTGAGAGGTGGACATTTTCACATTTACCTACACTACTACCTACCTACATAAAATAAAAGCCTTTTTCTTGGTAGACAGAAACTACAGAACGACACTTACTACGATCTAATGCGATGCTCTTGTTCATCTTGCTGGTGCTTCGATATATTTGTTTCACCTTTTCTATTTTTTTTGACCCTATTAACCCTAGTATGTCTACTAAAACCCTACTATTTATAATGACCCTCTATTTTAAAACTCAACTGTGTAGGTGGAAACACTGCAGTCAAATAAAAGTACTGTCTTTAAGTATTCCAGACTTTTTAGTATCTGATCTATCGAAGGCGGTCATTCTGCTAGTGCACCATTTGTTAAGTCTGACTTACAGAACAAGAACGACACAAACTTACAATTCCTGCAATAAATCAGTCGTGTTCAAGATGACAGATTTGCATTAATTTAATTATGTGCATTAATAGCAACTATAGTCAGTATAAAGTAGGTACTTAACTATCTTGACAAACCTATGTTTCACTACCAACTAGATACGAGGCAATAATGGCTGTTAATCTGATCTTATTTGGCTAAAGAAAATATAAATTTTTGCCTCTTTGCAATTTTTTTGTTTACATTTTACGGTTTACACCGATACAATTAGATATTTTCTCCGATTGGAATTTTTTTAGGCAAAGCAAAGTGAAATAAATGGAGTTTAAAAAAGTGATCGATATGATTTTTATAAGCTGTGGGGAACATAAATTACTCTTTTTATCGTTCTTCAAGTACGAAAACAGCGGTTGCACTCATAAGGTGACCCGAGTGGGTTACCTACTTCAAAAACCATTCTATTTTTCACAATTTTTCCGATAAAATTGGAAAAAAGGAGGTAAACTTTTCATTTTTCCACAGGTTTATACAAAAGTGTATGTAATGTATTTAAACAAAACGCGCCAAGGAAATAATTCAAACATGATTTTCTATTTGCATCTCATTTCATTCCTCCGGGTTGAAACTAATGAGGAATTCAATAATGTCAGGGTCCCTTCAACTATCGTGAGAAGCGAGGAAAACGGAAATTATATTAATACGCCAAGGCGCTAATTTGCCGCGTTCATTTTACACAAGTATTATAGCTTTTACCTACGCGCCCTATACGAGCGTACGTGCAGCTCCACCATTTTATAAATAATTTTTCCTTTTCATACTTTACAATTTCCTCTCCTTCCTAGCACTTTTCTATGTTATCTCCTCGCTTTGATAACCAAAGAGATTTTTATGCTGATTATTCAAGCACGTAATTCATGTCCTTCATTTCCTTTCTTTATTTATAGATGTCTCTTTTCTTTTCGATGTTCGTGTCCGCGCCTCTCATATTCTATTTTACGCTACCTGAATGAAAGATATTTTTAAAAGATTTTATTTCTTCGCGCAAATGCAGAAGGTGCTAAATTCAATTAGCCTTACCTACATTAATTTTCTAAAAAGATTTCCAGATTTTTCCCCACAATTTCACATCATTTATTTCTCATGTGCTGCATTTGAGTTAATAAATGACCATTGAATTTGAGAGCTGGTGGAAAAAACTGCGCTCGAGCCAATCATTGGTGGGGCGTTGAAATTACCACAATGAAAAATGCTGGAGAGAGCGCGGCGTAATAAATTACAAGAATGCGTAAAAGCTTGCAACCCAGAGCTCGCGGTACCGGTGTCCCCTCGGCAACTTAAGTGCAGACAATTTTTTCGCACCGGTAATATCGGTTTTTCTGGTAGGGAGATGTAGGTACTTTGTAAAGTAACTTTGAAATTTGTTTTGGAAGTGAACGCTTTGGGAAATGACGAACTGATGTGAGGTCAGAAGTAGTATGTTTAGGGGTGTCGCGTATGGTGAAAATATAACATGGTATTCAACAAAAACAACGAATAAGCAGGAATACTTGGATTATCTCAGTCAGTCGTGTATAAAATATAATATCGACAAATTAAAACAAGTTTCCCTTCACTAAAATCACAATTCGCGCTCGCAGGGGAAATTGCATTTTCCCTCTGAATGTGCACTCTAATGAAAAGCTCTCAGAGCGGTAACACAATGTAGTCTAGTGCCTGAAAATTAACAGAGGTATACATTTACGCAGAGCTACCATCTTGAGTGGCCGTGCTTATTTACGGGCACAGTGTTTCGGGGAAGGGAGCTGGAATACATTTCCGTGCTCTGTGTCGCTCGAAATACAAAGAACCGCAACGTTTTGTCAATCCTCGCCGAGTTTATTGAAACAGTGAGTTTGTTTTGTTCAAAAGGCTGTCGGGATTTATGTTGGGCGCTAATTTTCATTGGTTAAATAATTTGTTATGTTTACCTGTCGATGTCTGTTATGTGAATTTCCAGGCTCTGTCAATTGAATCGAATATTTGCATAAACTGGAACAAAATTTGTGCGCCATTATGCCCCCATTTTCAACCGAGCGTAATTACTATCTGCCTCCCAATTATATATTAAATTAATAGGCCTCATCTACGACAGTCTTGCTCAGAAGCCTTCTGGTGGTAGGGAACAGTAAAGAACAATGAACGTAACAAACAATGAAGATGTGTAAGGCGAAGGGGTGGGTTCCACTAGTTGACCTAATTTGCAAATTGACTACGACGTTTGATAAAATGGGTGAAACTCTTTCGTTGTTGGAGATAAAACGTGCCTATTAATTCGTTAATTTGTCTTGACAACAAAGATTCAGGGGTGCCGAATTCACAAAGGTTAATGAACTGATGAAATTAAGTAACAATTGGTTTAAGGAAATATTTCTACTTAAGATCCTTTTAATTTTTGGGTTTGAGGTCATAATTAAAGTAATCGTGTGTTAGTTTGACAATCCGGTCGTTATATTGTTTATGAGGACTTGTGAATGATGTGATTGTTTAAGGTATTAAGTGCCTAATTTTGTTTGGTATATAGTTTAAGAGCGTTTACGTCTATCGCGCGAAGTCAAGTTTAGGTAATTCAATGCATTTTTTACGCACACAGAAGTGCGCGTGCCTGTGTGCATAGCGCTGGCGCGTTCTCTTGCGCTATAGTCAAACTAACCCACTATGATCCGTTCGAGTGCAATTGTTGTAGTAAAATTTAATTTGAATTTGAATTTGAACGTACACGAATTACTAAACTACGAGTGCATAAAATAAGTATTTAATAATATATTGCAAGTATAGCTATAATTATGATTAATATTAAAGTCGTTTTTCAGTTATTCAAACATGAATTTGTTGATCTAAACTTTAGAAAGAAACCTAACTTCGTTAATTATTATTGATTTGTGATTGATTAATAAATATTTCTTATTCTATTCAAATAAATCACTTTATACGGATTTACTTATGTTTATTTTATATTATATTTTAACCTGACGTGATGTTCCTCATAGTGACACCTCTTATGAGGGAAATACAATAGGTTGACGTTAACTTTAAAAACAATTTATGTTCTTATTTACAAAAAAAAAAAAAAAAGTAAAAGTTTTCATAAATAAAATTCGTAGGTCAATAATAGGGTAAATATTTGTTGTCACTAAAAATATTGTCAGTCATCAAAAATAATAAAAAATTTAATCATCAAAGTACCAAGATTTTTCAATCACACTGTAAACGTCCGCTATCCTTCTAAGTACGACTAAGGTCAACTCAGGTCAGTCAGAGCGCCGAGCGACGTGTCCTCTCTCTAGAAAGCCTCGCGGCGGACTGATTTGAAATTGCTCGCGCGCAGTGATTTATAGTAGTTTTCAAATATTTATAGAAAAATAATCACTGTAAATTATTTGAAATTTTAAATTGGATGTTTTAAAGCATATGTTCTTCTATTATGTTATGCTATTATTATATTAAATTAAGTAAGATATATCGGTGAAAAAATCATTTTAATTCCTTAATATTTCACATTGTTTGAACTTTAATTTCTTATATAAAGATACCTAAATCAAAAAAATTTCTTCTCCAACTATTTTCCTTAGGATCTTAGGAATTGGTAAAAAAAAAAATCTAATTGGGTTTGCCAGTGGTTTCCTATAATTAGAGCTTCGAAACTGACGCTGAAAGGGAAATCAAGAAAACCTCTGTTGACTTATCTTGATAGAATTTACCAATACTCTATTAATTGAAATATTTTTTTCTCCAACTATTGAAACAACGAAATTTCCTAAAGTTATTAGTAATTATCATTTTTGTAAAATAAAGGGTTGATGGTATTAAAGGGTTTGAAAAGTACTATTTTGGAGTCAAACAGCGCATGGACGGCGTAAACGCTCTTAACAAGTAAAAATGTAAACTTTACTTTGCATAGTCATAGTTCGGTACAAAAATTTTCATTGAACATTTGTAATCCGTTCCATATTACACTCAGCTTCTACAGTCTATATTGAACTTTTGACAATATCATCAACAAACGTTGGTTTTCTCGCTGAAAATATCCTTGTTACATAGTCGAAATGGATTTATTTACTATGTCATCATAATATGTATATTATCTACACAAAGTAACTATTACGAAATTTTAAAAGAGGAGCTATAGAGTTTCTTGTACATTCTACTCCATAAACAACCTTAGCGAATGGGCAACTAGAGTCAATTTCATTTTCTTGTAAAGGTTGACATTCAAAAGTGTCTTACAATGGTCTAATTGAAATAAATGTTTTATCTTTGACTTTTACTTTATCATTTTGAAAAGCTGTAAATTATTATTTTATCTATTGGGTATTTGTCTAAGGCTTTCGGAAACCGGGCAAATGTTAATTACGTGATATACAAACGGTGAAGGAAAGTTCCGATATATTAATTAATAATTTTGATAAGCTTTACCTTAAAGATATGATGGAAAACTTGGTGTGACCGCAGCAAACTCTTGTTAGAAAGGTGGGGTTAAAAGTTTTGTAATTATCCATTTGTCTCCGGCTTCGTGAAAGTCATACAAGACTTCGTACATTATTCAGAAAATTTTAGCAGGTAATGAATGTTTGTCTTCATAAAATATGCGGGAAAACTCGTTAAAGGACCAGTTCTTGTAAAAGTAAGTGAAGTTAAAATCACGGCTTTCATTCTACCAAAGAATGAAACTGCCTGTACTGTTCCTACATAATCTGCTCCACACAAGGTGTCTAATTTTGGATCCTTTTATGATTTCTTCATGAACGAGTCAAAAGCCAAACTAATCTTCTAAAGTACATCTTTCCGTAAAAGTCAAGAGCATCATATAATTCCATACTCCCCCTAATGCAAGCATTTCCGCCTAACCCATGACGTCATAATTTTAGCAAGACTATAGACAGGAGGCATATCATTGTCGGGAGCGGAACCATTGCAACAGTAAGTAGGCACTGACGATCGCGGTGGGGAGCCAATAACACGCCGTCACCATGGCAACCGTGCGTGCCCGAGAGGGTCCCCTTCCCCCGAGGACCGAGCGCTTACGGAAACCAGAATACCGTGACATCTCATCCTAAGAGCAAACTTATCAAAAAAGCAAAAATATCTTCTAAAAGTCTAATCTAACTCGAGAGCACGACGGGTCTACCTTATCTGGGCATCTGTTATTTAGTACTTTTCGGGTTTCTAAGAAATATATTGCTATCACGATTATCGTTTGTCAGCGATGGATTAGATTTAACTCGAACTAAGTTTAATGTTTTGACTTTGATTGGCCAGGACTGTTGGATTGGAAATTCAATTTATGTTCGGGTTTGAATTTGTGATTGCGTTTTATATCTATTGGTTTTTTGAGAGCCGTCATTCAGTTGGCGTATTGCGTTGTTTATTAAGCTGTATCGTAACAAAATCACTGCCATCCGTTGCTGATATTTCAACAAAATTTACGACCGAGTGACATCATAATTCATTAGCTGAAATAGTTTTCAATTTGTACAAAGGTTATAATTAATTTAATGTAGGAATAAGGAATTTCTATTTACATATGTGTCCTTTAGAATTACTTAAATATGAAAATATAAGCTTTGATTGACGAAAACGTTGTCGGAAAATCTTTTAACTTCCGCAAACATGGAATTATGAACGTGATTTCACGTCAACTTCACACGAGTCAAATAAATACGTTTCCCGTGATAAAAATGTGGGGAAAATAACGACGAATTGGATTTTTCGTTTGAGTTTGAACCACTTTAGAATTGATACGTGACATTTTTTCCCCTTAAAAGTGGGTAGATACTGGTAGGTATTTTAATATCAAAATTTCAAAATTTCAATGCGAATAACAAGGTTATAAAATTTCTTCGTCCGAAAAAGGAAACTTGAATTAATTTTGGAGCAATATCCAAAGCTTTTGTCGGTACCAATCAGGGATATTGTGAGTCTAAATTACATGAATTTAGATATTAATAAAGGCAAAATTAAGGTGGATCTTTTTCGGAAAATCCATTCAATCTATTTTGTAAGAAATTTGAAAGGTGGCAGGCCTGACCTGACCTGAAGAAAAATATTTTTTTATGGATAAGAAAAAAGTTAGAATACCCACCGAAGTTTGCAAGTTATATTCTGTCAATGAAAGTGGATAGGGTGTTGCCAAATCTAATAAAAATACACTGATCAATAGTCAACTCTGCCTATCGCAAATTCGCAATCCAATACCTAAAGCTGGACCCAAGCCAAGTTGTGCTGACACTCAGAATTCGAATACAGCCAGCAGTAGCTAGATTTTATTAACATAACTACGTATTGTAAATGCCAAAGTTTGTATGTGTGTGCATGTTTGTTACTCTTTCACGCAAAAACTACTCGACGAATGTTGATGAAACTTTAGGGTAATTTACTATATTATTAAATATAACTTAAACATCAGAATAACACAGAGGCTTTAACGTTTACGGATATTGAGTTAAAAATTGAATTTTGGTGGGCGAAGCTGTAGGTCGAAGCTATAGTAAGCGCCAGATAAACGTGAAATAATGGTCATTGACCCACATAAATTTATTGATATACTTAATTCCGAAAACAATAATAATGACATAAAGCTGCCCTGAACCGACATCTATCGTGTTCCTTGCCTTTTTTTAGTAATGAAAAACAATTCATAATTATTTATTGTCCCCGTACCTACGCAGATAAATTAAGGAAAGGGCAATGAACTTTATTACACGTTTATCTGGCGCTTACTATAGTCTTTATTCTACAGAAATATTCGAGTAAGTATACCTAGCTGTTAGACCCATTAAAATTAAACGCGAAAAATGGCGTCCGCTGTTAATGAAAGCTCAAATTTTAAGCGAACGCTAAATTACGTTGTAAATACGAAGTAATTAGTGTACCGCGCCTGATTTAAACGTGCCGGGACTGTGCACAGCTTTATTAGTAAAATTGGAATGTTTCTGTTTTGAAATTATAATATTTTGGTGTTTTTGAAACCAAGGTAATGACTCTATTTGCAGCTTCAGGCTATTTTTTTCAAGAAACATCTGTTGTGGGACTCAATTTGTTGTCAACTAGTTTTAATACTCGGCAAAACATAGAGATCATCATTCTCCTGGCAATTCATTTGGGGTCGGCGCAGCATGTCTTTTTCTTCCATACTTCTCTATTACTTGTCATCTCATCTGACACCTCCGTTCTTGTCATATCATCGTTCACACAGTCCATCCATCATTTCTTTGGTCATCCTCTACTCTTACACCCATCCACATTCATACTCAAAACTTTCCTCACGACATTTTCCTCATTTTGGCAATATTTGGCAAAACATAGAGATCTCTGAACTTACTTATTTATGTTTGTTTAAAAATAAAAAACTTTGTCTTCGCCTTTAAAGCACTTTGCACAATGTTCTCAGTTTGTCATTTCCATGACTGATACAACAAAGAAGATAGAGATTCTCTATAATAGATTTCATCGGGACACGATATTTCCAAAACGACCATCAAGAGAACAAGAGAACAGCGAATTGTTACGCAGACCTGATAAGTAATTAAGTAATCAGTAATCTATTGTTGCTTCTGAACAAACTTGTGCATGTTCAGAGACTAATCCAAAATTACAATATAAGAGACATTCTGCAGTATGTACAGAGAGACATACCAAAATACATGTAGTCGCTAGATTGGCTGCTCCTAACACGCATAGCCGGTAATATAAGCGGTCATTGTCTTGACACGACAATATCTATTGCCCGGCTGGATGGATAGATTGTCTCTCTGTAATCGATTCACACGCAGTTGGGATGATAGCGCAGAGAAATAGCAAGGTCATGCCCTCGACGTGTAAAGTGTATGATGATGAGAAATGCTTTCGTTTAAATGCTCATCTTTACTGATTGATTGATAAGGGAACCATATGGAAGTCTGTGATAGACAATTTTGAAACAGTCTGAAGTTTTAACTTCAATTTTTACGCGAGAAAATCTTGAGTTTGGCCGCAACTCTTCTGATGTGAAGTGAATATGCGGTCTAGGGTGAAGCACGATTGCCTAGAAAAAACGAACTAAGAATAGATCCCGATTATAATGATCGGGGCACAGAGGAGCCAGTAATGAGTTCCACAGACCCCGGTTCGCACAGTAACTTTAAAGGCATATCAAAATATTTTGCCAATAATTTTTTTGTGACAGATAGTGAAACACTTATAATGAATTCGATACGCAAAATACATCATTATAATTAATGAGAGATGAAAATTGCAGATACATTTGTCTATTCTATAGGATGAGATAAACCACTAACGGAAAAGGAAGAGACACATAAAATCGATTTGAATGTTCCATTTGCAACGAACGATGCAGAATTCTAAAACGTAAATGGACATAAAAATGGAAGATATACGGGAAATAAAACGTCGCAGATGAGCTACATCCGGGTAAAAGTTACGATGTTCTTCGGCAATTTACTTATTTGTGACTGAATTCTGTCACTGCGGTACCTAATAAAAACAAATGACTCCCTCAGCGTCTATTGCACATTACGACGATGTTATTTTTCTCGTCGGCAGCTTCGCAAATGTTAGCGTTTGCCGAAAGAAATAGACTAGATTAGTCTCTATCGCACGATTCTAACCAATACATGTGCTAAGTTTACAATAGGGATTACCGAATTGGCTTTAGCTGCTCAAAATCTAGTGAGACCATTTTCCAACGAGCGTTAGTTTCATTAATGAATAGTTCACTAGTATTCGATCGGTCGAATAGTTAGTGAATGAATAGGCAAAGTTTCTATGTTGAAAAGTGATTAACGATGCTCTATGGCCGAATTTATTACAGAAATTAGTTCACTTTGCAGTCTTGCAGTACCGGTTTTAGAAACATTTTCAAAGTAACGGTTAATGTTTCATCAAAAAGTTCCCAGTTCTTATCTAACCCTACCGATCTATAAATAACTGTAGAATTTTCTCCCTTTGTATTGCCATCAACAGCAGTTCACCAACAAAGAGTTCGTCGCTTCCATATCCCGGATTACCGGAGCTCCCACTGACACCGTCATCGCATCATCCATATTTATACGCCGTCCCAGTTAATCGGATTCAGCGGCTCCATGCCCCGGACTTGCTAAGTACTAGTACTTTACGCGATCTGGGTAAGCTCTTCAATGAAGGTGTTATGTCACAGTTATGTTGATTGGCGACGGTTACTATGGTAATTGGGGGTTTAGTGTTCTTGGAGGATATTGAAATTAGCCACAGTCACAGCCATTAGAAATGGAAGGACTGCATGCAGTCTATTTTCCCAGCATTGGGGCAGTATGGGTAGTTATGTCAATAAATTATAATTAAAATTTATTCAGTTATTTGTATCATGAATTGTGTTGATCATTAGAAATTTACGGCTTATATTTTGCAAACATGACAACATATTTTGGTTATTAATTCCATCATTGTCTGAAGAGTGAGATTGCAATCTGCTGAGTTTACCTCTGTTTGCACACGTGTCATCCTTGGGTCCTGCGCCAGTCGCACTGACAACAGATCTGCGATTATCCTCGTTTTTTTAAAGCACTACGACTACTCAGACATGCAGTCTACTTCATCGCAAGGTCCTTGCTTCACGCTGTATCTATAGGTGTATAAGCTCTCCATTTTTTCATTTTAATATCACTTTTAGTGCAGCATCCCATAAATATTCCTAGATAAATAGGTCTGTAGCTCCATTAATTCTTGTCTACGACCTTTGTGGGACATCGTACAGTCCAAGCAGTAAGACGGTCTTTTCCCGAAGGTCTTGCCTCGTAAAACAAATAGTGAATGTGTGTTCGCCTCCACATTGTACTGCGGTGTCCGGAATTCGATAAACTATCTCGTGTTATGTTATGTCGGGACTGTATTTGGGTTTCGAGTTTGGCTATTGTTTGTCGCGTTTCGGTAGAGAAAGGCTTTCGGAGATAATAGTTTTCGGTCCGTATTGGTTAGACGTAACATCGGGTACGTGTAAATACTGCATGGTACCTTTTCAGCATTTCCATATGTTATTGTTGCCTCTATCTTTTTCCGCCAAACAAGACCGGTCTAAAATCTTTCTAGCTTAACCTACCTTATTATTATTACAGTGCCACTGCTGGGCAATTACCTCCCTCCATTTTCTATATGAACCCAACGTAACCTATTTTAAAATGTGTATTTTCAATTGCAGCTTTACTAGCGTTGATCGAAATTTTCTCAACCCCATAATTTAAATTGCAAATAAGCTCTCGTGGCCTGAGGCGAGGTGGTCTAATCCTAGCCGGAGGCAGAATTAACAACCTATAACTAATTATATTATATAAATTATACAATGAGATCACCCTCAATAAAATTAACCGAGTTGCCGCCGAGTTTAATTTCCCAACATTTGCGTTTTTGTTTGCTTCGTAAGCAAATAAGTTTAAATAAGTACTTGGCTGCAGCCAATCAGCTTATTGGCTTCCAAAATTGCAACCTTGCCTACATTGTGAAAAAGTTCGCCCAACGATGTAGAATTTTTCCCATAACACTATAATGGACAAAGTTGTTACAATTATGTATGATTGTCGGATATTAGGATCACAAATCTACGTCAGCATGGGTAGTAGAAGTTTTGTACTGCCTACAAACCTACCCGCTTTGTTTTTATCTTTGTCTTTATATCTATCAGTACCAATCGGCACTAGTTTCTACGCTGACTCATATTAAAAAAATATTTCTACTCAAACAGGAGCGACGCCTTGGCAACAACTCTGTCGGCCCTCTACGGCAAGCTGCTCGTCGTGATGGGCATAGCGTTCCCCATGGCTGAGGTCATCTCCACATACATTCCACCCTCATTCTACGAGGTAAGTTATGACGCGTATAATTTACAGTTCCCTTCTATTGTACTTTTATGTGTTTCAAGTTTTTAGAATAATTGCCAATGACGTATCAGCTTCCCCATTTTATTTATTGGTCTGGTTATTTGGCACATTTTTCATATTAAACTAGGTTTTTAAATGAGTCAGATTTTCAATCCGATGACCAACTGTTTAGAGCGTAAAAGGATGTTGGATTGGCAGTAAATTGCAGGACTGATGATTGCATAACATCATGTGAACTCGTCTGTCTCTGATTTAATTTCACTCTTGACTACCTTAATACCACAAAAGCCTCCTTACCTGAAATAATCGTATCTACTGGAAAAGCTTCATTCCGCTACGAAGGATTTAATGCCAACGGCAAAGGCTCTGTGAATGCCTCAAAGAACCCTGCATCGTTTAATTAATATCGATTATTTCATATTATCGTTATTTTATATATTTTAAAGTACCGCCCTATTTTCCTGCATCCATTTATTATAAGCGGGATATGATGGGTGTGAAACGTTGAGCGCTCCTGTCTAAACTACATACGTATGAAAATAACTTATTCACAAAGGAGGTTAAACGCTCAAATAAATTATAATAAGGGTAACACTGAAGATGCTGCAAAAATAACAATGTTACCATATTTGCAAAAATGAATGACAGATCTATCAAGTTTTGTTATTTGGTATAAACATATTTTTTTCAAGATAAAAACCGTGATCATGTTTTGTAGTTCTACCTTTCATATGATCATTAATTTACAAAGATCAAGGGAAAGTTTATAAACAATTAAAATATAATTAAAATAAAATTAATCTTTGGGGCCGTAATTGCGGGTTAAGTGAAAACGCGATTTAACTTTTCAACTTGTAGTATCGACTTCACCAATTAAAAGTTTTAATTATTGCTGTAATTTAAGGTAAAAGTCAAGAATAACCACTACCCAACGTCAAACTAATTGTGTGAACAGGTTAACGAACTTCATAGAAATTATACAGGGTGGAAACTTTCAGTGTCTACAGGCGATTGTTTTGTCAATGTTAGATTAGAAATAGGCCTACCACCATTAACACAAGTCGGTCACATGCAAAGTGAAATATTGACTCGACTTATCATACGGTATGGTTGTTTTATTCTACCCTATTTATTCGTTTTTTTTTTTCGTAAATGGCAATGTGTAATAAAGTTATTTTGTTATCAGGGCTTTTACTTATACCTGTACATCGGCAGTATGGTGTTCCTTCTCTACATGTATGCCGCGCTCGCGAGGGATAGGAGGAAGGCAGAGGCAGCGGACAACGCTGTTGTTGCAAGTTAGTACTTACATCTACGTATTTAGGTCCATATTACTCAATTATAATACAGAATAAATTCAACAGCATTCATTACTTAATCTGCAAAAGATATCGAGTGCAATTCTATTACTAGTTTGGACACTATATTGAAAAAAAAACGCAGTAAAAGGAAATCGCGAAAAGGTGAAACTAATTTAATCTCGTATTCAATGATAGTGTATACGAGTTTACCAGTTACTTTACTAAACCGATCGAGTTTAAATTAATGTTCACCTTCATCACTATAAGTATCTATACATCACAAACCGCTTGATTAGAACCTCGGAAGCCTCCATTGCTCGTCGGTGTCAGGTTTAAATTGCATCATTACCAACACGGAGATGCTCTAATAGAAGGAGCGAATTCACAAAGTGCCCCGAGCGACTTGCCCCCTCAAAGAACAATATTTTCTTTCTTTTTTTGCTTCTTTGAATTGCCAAGGGTATTGCGTCTGGAGGTGTGGTGGTGAAGTACCAATAAGTCTCCTTGCGGTAACGAGCGAGTTTGGTCTGTTATACCTGAACTTCTTTGTGTTGTGTAGAAATCTTATTAAAAAATAATGAGGACAGAAGGACTGACTACCTGAGTCCTCCCAAATTCGGTGAAGATGTTCGGGATCGAAAAGCGACGACACTAATAAAATAATTTAATGATTTTATTATCCACAACGTACGAATAGAAAAACACATTCCAGAAAGTAAAATCATAGTTTTGCTCGACTTGTAACGAATAAAGCCAGTACAAAACAGGATAAAGGGAAATAGCAAATCGTCTACAAATGCTTTACTATTGCAGAACCCTTTGATTCATTATTCACCCAAAAAGAAAGCATGCATGAATGTTTCACCCAAACACGCCTTATCCTGAAAATAGAACAACTGAATCTATGCGGATACGTAAAAGCCGAAATCGGGTAATACGAGCGCGGGGTATGTGACGCACTCAACTTTTTCAAACTTTTCCTTGTTTTTTATCGTGTGTCCCGCCGTTATTTTTGCTCCTTCACCGTTGTCGTGGAAACGGACGGAGTGATTTTTCTTTTTTGTCTTTTGATTCCATATTTTGTTATTTAAATGACGTGGAAAGCCCAGTGGAGGGCCGGCAAAGCTGGCTAATGCGTTAGAGTGGTGGTGCCAGTTTCACGGATATTTTATTTCTTTTTGGTTATGATATATTTTTTGTGTACTCCAGTGCTCTCATGCCCGACCCTTTTTGTGAATTTGTGATAAGATCAAGTGTTTTCATTTTTTTGTTGGCGGAGGTTGGTTAAAATTTTTCCTTGTAAGAAAGGGTTCTGATGCCGCTTTAGAAAAACTCTTGTGAAAATCCAAAAAATCTTTCTTTTACGACAGTTAAAGCTTTAGTCTGAGTTTTATTTGAAAACACGTCAACGGCTTTGCGTATCCAAGCGTTGTGTTCATCTTGCAAGATGTAGATAATATGATCGAATCACCCAAACCAAAAATGCCTAATGGCAACCTTACTGGCTTTATTTTACAGACAATTAATTTGTTATACCTCTTTTAGAATCAGATTCAAGCCCATCGCCATCAGAGTCGGACTCCTGTTCATCGCGGACTGAACGAAGCATGGCAACAGCAGCGCACATACCGCCACATCTCGCCGCCAAGCGACTGTCGCTCGGCTTCGCGTTGGCATCGCGCACGCATCACTACGGCAGTTTCTACCTGAGAATGGGGGCAGTCGGTGAGCCTTATAACTCTTTAGTAATAGACTCGTTTCCGATTTAGAGCAACACTGCGACAAGAGACGTTGCAGGTCTTCATCAGAAAGCCGATGTTCTGGTACTGTTCGAAGCAAAAAGATGGATAGATCTCTTCCAACTATTGTTTCAATAGATGCGTCGTCACTGAAAACACATCAATGAAAAAAATATCTTATGTAAATAAGATCATCAGTAGCACCCAATTCCCCTTTACGATAATTCAGACTATCGTTCGTTAATCTCACGGTAACTGCCTGCAGTAATTGTTTTGTTAAATCAATTTGGCGTGTCGAAGTAAACAGGGCCGTTTAGCGCAAGCCTTTTGTCGGAGTCATGGATTAGTTTGGCTAACAAAGTTTCTGTGTGAACGGCAAACTTTGAGTTGTTGCTCGCCTTTGGAGCAGAAACTCCGGATTCACAACTAGGCCGGATAATCTTATTTATATCTGTATACGGAATATGGATTGTCGGGCTAATCTTTGACGGTTTTGTTGATAGTTTTCGTGCCCTGAATATGAAGCTAGATTTGCAGTGTTTTTCTGTTTTCATAGGCTTTTGCCGTGAAGATGGCTCGGCTTGTTTTGACATGCCTTTCGTCGTAGTCGCTTTTAACTGAATCTTCGTTTTCAGACTTGCTTTTAATGAGATTTTTAAATAATCTGCTGAAAGTGACTATTGATTGTTTACTTGCTTGCCTTTTGATCACATTGTTTACCCAGATAACCTTATGAATTCACTATATTAAAAGCAATTTCCATCGTCACTATGCTCGACCTCTTGTTTATTTAAGCCTCATACGTCATCAAGTGTCGTTCAGGGTCGTATTGTCTGACGTCATCATGGGTGTCTAGTCAATTGTTCGAGGCTACACATAAGCGTAGTTATGACGTCATGAAATGTCAAGTCATACTACGTTATAGTAAGATGCAGACGTCTGTATCCTGTTGTGTCTGGAAGACAGTGTGTATGACAAGAAGGTAACGTCAGTATAATCTCCTAGCATATGTAATCTGCTGCGACACAAGTGTCCTTCCTGAAAGGAGAAGAAGGTTGATTCTGAGAAATAAATAAATCAGGCAATAAACAAAATAGTTTGAATATTGTAGGCAGGTTTTTTAGTACCGAAGATACTGTTGTCCGTATAAGATAGAGCAATACATTACACCTATACTTATGCAGTGACGGGAAGGGTGTAAGGCAAAGAATTTGTAAGGCAGATATAAATGGAAAAACCGTAAGGGTACGAACGCCCTAGATGGACAAACCTACGCTGGTCTTATTGTCGATGTCCTTCAAAAGGGTTGGGTCAAGTCGAGTGTCGTCCCCACCAACGGTGCAGGTATAACCAGATGTATGAATGTGAACGGAGCAATAGGAATGTGTGAAGATCGTACCGTACTTCAAAAATTCTGTAGCATCTTTTCACCCCGAAAGAAAAAGGCATAAGTATGTTTAGTAAAATCATCATAACAAAACATCACACAGAGTATATCCTCGAAGAGTTACACGGAACTATACCTGAGTAGGATAGCGCAATCACAATTACCCGATAATGATTAAGTCCTATGTAATAGTAAGTGAGCCTGTTGCCATGAACCGGTCACATATCCCGACTCCGGGCTGTTAGTAAAAAATCCAGATGGAAAAACCCAATAACAGTATACCCGCCCAGGGAACCCAGGACCTCACACTCAGCTGTAGCCCAGATTAAGACCTCTAGATCAAAGAGAGTAGGTATGTTTAGTAAAATCACATCTCCTTTTATTTCAGCTTTCGGCATTGGGTCCATGATCTACTCAGGACTGGAATTTGGCCAATATTGGGAGTTGGAGCGGAACACCAACTGCCACAATGTTCTGCTGGCGCTGACTCCTGCTACCAGGATGGCCTTCATCTTCATACAGATGTATTTCATCTTTCTTAACAATGAGGTACGTTTTCTAGAAAGACATTAGATGTCGATACAGATCGGATAGTTGCGCCTACGCTATGTATCGTTCCAACTAATACGGACTTATTGTGGACACCAGAAACATGACACATACTTCAGTAGTATTTGTATTGAAGTGTCCATGTCCGGAGCCGCGCTCACAATTTGTCCGTACCGGTACTACCAAATCTTTAGATTCTCGCTAAAAATAGAAAAGCGCCAGTGTTATAGGGGTCTTCATTTTGTAGGAAATCATTAGATTATCATAATCATTTTGATAAAGGTTAAAAATTTAATTATTTTTGAACGGCACTTTTATGTTTCTCGAATTTCTGAAGACTTTGTAGAGTTCGCGGTAAACCCGTGTCCGCCATCGTTGTTAAATATTTCGTAAACTTAGTCAAATGAATTTTTTTAGCATCAACAGTTCTGTTCTATACGTAAAAGCTATACTTTTGCTACACTTGAAAGCACATTTTAATAACAAAAGCATACAAATCGCTTAAAACGATGTACCTTTATACAAGTTGCCCATTTATATAATTTCCAATGAAAAATAGTAAGTACGCTAAAATATAAGCTACGTAAAAAACACGAATGAAGATCCAGTTTTTCTTGTCGCAATGAAAGTCAAATATTTTTCCGACGTGTTTACCGACGTTAAGTAAATACGTATTAACAGAATTAGATTCATCCAATCGAGTTGCTAAATCGATTATAACTTCAAATAAATTGACGAAATACTATTTGTTGCCGGATTGCTATTCTAAATGCGTAGGCAGGGTTGGGCAGTATTTGAATTACTTGTAATTAAAATACGTAATTGAAATACAAAAACGTATTCGGTATTAGTATTTCAATTACTTGCTGAAAATGTAATTTGTAATTCGTATTTCAAATACCTGACGCCTAGGTATTTTGTAGTTAGTATTTCAAATACTTATGGCTTTAAAATACATTTAAACAACCAAAAAATGAAATAAAAATCGAATATCCAAATATAAAAAATGTGTTCATAAAATTTAACACAAGTTTGTGCTCATCAGGACCTGTAGAAATATTCTCTTCTTTGCTAAAGAAGATAATCTTTTTTATTAATTCTCCAACAAAAGGCTGTTTGCCTGACAGTACATTTAAAAATCTAGTGTTCATAAAAGGAAACTTTGGTTTTTCTGATTAATCTTCTTTTATTCTGCTTTTTAGCCCATGCTGGGCTGGATTGCTTTTTATTTTTAAAAGTATTTTGTAATACAAATAAAAATAGCTAAAATGCTGTTTCTTTAAATTTCAAATACATTACTTAAAGATATTTTGTATTTCGTTTATATTTTGTATTTGAAATACTTGCGAGATACTATTTTGTAATTTGTATTTCAATTAAAGCAAAGTAGGTATGTATTTTGCCCAGAACTGTACGCCCTGTACGCGCAGGAGGTGCCTACGCAGGCACCTCGATGATTTTAAAGCTTTTGATGAAATTAAAATGGAAACAAGAAACCAATGAAAATAGGCAGAAAATACTAATTTTATATCTGAAAAATATGAACACTGGCACTACTAGGTACTCATCGATCATTTCGTATCCAACATTCCCATGAAATAAATAGTGAGTAATCCATCAATTAAAATCACGGTACTACCAACAGCGCCCATTGTGTACGGGCCATTACCATTTATCACCATCGCTCACATTTCAGATGAAAGTGTACAAACACAAGATAGTGGCCCGATTTGGTTTGATGCATATGGTCGGGACCAATCTGAGTGTATGGCTGAATGTGCTGGTGCAAGAGACCAAACACGAGATCCTGACGTTCTACGACCCTGAAAACAAGACCATTGGACTGTCGCATAGACTCGGTGAGTTGTTTTTTTTTTGTATTGAAAATTTCAGAATATCATCATCGAGAGTTTAAACTATTCACAGCGTTAGAAAATGGTTTTCAAACTTTACTTGCCTACCTACTGAAAAACATGTTAATGCATATTTAAAATTTCAATTGCCAATAAGATTACTATTTTTATGTGTAGGTACGTCGTAAAAAGTTTTCTTGGATTTTTTCAAACGTAATATTTTTTTTTAAATTCTAGTTCTAAGTTTTAAGTACCTAGTTATTGTAAAACGTTTTGAGGATGCCATTAGAGTTTGTTTTATCCCTTTTTTCTTTTGGTTATATGGCCAGATTTTGGAATATTCAGCCTGATTTCTTTTTTTTTACATTTTTAGCAAAAAGTATTTATCACCGTGACCTAGTTTTATTCAAATATTTTTTATTAAGTGCGAATTGCTCCGAAAATAAAACTTGAAGTAATCTAAACGTCATTTTAGACAGCCCTAAAATTAATTAAGGGTCATTAGTCCCCCAACATAACGCAGGTGTGTAAGACATTAGGATGCGGATGGCAGGTGGCACAGTTCCTGTGCATCAGTTTAGTTAAAAAAAGCAAGGCGGTTTGTTCACAATGTAAAAAAATAGAGTTTTGTTTTAAATATCATTTAATTTCTTAAGTAGATATTGTGATTGATAAGTGTTTTTTAGAAGTACCTAAACACTTTGTGCTGTGAGCAGAACATGTTTTTTTCCGTTTAGTATTTAAGACAGCAAAATGCTTGCTTTACTTTTCGAAGAAGTAAAGAGAATCTATCTATACTTACAGTGCTACAAGGGTCTTTTTTCACTTGATTTGTAGCGAAAAAACAAAATGGCGGCATTCGTTCTGATTTTGGCCAGTCACCAAAAGATCTTTTTACAAATTATAAGTATGTATATCTACATAGGTTTGAGGGATATAAATGCGTCCCCTATAGACCCGAACTATCTTTTCATACAGTACAATAAATACATCAATATAAAAATACATAATATAGCAATAAAAGCGCTCCTGTCGCACATTGTCGGTTGGGTGGACATTTTGAATGAGCTGCCCTACACAGCCTATACTAAGCCACATGCCTATACTAAGTCCATTGTTGAATCAATCGATAATTTAGTGTGTACCCGCTGTTAATTCTATGTGATATAATAAAGTTAAATTTGTAAAATAAGTTGTTGGAGGAATGGCGAATTTTAGCTGTTATGTTTATGTAAATCTAACGGTAAAACTAACACTGTCTTAGTTATGGCCGGAATAATAGTGAAACAACCATGAAAGTACATGAATTGTGCCGATAAATTTCAACCATTGACCAATTTCAATGTTTTGGGGTAGTTACAACAAGATCATCGACGTCAGGATCATCAAATCGAATATAAGGTTTATCACATCTGTTTTTTAATTTAAGAACGTTTAACGTGTGAATCCATTTAATTCTTATATTAAGTACATAGTTAAATAATATTCTAAGTAATAAATATTCACACAGCCTAACTCTTGTGGTTTTAGGTTCATACTCATTCATTTCAACTATTTTATTGAACACAGAAAACACTATTGGACCATACATAAACGTACAATGTAAAGAGATCTAATCTAATAATATACCTGGGACTAGCCAAACACAGGAGACACACTCCTGTGTTTGGCCAGGGCTCCTACATTAACAGTTTTAACCTGTTACACAACATTGTTCTCTGTTTTCCAATAATTTCCTTTGTCCTGTATAATTGGATTAATCATTGTCGTTGAACTCTCGCTTCAGCGGGATATTGTCACGAAGCAACCCTCTGATTTGATTAAGTGTTGGTGGAGTTTCAGGCAACTGCGAGCAATTGAGCAATTGTTTACCGTTAGTGTTATTCGATTGGTTTCCTGTGTGTTTGATAGGGAATAATTATGGTACTCGTGAAATATCTGGGTATTTAATTGAGTATCATACCTACATGATATTTTGATTTTAATGTAGCTCGTGGTTTATCTAATTATTTCAACTCTCACGCCAGCGAAATCTGGGACAAAAGTAATCCCTGATAAGTAAGTTCTAGTAGGTCCTGATTTCGCTGAAGTGAGGGTCGGGTTTATTCCACTGAAACTACCGGGATAAAATTTTCTTACGTATATACCATTTCGTCTACATTTTTTATATCAACTTTTATAGCAACCTAAAATTCCAATGTAATGCTAAACCTAAACAATGAAAATGAAAGACTCACGTCGTCAAACATTTAGTAAAGGATTCAGTAAACGTTTTCACTCTGCGAATTGAATTAAAAACTAGCGCTCTGAATGTCTGTGAAAAAGCAATTGTCAACCAACGACTCACACGTCCTTTTGTTTTTTGGCCATCAAACCTTTTTCGTGGGAAAGCTAACGATAGCATTTTGTTTTATCTGTTGGAAGGTTCACATTCGGTTTTTGAATTGAGAATTCGAATTCGAAAGATTCTTAAATCATTAACATGATTACTTCAATGAAGAATAAAATGAATAAACCTTAACTAACGCTAAAAGTAGGGTAGTATAATTTCTTGTCTAGAACTTTTACACAAAATCAATATTTATGGATTTATCAGTCTCATTATATCAATCAAAATAGCCAATTCAATTATGCATTAATGAATGTACACAAATGTAACACTAACAAAACCAACGTATGGGCGCGTAATTCTCAAAGGACATTGCCTAAAGTAATTCCTGCTATCCCGGAGACCGCAGGGCGCATGATTTGTTTCCGAACCATCCCTTTGTAACAATTTATCCACTTTTAACCCCTTCTGCAAGGTTCAAGAGCACTTTATTGATATTTTATTATGTAAACGTGGTATAACGTGCTTTTTTGTATCGTTATTCCTATACATACAGCGTGATTAATTTAGTATAATACAATATCTGCTTTGAAAGTAAATTATATCAGATTCTTGCAACTCGCCATCTTTTTCCATTGTATTTAGGTAAATGTGAGGTCAAGTTTTTAAATGTAAAGTATCATAATATTATATACTGAGAGTTAAGTTACTAGTGAAACTGATTTAATCCTTTATAAACACAATCGGATTTTCCTTCAATCAAAGCACAATCTAGCCTCCGGGTATTTAATTAAAATGTCAACGTTATTACATGTCAATAGCCAGTTCCTTTATTGAAATAAAATTTAATCATACCCCTGTTTAACATTGTACCAACTGACTCGATAGCTTATAAACAAAATGTGGAAGGAAATAGGTGCAGATTTCCAATTAGAATTTCCCTCATCATCGACAAATGTCAGAAAGGTATGTTGATTGCGATCCATTGGGACCCACCCGGAGGCATGGTGACCTACATTCCAGTTTGTCATGCCGATGGACGATAATATTGGATCATTTTAGCTATGTACACCTAATCCAATTTGGGGTATCTTGTTTATTGTGAAAATGTTAGTTTAAGTTTGGACTAAGTTTGATGGTTTTTTTTTATCGGCGTCAAAAAAAGGAGGAGGTTTTCAATTCGGTTGTATTCTATTTTGTGTTTGTTACGTAAGGCTTTGTGTGTGATACGATAACTAAAAAGGGTAAAATAAATAGTTTTTGCAAAAAAAATAACCGACTTCCAAAATAACACAAAAAAATGGAAAATAACTTTACTTTCGGAAGTCAGTCGCAAAAAGTCAATGAAACAAACAATAGTCACCGACTTCCGAAATATAAAGTTATTTTCCATTTTTTTGGAAGTCGGTTATTTTTTTGTAAAAAGTATTTATTTTTTAGTAAGACATATTCTTTTTGGGGTACCACTCTTTGGATAATGTTGATGCTAAGTCGTGCGATGCTATGACTTTCCCTTAGTCTTTTGGTGATTTCTGTGTCCAAAAAAGATAATGATAAGCTGAGATCGTGGTCAAATTAGTTTATCCGCTCATATCTGAACGTAGAACTCGCCTAACAAATTCTTAGTATGGTCACTTGTTCATCTATTAATTGTTTTGATTCCAGCATTCCAAAAGGCGTTCGCAGCATTTTCGACCGACGTGCCAGCATCACATCCCGCTGCCGCCCACCTGCGCGTGCCAAGAGGACTCAAAGGCCCTCACCACATCTTCGAGTGCCGCCGAACAAACATCATGGGATCCCTCGTCCAAGACGCTTCCCCATTCCTCTTCCCTTGCACCATCGAATACTCTCTCATCTGTGCTGCCATCCTTTACGTCATGTGGAAGAATATCTCCAAATACCCATCAAAGGACGTCGCCGCAGCAATAGTCAAAGCTCGAATACTGGAAGGTCTCGCCTACAAGAAATCCCCGCATTTGTACAGCGTTGACTGCGCAAGAGCACATAAAGGCCTCTTCTTCGGAATCCTCGTTTTGGTACTAACTATAATATCATTGATATTGTTCTTCGTTCTGGTGTCAAAGAAGGACTACGCGACCTTAGCAGTTGTTGAGGTCAATGTTTGTGAATTAGCGTTGTATGCTATGACAACATTTGCTAGTTTAGCTGGAATGTTTTGCGTGAGAAAATTAAAATATGACGGTAACCGAAATCTTGAACTGGATAACATCCTCCTTGTTGGAGCTCAAACTGGAATGTTCATCTATGGCACTTTCACTATTATCGGAGGACACTTTACGATAGAGAAGAATACCATTCTAATACTGATCACAGCTCTATCGTCGTTAATCCAGACTACTTGCCAAACCATGTTCATTCTCGATGCGAGCCGAAGATCAGCGAAAACGGCCGAACAGTTGCGAAAAAAGCCTGGAAGAGAGATAGTGACGTTCCTGTTGGTGACCAACTTGGCTATGTGGGCGATAAATACTCTTGAGAAGTCAAGAGCGGAGTCTCATCCAGTCCAGCTTCACTTCTATGGACTGTGGGCTTGGACGATCATCACCCACGTGTCAATGCCCCTGGCCATCTTCTACAGGTTCCACTCGACAGTGTGCTTGTGCGAGATATGGAAGCGAGCGTACAAGATGAAGCCCGCTTACATGTAGCGACCGGCTCGGAGGTACTGGAGCACAGCGCTGTCTTTCAGAATGTGAACTGTGGTACTTTCGGAATCATACAAGTAGACAAGTGGTAGTTGGATGTTAGTGCCATAGTCTCAGCTAATCTCAGTGGACACCGGATTGAATACAATAATTAGATATGGATCATTACGCATAACATGTCCTACACACTCATTAGATGTAGGCAGGATTTCATCTCCAGTGTCCACAATATAACCGCATCGTTTGAAAGTTGACTGCTGTAATGTTAAGTTATTGTATTAAAATATTTTAATGTGTTATTTATTTGTAGCTTTATTATACGCTTTAACTATCATAGCGGTACTGAAACGTTGAGTCGCAGTATTTCACAATTAAACGGGTTGGATTTTATTGATTTTAGCGCTTTATATTTAGATGTTAATTTTACTCCAAGTTTTAGTGTTACATGTATTGTTAATATATTAAATGTGAACCTATTAATGATAAGTTACGTGTTCATCTTTCATCTTGTTTAATTAGACGTACATAGTATCAGATAGGGACTAGTTAGTAAGTATTGATAGAGTCTGTATCCCACATTCCACTTTACGGTTATCTCTCAATCGCCGCGGCATAATGATTATATTCACGCACTTTGATTCAAAATGAATGTCTTCCATTAGGTTACATTGTTTTATACGTTTTTGTTTTACAATATATTCTTTTCCCGCTTTTATATAGCGTGTATTATTCCATAGCACAGAGGGAACAATAAATTCTATCGACCTAACGATATTTTTTTGAGGAATTTTGACATAAAATCAAATACATTGGTTACGATAATAAAGTACTTTTTACTATGAAACGCGTAAATAGTCTGAGCAGATGATAGAGAGTTTTGTAGCGGATATTTTTGCGATGAAAATGTAGTAGTGTCAGTAATTTTGGATAAATTTTTAACTATGTAGTACCGTGGACCCAGTAGTTAGGCAAAATGTAACACCAAAGTCGTAAGAATAAGAAATTTTGGAGCTTATTATGTGAGTAGTCCAGTTGATATTCGTAGAACACTAATGGTCGCCAAATGAGTGGTAATAGATGAGTTGCATGACGTTTCGATTGTCTATAGAAATAGACTTAGTGATTTCGTCCACATCTTATGAATATTTCAATACGTTTTCAAAGACAAATACGATGATTTTGTAATAACATTTTAAATTATTTAGTAGAACGTTTGGAAGCAGATGAAAAGGATCGATCAAAGACTATCTTTTGAAGATTTTATAATAGATTTTATTGTAAACTGATTTAACTTAGTAAACGATGATCTTATGATGTTAACACGCCTGACGCAGCTACTAATTGTATACTAAATATTACGCATATTGAAATTACAATGAACTGGTGGGTTACCATGATCTGTTAGTGCAGGAATGTTTTAGGACTATTCCGAGAGTGGGAAAGTAACAGCGCTAGACGGCTGTCTAGTGCCATCTCTTGTCAACTCTCACAAAACATTCCTGCAAAACAGATCATGGTAACCCCCCTGAACATGTATTCACACACTTTGTAGATCAGTTCTTAATTGCTCAAGTATATATTATGTGATTTTCATATCTATTATTTAAACTGTAGGAAACCAAACAAAAATATTTATCCGAATCTACGCTTGTTGGTTTATTTTAACCTAATCTATTGTTAAAGATAGACGTCTTGATGATTATATTAGCATATAACTATCTAGTTAAGGAAATAGAATTGTATGGATTATTAACTATGTAAGTTCATATGATACGGTGCAATATTTTTCCTGCATTTTTTGAAGCGACTAAATCAATCTGGCATAATATATAAACTTTTTGTAACTTATATGAATGAAAAAATGTACTATTCCTAAATTTTTTTACCATAGGATTTATCTCAATTCTGTATGGCATTTTCATTGTTTTAGGATTAGAAATATTGCTTTATATAACATCTTCGCAGTTTCTGAATGTGGATTCAGAAAACAAATAATTTTGAACGTTTTGTATATTAGTGTTAGAGTCCTTTATACTTTTTATATTATATCAAATATGTACCTAGTGTCAAATATGTACTAGGTATGTGTTGTAAGTACATTGAATACTCAATATGAAATTTTAGCTTTAAATCATAAATGTGACATACCAGATTTACACCTACTTATAAATTATTATACAATAGAAGTGAATATTGCGATAAAAGTACCTACTTTGATAAAAACGTAAAAAAACTAAAGAATAAATTGGTTGAAAATTAAAAAAGGTATAGTATGCCTATATTAGATGAACTTCAGTAAGTTTTTAGTCATACAATTGTAATGTATGGTTATTAAAAACTACTTCAAGAACTGTCATAAAATGTCTGAACTTTTTATTTTTATTTTTATCAACACAAACAAATATCAATGCATAATATATAGCATAGTATTAGACATTAGATTTATTATGTGTTGTGGCTATAACTAATTTAAGATGAAAGCCATATTGAGACTCAAAATAATAAACTTCAACGGAATTGAGTTGCTTTTGAACAGTTTTTTTAGAATACAGCTATTTTATTTTAAACTACGAACTAGTAGATACAGATCTCACAGGGTAAGTATGCGGTGCCTCTGTGAGGGGTTACTCTGTGGCGCAACATGCGATCTAATTTGGAAAAACGAATATTACCGAAGCGCATGCTTTTTTTGGCTCAACTGTACGTTCTCAACATAATGGAAAATTTGCATAAGACAGTTTTTAATCACACAAAATCCAATGTTCCTTGTATTTTTACCAATTTTATCCCCGTCACTAAAGTGTATGTAAAAAGTAATATAGCTCTGTATAGACTAAGGTATATAATTGTTTTAATTTATACTTAGGATAGCTATTTTACCTTTGTACCCACTATACCAAATATTCGTTGAAATATCCTTTATTTTAAAAACGGCATTTCTTATTGTTCTTACAAATTATTGATATGCCATGAATACTTACTTTGTAGTTTTAGTTTGGGTTTCAAGTTTTTGCTGAGTAAATAAACTGATTTAAAATTTCATAGCTCGACTGTAAGTTTTTAGTAGTCTTTTTCAATGATTTTGTTTGATTCTAGTGCCTAACCCGCTATTTATATGTATGTATCCTTTAAATTTTATGGAAACAACAGAATCAGCTCCATTATTAGCGACCAAGGTGAAAATACCGTTGAATACTCTTCCTGTAAAATGTAAGAACAACGCAACTACAAATTAGATTCAACGTATTTATAATTTGTAAGAACTCTTAATAAAAATGCCTTTCTTGTATAAATAAATAGTGATACTAGAGTATTGTTTTTTGATTATATATTTGTGAGCTATTTATTTGTTAGGAGAGACTGTGAATAGAATGGGATAGCGGAATGATTGTCTCCTTGGATGTTTAACGTTTACAAACAAATAAAAACTTTCTCGAAATTATCCTGAAAAACGTTGTTTTATTAATGAAACTCCTTTAGTTCACTGAAAGTTGAGTTAATGAGTGATTGATTGAATCTGGCACGTCTCTTCTCCACTCCGCTCGTCTCTGCTTTAGTGGCAAACGAGACAAAGCTGGGTTCCATTCTCAGCTCAGTCAATGAAACGTCAAAGAACTTGTAGAATAGATCAGAATAGAATACACTTTATTGTACACCAAAATTGAAACACGACGACAACGATTGTACGACGTAAGTAATAGCTAAAGAGTTAACTCGTCTTCATTGACTTAATTGGTGAGGTTCTTCAGAAAGATCAGGTGCGTAGTACCTACTAGTAACCGACGAGTGTATATGACCAGATGTATGAACGTGGACGAGGCAAAATGAGTATGTAAAGATTGTAGCAGTCAGCGTTTTGTGATTTCTGCCTACCCCCATGGGGAAAAAGCGTGAGTTTATGTATGTATGTTGTCTTCATTCCGATATCTACTGGTGATACGCCACAGTTGAGTTATAACAGATACCTTGGAACTTAGGTACATATATTGGTTTGGGTAGGTACCTATTCGTTTTTCAAAGAACGTGTTACATTAACATTTAAAACAACGTAATGTTCTACTGACTTTATGAACAAGTAAAGTATCGTTAGCAGGGGTGTGTCATAAATATTTATTGAAAAACAGTTTAAATTACTAATTTTGGAGAAGGATCCGAGTAATTAGTAGATAGACTATTCGAACCTTGATGCTTAGATGTTTGTGTCCCTTTCCTGAAGATAAGTATCTATCTATCTATTTATGATAAAGATATGCTGCAGAATCTGTGACTCCTTATGAAAGTGTAGTTCTTACCAAGTTAATCATGTAGGTTTTGATAGGGACTATTAAACTCAACCACGCTTAGTTAGCACGAAAAGTCTAGCAATGAAAGATAAGGTTGAATATAATGATAACACAGCAGTGTGTCAGCCCTAATCGGCCCTGGGAAAAGCAGTAATAAAATAATAGTTAAACACGTATGAATTATTCATGAAGGTAAGTAATCGACAGCCCTGCTCAAATTACCCGACGCTGTGCTACAAAGGAGGTACGTGTTCTCATGAATAGAGTCTACGCCTACTGAGCTACTGAGCTGTTCTTCGAGCTTTGCTTCTTGACAACCTTGACTAATCGTTAACTTATCGTGTGTTAAGGATTGCTCAGCTGATCAGCTGATGCTATTGGTATCCTATAATAAAGATGGCTTACATCGGCAAGCGCGCTGCGGGTCGCATTGGAGCTCATTTGATTGGTTTATGAAGTAGTTTAATGTCATATTTGCATAGAATTTAAACCGACTACCGCGACAGGCTCGACTGAAATCCATGCTGTGTAAATTATAAATTTGCCTCCTCTAAGGGAATAAAGAGTAGGAATGCGACGCTAACTTTGGTATTCTTAGTGGCTGTTTATGAACGTGGTAGAAACTTGTTTTTTTATTTAATTTTAATCGTCATGATTATAGTATATTGTCAAACACAAACTAAAAGCATTTATTTCAATTAGACCATTACAGGCACTTTTGAATGTCAAAACACAAAAAATAAACTAAGCTACAGTCCCTGACACAGGGCATAATAACTTGTGAAAGTACTGTAGTTGCCCATTCGAAAGCGTAGATCCTATGGAGAAGAATGGGCAAGAAACTCCATGGACACTCTTTTAAATCAATATGTTTTTACAAAATCTTGGTTACATCATTCATGTCGAGATTATACATACATGTGAGAACGATGTAGAAAGACGTGCGAGTAAGAG
Source organism: Standfussiana lucernea (assembly GCA_964057025.1). Lineage (NCBI taxonomy): Eukaryota > Metazoa > Arthropoda > Insecta > Lepidoptera > Noctuidae > Standfussiana > Standfussiana lucernea. The sequence continues at coordinate 7,137,180 of OZ059788.1, read as the reverse complement.
CGTCCAGAGTAAAAAGATAAAATCAACAATTAAAAAATACAATAATCCATGGCAGCTGCGAGATGACCAGTACCTACTGACAGCGCCCGTTCACGAACATGACGCATGGATCAGCCATCATTCAACTCAACCATTTTGAAGGGAACTAAACGACCCGACACACGCGCCACCATCAGCGAGACATTTTAGTGAGCATGACATTCTCTCAGCCACCAGGGAAAATGCGAGTCAATAAAAGATGTAAATGGTAGCTTTATCGTACATAGTACTCACACATGTGCTATGCCATTATACAATACTAAGAGATTGAATCTATACAATGCAAATATATGTTTACAATCTTCTGCAGCTTCCACAATAACTTCCCATGGTAACCAATAAGTTTGCCCTTATGGTTGTGGAGCAGGACCAGCATTGAGCCAAGCATTTTTATCATCAATGTAATCTCCCAACTTATAGTATGCTTGCCTACATAGTGTGCGTTTTATACAAGATTTAAATTTCGTCTCATTCAGTTGTAGAATGCCGGGAGGAATTTTATTGTAACATTTTAAACAGTACCCCATGAAAGATGAGTCTACTTTAGCTAGCCTGAAACCTGGCTGAACTAGATGGTCCCTGGTTCTAGTATTATAGTGGTGTCTGTCGCCTCTTTTACTAAATAAGTTCAGATTTTTCCTAACGTACATGATGTTTTCATAGATGTATTGGCAAGGTACTGTCATGATGTTAATTTCCTTAGAGAATCGCGCCTACATAGATTATAATATATGGCCCTGATGGCTCTTTTCTGCAGAATAAATATAGACTCGATGTCTGCAGCCCGTCCCCATAGTAAAATACCGTAAGACATAATAAGGTAAGGCAGGCCCTAAGGTAGACTGGTAGAAAATGCCCAAGGCATTAAGTCCGCCTTTGTACAGTTTTTTACTAGTGCATAAAGTTTTAATAAATAAATAAATAAATAATACTATGAAAATAACTAAAATAGACTAGCCTCGCGGTATCTACATCAGTAAATTGACGGATTTTTCTAACAGCATATGCTGCCGAACTCAGCCGTCCTGCAAGATAATTATGTTAAATGAGGACCCCATTGTAGCCTTGAGTCGAGCGTGATGCCTAAGAAAACAGTTTCATCGACGAATTCTAGTTTCTCTTGATTCAATTGATTCAATACTATGTCACAATCACTAGTTTTGACATTTGGTAGGGCAAATCTTATGCAGTTCGTTTTTTTCCCATTTAATACTAAATTATTCGCGGTAAACCAATTATGGACTTGCAGTAGGGCGCTATTTACGTCGTCAAGAATTGTGGCACGTCTGTTTATCTTAAATATCAAAGAAGTATCGTGGGCAAACAACACCATTTGTGGTTGGTTTTTAAATAAATGGTTTTTAAATAAATAATGGCATTTGTTTCCCTTAGTTGAACTATGGACACGTACTAACTTAGTTTTTAGATTTATTGCCGAGTATGGAAAAACCTTCAGCGGTTCACCTCGGTTTTATCATTAAGGCAGTAGTACATATTTCAAGTATTTTCTTGGACAAAATATATTACCATACCCTGAAACCTTACAAGTACGTGTCTACGCACTACGCACCTATCGACTGCCCATCATTCATACGTAAATAATTCCATCCAAGGCTGCTTGGCTTATAGCTGACCGCACTTAGCGTTATATTCTTTTTCTTTTTCAAAATTCATTATCGTTTCCTGAAAGATTAAGCAGAGGTGTGTGTATTGCTCACCGACATTTCGCTGGTTATGTTTAAGTCCCATATAACAGAACGTGAACCTATGGCCATCAATGGTCAACTAAAGCCTAACTACGACTGATAATGAGATATTCCGTATGTAACATAATAAAAAGTTTGGCCCGACTTCGGAACCGAACGCGAACCTTTGCAAGTGCCATTACTAAGCCAACGAGACAGTCAAATATCCACAATAGTATAATAAAATTATAGGAATCTCTCAGCAGCACCCTAAAGTATTGAAACCTATTGACATTCGCACACTCACCATATAGGTTCAGTTGAAAACCAGCGTCGGGCACTAGTTGTCCGGCATTCTGCTGAACTGGGCCTATTTGGCGAAGCCGTGAGTCACACAATATTTCTTGGATATTTTTTTTTTTTGCTTTTTTTAAATTGTGTATTGTGTACTTGTGGCGTGTGCCAATAAACGTTTTTCATTCTTTTCTTTCTTTCTTTCTTTATAGTCTAGATTTATGCACGGTTGGCAGTTGTTCTCCCTGTCATTGCGATATTTTTGGTCCTGGACCATACCTGGAACCCACCCTTCTAGTTATGGAGATATCGGGGGTCAAAGTTGCAACTTTTTTTTTCCACAAGTTTTGTTTAAATACCAACTTTTTAATGAACTTTACTTTAAAAACCTCCACGACCCCGTACTATTCAATGCATCCATCAGCACAATGTTTTGAGTGCGTTAAATATAACGCACACTAGGACTCAATAGAGTCCTAGTGTGCTAAAGTAAAACGTGATTTTTCACCAAAAAAAAAATTATGCACAGAATGCTTGGTTGACGGCTTCGTGAAGGGTCTGTCTTCACGTTTTATGTATAGGAAGTACAACTGTGCCTTTGGGGGAACACAAGCGTATGATATATGATATGTTGTTCCATTCTATCCTAATTTAATGTCTGTATTTATTTGGCTACCTACCTAATTTAATATGAGTGTTTATTAATATTTGCATGCCATTTTTATGGCGAAATGTGTCACTGCACTACATGTTATATTTACCTATTTAATTTTGACTTTGATTTTCTATGTTCACAAAATGTTGAACAAGCCCCCCCTAGTCGGCAAGTGAAAACCGTTTGAGTGGCGACAATTTGTTGCCTCGCCTTATTCGTGTGAGATAAGTGGCTTGCCATACTGCGGGGGACTCTCACCAGTGCCATCAGGTTTAAGTGTTGAACTCGATATCACACTAGTTTTTGTTTGTTTGCTTTTATAATCGCGAGATTTCACTGATGGTATTGATTTGTTGTTGGGATGGAAAGTTTGGTGGAAAAAATCGGGGAAAGTGAAGAGGGAAATTGTGGGAATCTGTCTCAGCCTTTAGCCCGCGGCATTTGGCGGGTTTGTTCGACCTTGAATTCAAATCTAAGGCTGTAGAACCTCTCTGTTCTTAATTTGTGTTTTGATGACACCATTTCAGAATATTCATGATGAACATATTTTAAATATGCATATGCATAATTGTATAATTTGCATTCAGGATACAGCGATAAACAATGAGCAAATTCCACTACTGATGATGTCAAATGAGCATGCATGCACGCAATTTACATCTTAAGGATATGCATTATAAGCATATTTCTGTTGCGATGACCAGAAAATATAGCTATAAGGCTATTTGGACTAAATTAATGAGCGTCTTCATAAAACAAAACAAACTGTCATAAAACAGATCAATTACCGACATACCTTTATGGGTAGGTAACGGAGACGTAGTTATTTGTTATAAATGACAATTATCCAGTGTTTTACGATAATTGTGTCACACAAACGACGGATAGTGTGAAAGATAATGAGGTGATAATTACGGGTTATGAATGGGCAATTATGTTTTATGAGTAATTACTATTATATGAAGGTGTTACTGTGTTCCTTGTGTTTTCACAATTAGGTGAAAGGTTGCAAGGCCAAGATCTATAAACATTGCTTAGCGCTGTTTTGGTTCAGACTTCCTCCCGTGTCTGTCTTGCACTTGTGGTTTGATACTTGTCCCATCTTTGTCATCTATAACTTTGTCTTTGTCAAGAATGACTCTTAGTCAAAGTTTGTGCTAAGCAACGTTTATAGACCTCGCCCTAGGAGAGAGGTGGTCCAGCTCCATTAGGTACACTAGGACTCTCAACTATTTTATTTTTTCAACAAACTTCTCTTACACTGGGATCTTCTAAGCATTGCAATTACACAATTAAAGAATACTTTCGTGCGAGTCTCAGAGGAATATCCACTTTTATTTCGGACACAATTGAATACCTAGACGAGTTTAAAAATTTTACTGCCAAAAATAGTCTACCACTACTCAATGTCCATTCAATTGGACCGTAGCAAAATAGGATAAATGAATTGCGCGTGCGCTTCCAAATAATCAGTCACACTGAACAATTTAGAATACGAAGTGGTCGTAACGAAATATGGAGTAATAGAATCATTGTATAGTACTTATATGTTTATGAATTATAAAGATTTACACTAAAGGTACACCAACAGTATCTAACTCATGACATATCGAACAATCCTGTCTCTCGGAAGGTCGCATTACATCTTGGGGTCAAAGTATCAATGCCTTTAACAATAAAAGATGATAGGATTATTTGCGACATAAGGATGTAATGAAATGAAAAATAAAATGTAGTGAAATCACTGAACCAATGAAGAGTAATAAAAGTCAGAATATGAAGAAGAGGGCCTAGAGGTGTTTATTTGTGATTGGTTAAGACTGTAAAACTACCCATTGAAATAGGAAAATATAGGTTGATTTAAAGAAAAGCAAAGCCCTACTTCTAATCGTGCAGTTGTAAATATGTAAGTACCTAAGAGCGAATGTTTTATTTGTCTGCGCACTTAAACGTTGTCTATTACTATTTAATAACAAAAAATACTGCAACCTTGATATTGAACCGTCTATCGAACCGTATCCAGCGATACAATAACATTACCAACATTACTGTACAGTCGAATTGCGTCGCCGGTGGTAACACTTGAACCTTGAGCTAGGCTAGCGTAGCTCGGAGTTTCATTAAGAGGCCAGCTTATACTGGTTTTTTAACAGTGACGTGTAGCTTACTGTATATCTATAAGTAAGCTTGTACCATTTTACTTAATTTAATGCTTGTAGCTTAGTAATGGTTAACATAAACTGCTTTGTAGTAACAATTATGATTTGTTGCGACTTTTTAGAGTATATTTACTGCGTTTTAACAGATAATTACTGCCGTCAGTCGTTACCTAGTTATTTGTAAGTAATTATAATGCGTTTAACACAGATTCTTGTGAGATTATTAGCTAATGGTCAAGCATTCCTTGGAGTGGTCATGATTTTATGAATGGAAAAGCGTGTGTGTGTCCTATGTATGTATCAGGTGCACGAAATACTACCTACGGTTATTCATTTTGTGTAATTCAGTGATATATCAAGGCGTTGCTTTGTATCCTCGTCAAATTAAAGGAGGTAACTATGCTAATGATTCTCGACTCGAATCATTATAATATCAGAATATTTTTTTATATTTTTATCTTAATATCGGAAATCGATAAGTGTACACCACCCGTATTAAAACGAGGCCCGTCTATTACTAGCCCTATAACCGCGCTTTCACACACACACAAACAAACGCAGAAGTTTATTCGATAGACGGGTGATTCTCCTCTTTTGAAAAGGGCTTCATTCTGAAATAGTGTCAAAGTAAAACAACAAAAAAAGCAGTGTTTATTATTATTGACCAGGTACCGTAATTTATATTGATTATTTACGTCTTCTATGACAACCTCCTGAATTTTGACGAGGTTGCAAAACTACACCTTGTATAATGTGGTTATACAAGTCATCATCAGATGATTGTATAGGCAGATGCCTAGCCAACTACTACTCGTATGTTGGGGTCGACTTCTAGTATAACCGCAGTTGAATATAGTTTTCGGTACTTCAGTGACTTGTCTTGCATACTGGTATACAAGACCAGTCACTAAAGTACCGAAGACTTTACAACCGATTAAATACCAGCTCAATTTTAAAGTTCCGAAATCAAAACCGCAATTGTGAACCGCAAATGTCTGGCTCTGGATATATCTAAATAGAAATGTAACCTGTTTGTGGTTCTCTGACAGCCACAACTGTTACCAACCCGCCCAATGTCTGGTCTCCTTAATGCAATTCACTTGTTTAAAACATTCTGATTCAAGAATATTGGACCATCTGCTCTGTTAAAAAAATGTTCCAAATTTAGAATCCTTTTAAAGAATTTAAAGGCACTTATGTTTTGGCAACGTAATCCTATATGCTAATTAGATCTTTCACCTGTTTAGAATTGTAATGAGTGTTAATTTGGACAGGTGGGAGAACTTAACTCTGATTACCTACAGGTGCTCAATCGGAGTTTAAGTTGACGTTAATTCTTTAAGACTGCTTATGTCGCATTACAAAGTTGTAAGAAAAAGATTGTAACTATATTAGATCTGCTAATCCGCCGTTGAAATGATTCCTTTTGTATAAGCTGAAGGGTCATTGGACCTAGGTTATTGCGAAGATTAATTACAATACCTAAATAACTAGTTTGAATAAAGCTTTTAGGCACGTCGTTTGTTTTATGTCAAAATCATGTTGCTATAGAAAAAGATATGTAAAGAAAATTTTATATATTTTTATGTATTTATAACGACTCAATTTCGAGACCGGGGTTTCTTTCCAGATACTTAATATCCTCTTGGCTCGCGGGAGTAAGACATGCCGCAGACTATGGTGATCAATGTAATAATTAATGAGTAAGTACCTCCTTGTAAAACGCAATCTACAAGAAGTACTTCTGAACGAGCACCCTTAAAAATTTAAAACAAAAAGGAAAATTCGGTTGGCAGGGCTTGACACCCCAACCTTTCAAAAAAATCGAAACGACTCATAAGTATAGGTAGGTACTTCCATAATACTTTATTCAACGCCGTATAACACCCCTATTTTGGAAGCTACCCCTCATTTAGTTCCCCGGATCGATAAGACACGGGTGCATGGAGGAAGTGCAACCGGGGCAGTTTGCAATAGGAGTTAAGAATTTATTTATGGAGCTACGAAAAAGAAATGAAGTTTTTGATCAAAATTACATTGTTTTCTCGTATAATAAAACTATCGAACGTCAATTTCCTGCCAATGATAAAAGTTTTTGACGTTGATGAAATCAGCCCTTAGATTCAGCCCTTGGTATAGAACCATACTAAGGACTGATAACATAACATCACGCCTGCAATCTAAAAGGGTTAGGCAGAGGTGTATCTAATAGTACACCCACCTTTCTCCAGTTATGTTTAAGTCCCATGTAATAGGGGGCGAAACTATTACCATAAACCGGGCACAAATCCAGACAACATGATTGCTACTGACAAATTACTGATGGAAAAACCCAATAACACTTTGCTCGACATGGGAATCGAACTCAGGACTTCATGTTCAGCAGTCGTACTTGTGACTTGTGACCAAGGAGGCAGTCTATATGGTTATAGTGGGAAAAAGCTTAAGCTTAGTGGCAAAGAATGAGAGCAAGAGGAAAGTTAATATTTAACAAAATGGACAACAGTGGCATGAACGTCCATGGGTGCCACATTTGTAAAACCTTTGGAGTTGAAGTAGTTCTCGTGTTTAAAAATAGCATACTGTTCACAATGCCTCATATTATGAGACTGTACTGAATGCGCGTGCATACGCACAATCCGTCGTCAACAATCAGACAATACCAAAGGAATGTCATCTTACACAAACAAATTGCTTGTAACTATTTTCAAAGAAAAACGTAACTTACCTACATAATTTTATGATTTACCTTTATATTATGTAAATTATGAGTATTTGCAAAGAAAATAGTCGTTTGCGAAGTTGAATTTTATCATATTCATTACTATGGGCTGTTTACTTCATCAATTTACAATGTACAATGGAAGTGGCTTGAAATAAAAATCACAAATGTTATTTTCTTAGCTATTTTCAACTATGTTTGAGGGTCGGCTTCTAGTCTAAACGAATGCAGCTGAACATGGAACTGCGGTCTATCCGACCTCTATTACTGGACGAAATGATACACCATTCTCCTTAAACACAACGTTTTTTGTAAATTTTTTGCTTCTGTTATGCCACCTTAAATGTTTTCCAGCTGCAAGGTTGCCTCGGGCTGGATTCTACCCCTCTGAATTCGCCCCCCGATGTGTGCTGGCTGCAACTAATGACGATGTTCTATCAAAACACATCGCCGGCTAAAGTTTAGCTGCGTTTGGAGATAACTTACTTATCTTTAACTTTTTTTTTAACAAAAGCAGTAAGAATTCACGATCGTCTAGAGTTTTTGCTGAAAATATGAAGTTTAGCATAGTGAATTGATGTCTCCGACATCGGGTTTTTATATATCTTTTGGTAACGGTGAACGAAAGTCTGCCCAGACATTTAGACGGTGATTTAAAGAACACAGAACATTTCATCTTTCCTATTCCCCAAAGGAATATGGAATTTTATCTTTTACTATTGGGTTATGTCCTATTTCTTTCTTTCTCTAGAAGGGAAACTCCTAAGCTGTCACTTGTAAATTCGGGTTAAAATTACACCTACATTTTAAATTATTGTTATTTTTTATTACATGTAAATGTTCTCATCGTTTTTGTTTTTAATATCGACGATGTCAAATGAGACGAAGTTCAATTTCGTTTCATTAAAATTCTTCAACTTTCACAATCATTAATTTTGCAACTGCAAGCATGTAGATACAATAAGCCTCCTGTTTACATTAACAATGTAAAAGACTTTGTAAACTGTGAAGATCATGGAGTGAATTTGAATTTGAACCTACGATATAATGATGCTCCACAACCTCTGTTATAACGTGAGATTTATTAAAAGCCTGATAAGTAGGTATAGCTGGCAGAGATTTCCTTTCACATTTCCTTCTTTTTCCAATATACTGCGAAAATCTTTACACGATATTTCAGTGAAAATTAGCATACTTTTTATGTTCCATAGGAATATTAGAGACAGTCCTTCGTTCAGCATTTTTTAAAGTAAACACAGCCTACAGGCAAACCATACCAAGAAAGAATCAAGTCCTTCCTGGGATCAATTATTAACTGTCCCAAACAACACTCAAGTACATGTCTACACGTGCATGTAGTGGCCGGCGATTGCATTATAAACTAATAATAACAAGTCAATGACATTAGCACTTTCGCCGGCCGGCTCTAGGCCATGATCTAATTAACTGATTATTTTTAAAACTAGAATGCGTGCTAAATAAAAACTTAACGCTATTTTTATCGGTGATTAATTTTATTGGTAATTTGTATTCCGTTGAGAATGGATTATTTTCGAATAGAATGTTTTTAAATTCCGTTTCGTAGCTGAGCAGTAGAATGAACAGTTTATAACTGTTAAAGAATTGATAGGTGTCTATACCTATTGGAATTCACGTTTCCATTAAATGATTACAGTTTAGTTGTAAGAAATCGATTATTGATTCTAAAAACACTCATAGCTGAATCTTAATACGATTTCTAACAGATGTTATCCATACAGTATTGAACTGTTAAGTAATTTATGTAAAGCAACCCACGCTTGACTCTCAAATAAAAACAGTGGAGCTACAAAACGCCCACGACGTCAGAATTTATTGAGACATAAAAATGCATTCTAAGTCAATACTAGTTTGTTTACAAACAACTTCTAGAGTTCGTGTAGTCAAGTTCACGAAATTCTAGTTCAATGTTCGCTAAAAGCGGGGGAGCCGAGGAGCCAAGTATCCGTATAGCTATGGGTTTCGCTCGAGACAGGAGGGTTCGCGTGTCTGCCAACAAGGTACCCAAGCACAATGGACCCCGTGGTTCATAGCTGTGGCTATACTGAGCGGCGCGCCATTCGCGAGTCGCTTGCGAGCTTCGGACTTGATCGGCCGTTTGCATTTGAATTTTAAACGCGGTTTACTAGTTCTTTTTTTAAAAGAGTTACAATAAATCGAAATTTTAAAATTTCGCGCGCATTTTAGGCTACGAGCCCTCAGTTGTTGACAAAAGAGTTTGGGACAGTTTTGTGAGGAGCCAGTGAGTGCACATCTTTACAATTGCTGAATGGACACAATGGGACTTCTCTACAAGTAATTTCCGTCACGGGAAAATGTAAGCGTAAGCATTGTGTTCTGTTGTTCTTTTTGGATGAAGCGCAGGAGTCCGGTTCTTACTGTACTTTTTGGTCATGAGCATGACAGCCTAATATGATGTTTAATCTTATCTATTAAGTCGTCGTATTATGAAGGCCGGCAGACCATATGATGGTATAATTATATAATTATTCCCAGACGTGCATTCATTCATGGCTTATTTTGATGCACGGTAAGTAGTCTCACATACCCACAAGGACCGTTTAAGAAAATGGTTTTTCAAAATAAGAAAAATTGTCTTCGCATGACAGTTTATTCTTTTTAACAGGCATAGAGTTCCTTTTGCTTTTTTTTTAATAGCTTTCAACGTATGCATACAGTTGACTTACTTGTCTTGTTCTTCGGCCAGTAACATTATTGAATGAAGTCGTTCAAGGCTCATATTGCGCGGTCAGTGAGTGCATAAGCCCTGCTCTATTTACCGCAAAACTTGAATAAGTAAGCCACTAGTCAACTGTAATATTGTGCCAACAAAAATCCAACACATTTCAATTGCTGTTATTCACCATTGTTATTGATTGACATAATATTTGGTTTTTTCCGTAATAAAGACAATTGATTGATTTGGTACAACCAGTAATTGAATGCTTATGATGCAATATCTAAGCAGCCAGTACGTAGTTATGTATACCTACTGAACTTTTCTGTTTTACGTATTTATAAAAACTTTAACAGCTCGCAATGTAGAGATAATTATTTTAATTGTAATTAATTTCTGACGTAATTGGAGGTAATTTCTGAATTGTAGACATATATTTTGTATATATGAATATTTTGAGTACTATAATATCTTTTGTGACATTTTTAACTTTTTACATTGAATTAGCCTTAACCGTTTAGCTATTTTCTACACAGTAGCGAATACAAAGAGTGTTGTCTATTTTTAAAGCTTTTATTTAACTTCACTTGTATGTCCCGGAATTTTGCAATCAATATACTACCACCCACTTCTTCAACCACTTCTACTGAAGCTATTGGGCTGTTTGGCACACACGTTTGGTTCTCGTGACAAAGCGCGATTAAAAAAAAAAGACTGATTGTTAAATAAAAGCTTTTTATATATTTTTTTATTTGTTTGTGTTTCCCATCTCAACGTTCATTAAACCATTATCCGGTCCGCTTTGCCAACAATAGGTACCTACACTACTTACCTACCTACTAGGGTATAATTAACTTGTGTTAAGTACGAAATTCAACAATTAAAATGTTTCAATGGATTAATTTCATAACAACAATTACCGGACCGTGTAATTTGTTCATAAAACGCGCATATTTTGACCAATTTGGCTGCACCTCTTATTATTACCCGCTCTAGGTATTTTTCTGAACTGTTGAGTGGAAAATTAAGGAGCTCTTTGAGAAAACTTGCAGTTTTTTAATTGTTTGCTGGAAATTCACAGAAATTAAAAATTCTTAGCCAACTCGCCCGTATTTTTCATTCTTTGTTGTATCTAATGTTTACCAACAGGATTTATTGAATTACAGAAACAAATCTCTGATTGCGAATTGATTTCCTGGAAGATATCGCTTATAACGTAAAAGTGGATCCAGCAGAGACGCTGACTTTCATGAAGGTCAAATCAAATACTTATTTTTGTACATAAGAAAGGGAACAAGGTACAGTACACATGTGGACAGTTGGTTGTACAATCGAGTCTAACATTATTGACAGATTTCCGGCCCCTAAACTGTAGGTGTAGGTAGATTGTGCAAAAGATTGGAGGACAGCATTGCTAGCCTCAAGAACGTTTTCTAAGATTTTTCTTTTCTGAGATAGGTACTACTTCTAGATCTAGATGTAAGTTTAGGCCCCATCACGCAAAAAGAACGCTTAGCGACAGTGGGGGATGTGTCTGCGCACGGGTACAGTCGCGTCCTAGCCTAATTGTTTTATAATATAAGTTTTTTTTTAAATTGTAGAAATATAATAGGTAGTTTACCAGCTGCTTAGAACTTTGAAACAGGTTGGAATTAAAAAAAAATGGAAAATGTTTACTTGATAGGTCAGCGTCCTTTTTAGGTATTTTATACAGATATTTTCCATGTACAATCCCACGTTTTTCCTTATACTTAGTCCTAAGTTAAGTTTCGACTTTTGCTTATTTTAATTCAGATGCCATTATGACGTATAGTGTTCATGAAAACGGTCATTAGACACATAACGGTAGGTACCAATTTGTTTATACCACAATAGCACACTTAAGCAATTGTCAATTTTTATTTAGCCACACAAGGCCGCTCCATCAATATTGTCCGTTTGTCTGTTTGATCGTTTGTCGTAATGACGGACAAGACATCGCCTCTCGTTACACTAATGTTTATACGCGTATGAAAGATTGCCTCGTACGTTACATCGTGGGATTTAACACGGTAGCCGGGTCTTTAACCGGTAATATATTACCGCTAGCGATTTCAGATATCTGTGATAAATTGACGTGAGACAGTGATCATGTTTAATGAGATTTCTTAGGATGACAGTAAAATAAATAAGTCGGTATTAGTAAAAGTCAATACTTTTAGTTTGTAGTTGGTGTATTTTTTTTTTGTGTTAGAAATTTACAGAAACAGTGTCGTGCAAAAAAAGAACGGCAGTAGGTAAGTACTCCTTGCAATATTGGTCTCCATTAACACCCGTATCTATAGTCAAGTTAAAGTAATTAAGTACTTGCAATTTTTTTTTATGTAATAGATAAGAATTTAAACGACGTAAGAACCGTCAAAGAAAGCAAAGCTGAGAATTCATTAATATCTTTTTACGGTTGTAACTTTAAGCAATTACTAAACTACATAACAAAAATCGTATCTTAAAAAATTACATTTACTCAAGTAAACACTTTGACCTGTTTATAGATACGGGTGTTAGACTTTACGAAACTTAGTAAAATACTCATAAAATCTCTGGAATCTATACGAAAAAATAAATAAACTGCAACCTCTTCCAATACGTATCGTAATTTCATCACCTATTATTACAGCCACATACAAAAGTCTTCAAAAAGATTTACAGCTCCGCAAAAGAAATACAGTCGCGGCCAAAATTACTTGCCGTAACGAGATTGACTCCGACACATGCCCATATATTTAAGTAAAATACATCCCAAAATGGTGCATTGTGCTTTTGAATGCGCCCGCGTCTGTCGATCACGGCGGTCACCATTCAAGGCCTGCACGATTCACACGGGAGCAATAAAACAGCAATTTAACTTTGTATTGTGTACCGAAAATGACAATATAGTAAGTACTTATTGAAGTATGTAATAATTTGTTGTTGTAGGGTTGTTTAATTTTTTTCATCGTTTCTTGGTATGAAATGTGAAGAGTCCTTTTAACCGACTTCTAAAAAAGGAGGAGGTTATGTGTTTCACCAGCATCTTAACTTTCTTTTTTCTTTCTTTCTTTTCTTTCCTTCGGAAGTCGGTGGCAATAAGATAAGCAAAGGCATTTACTTCCCGAAAGTAATGTTATTTTCAACTTTTTTTTTTGGAAGTCGGTTACTTTTTATAATTCTGTACTTTCATGTGCTGGTTTGAAGATGTTGTATCTACGTGGAAACTTATAAATCTTTTGAAACAGGTATCTCAGACAATAATGTCTTAACTGTTAAAACGTACGAATTCTGTAACTAGGGTGCATCCACTGAGCATCACTGATGAATGATATCTGATCACATATGATTGAGACCGCCTTTAATATTAATATTTTGTTACCAGAATTACAATATCGAAATCATGTATAAAAACTTCTTAACCGAAAACCTCAGTTTCCTTTTGCCTGGCACATAAATTGATATCTACCTTGAATACTCGCTAGAGACCGTGTAACCGACAAACATTCATTTTGTAAAATCACAAACATTTTCATGCTATATTCTGATACAAGCAATGTCATGCGCCGTCATGATATCTAAATCTGATCTTGAAATGGACAGACAAAAACTATACAGTAGCGCTATACATAATGTGAAATGGGCGCAGTCAATTACACGTCAACTTAAACTGTGAAACGGGGAAATAGAGTTGTTTATTCAGTAGCTTCGTCAGCCTTTCATATACTGTTAGTGGTTTGTACAGTGATTGTTAATGCCGATGATTGTCAACATGAATGTTCCCACAATTAACAATGTAGGTACGATTTAATACCGTTAATTATGCCGGCTTCTCGTTAAACGAGATTTCGTACCGCGGGAGATCGCGGCTTCGTTTTATATTTATTGAGCTCATCGCAGCTGTAATCTCATGTACCTTCTTTATCACAATATTTAGACGTCTTGTGTTAAACTAAAAGCTGCAAAAAAGCTGCAAAGCTGCAAAAAAGCTGCAAAGCTGCTAAAGCTGTTTTGAGGTAAAATGACAATTGATTATTGACGGCTTTGATTTGACACATTTTAACAATGTCAATCGTTATCTTAAATATGATCGCGTAAGTGTCGCAAAAGAAGAAAAGGTTAAGTTTTTCAACTTGCACATTTGTTTCGGATAAAAAATGGGAGTTGTAATTTCATTATATAGATAGGAAGAACCTTTTAAGCAAATATTCGCTTTTTAGGTACTTCCGCTCTTCCGGTTTACAGTAACACGTATACATAAATGTGAGAAATTTAAACAATAAATTCAATTAAAATTAGAGTTAAAATTACAATCAAAAATACAATTCAAATAAAACCAAGATTAAATTCAAAATTAAAACAAGAATCAAAAACCAAAATATAATTATAATTTCATATAATATATACTGGATAATTTCGTATAAAACAAAACCACAGAACTACAAAGCAAAAACACTTCACTCCACTGTTAAATTCAAAGTTGTTAACAATTCTGCCAAGCTGGATCTTTGTAAAGGCTTTCATCAGCTTACCTATAACTCAAGGCTTAGTTCAAGGCTTCGCTCGGTAAATGATATAATAGTTGTCGTAAACGTTTCAACGCTATCATTATAGACGTTAAGAAAATGACATCGCGGTCAATGTAAAGTCTTGGCTATTTTCAACTTAATTAGTATTCTCGAATAGATTTTGTAGTCAGCTTAGATAATAAATAGCCTTATACACAATAAAGTTTTACTTCAAAACCAATCTCAAGTTTCAAAACAATCCTCAGAAACCGTGAAATTAACGAATAAATTAAACAAAACCCACTCTTCCCTATAGAGTCCTAATTAATCATCAAAAAGTGTACGTCCCGAGTACGTGTACACAAAATCCATTCTTATAAATAGCCGCAACGTCCCCTACCCATGAGCACAAGTGCGGGCGCACACCATGACGATCGCCTATCTCTAATTAATCTGGCTTATTGGAAGTACCGAGGGTGAACCAAGGCACAGTATAAATATAACCAGTAAAACAACGGACCCCTTTTTGTGTAAAAACAAGTCTTACACTTGCCGTGTGGTCAAGTTAAAGTAATACAACTATACAACAATTGGTTGCAATATTGTACAAAGTAAGAACCATCACAGAAAGCAAAGCTAAAAAGCCAAATTCTAACTTTTGACAGTTAGAACTTGAAGCAATGACTAAACAACAGAATAAAAAATGTATCATAACACCGTATCTATAGTCAAGTTAAAGTAATTACTTGAGCCAAAGTAATAACTTTGCAATAGACTAGAATTTAAACGAAGTAAAAACCGTCAATGAAAGCAATGCTAAGAATTCTAACTTTTTCGGTTCTAGTTTTAGGAAATAACTAAAATACATAATAAAAATCGTATCTTAAAAAATGACATTTACTGAAGTAAAAACTTTGACTTGTTTATAGATACAGATGTATGTACCTAATTACTTTTACTCAAGTAATTACTTTGACTTGGTTATAGATATGTACGGGTGTTAGGGTTATTCACCACACTTTTTGTTAAGTTGCACCAGACATATAAAAAAAACATGTTACGTTTTGCTTCGAATTTTCGTGTAAACGCTTTGCATTTGTGTATCATTCGACTACGACCAGTTGTTCTTAGTTGAAATCATCTCATTTGCCTAGCCTTTTACCATCTTTGCTGGGGTCGGCTTCCAGTCTCACCGGATGCAGCTGAATACCAGTCTTTAACATGATGGCAATAAGAGTTGGAACACTGTATGTTATGATATTATGTCTGATATTATGTCTACAACTGTGACCGTGCTGTGTGGCTCTTTCACTGGAGAACCGTGGTACAGGGCGTTTATGTTTGAAGATGATTTATTTTAATGGCGAGATTTGTTCCTTTAAACACGTGTTTGGACTTAGAAATTGTGATTTAGGTTCTTTGTGTGACGTATGTAAAATGAGTAGCGGAAATGGTTGAGATTTGATGTCACTACAACTTAATAAAACAATTATAGTGCATTGCCTTTTCACTTTGAAAATAACAAGCGCAAGTAGATTTTCTAGGTTTCCACTTATGAAGGAAATATGTAAAGGAAAACCATAAAATCATGATTCCATTATCAATCATTTTCAGACCTGGGATCCTTCCACGCTCATCTATAGACAATTCTAAACCCGACACTGAAACAGAAGTAAATTGGCCATAACCAATAAATTGACATTATTAAATCTGAGACGTCTGCCGTCTCCATCGGCGTCGTGTTCTCGCCGTTTCACTGGATTTAATGCAATTTCGAACCGGAGTACCTTCGGATTCCGGATTAAATTGTACCGTAACCGGAGTTAAAGGCTTCGTGTATCCTGGCCTTAATATCGAATATTGAAATAGAATGTCCTTGTGTGAAGGTCATGGATAACGTACAAATGACGATGAAATAAACACGTAAATCCCGTTTTAATTAACTCTCAAATACTTTTTGACGAACGTCTAAATATAATTGTAAGATTTTCAGCTCTTGGACCAGAGCCAAGCTTTGATAATCCAACAATGAGCCTTTAAGAACCTGGGAATTTTTCTAGGTATCACCCGCTGTAAGTGAATCTGGACATTAACAACTTCTACATTACTAGGTTTTCCTATAGTTACCAATATTAGTTTACTAAGGTACCTAAGGTCCAAATAAACAATAATTGCGAGAAACACAATGATCTTCGTTTGTTTTGCAAACTGTTTCAGGAGAAACACTGACTTTCGAAGAAGTCAAACAATGTGCCATAAAGTAAGAGAAGCCATATGCGTATCGCCTTGTGTTTGAACATCGAGTAGTTTTATTACGAACTAAAAGGAGGTTTTATCTTCGGATGGGTCAAGGTTATCTGCTTGCAGTGTGCGTCTGTGTTGGCTTGAACTCTAGATGCTCATTTGTTTTGTAACAATAGAGACAACTCTGTGAGTTGTCACTATGTTTGTGTCAAAAGTTCATTTCATTAGATATTTGTTTGTAAGTATTGGGGAGTTGAAGAAAAGGTTATCGTTTTTGTGGAATGTGATTCTGATCATACCGATTTAGTTGCATGGTAAAGATATACATTTTTTTAAATATTTGATGGGCTTACTCTTGACCTCAATCTTGTCCTGAGAACAGAGATGAAGTCGACGATGGAACGAGTTAGCCCAAAAGAAGGGTATTAGTTATATAAAATAGATTGGCTGTGGAAAAAAAATCGAAGGATTTCTTGGGCAACAAAGTTTTTTTCTTGAATTAGCAAGTTTCACCGATAGTGTGAAATGGTTCGAACATAGAAATAATAAAATTAGGTATAATATGACATCATTGCTGGTTACCATATATTAATTACAACATACATAAACCCACACCTTTTTTACTTAGGCTAGGCAAAAACTACAGAATGCTTTGTTAAGAGTTTTGCATAAAGTCCCTCATCTTGTGTTTGCTTCACCCTTCGTACAGCTTTCTTTAATCGACTTCAAAAAAGAGGAGGTTCTCAATTCGTTTGTTTATTTTTTTTTGTGTTTGTTACCTCATATCTTCGTCATTTACATACCAATTTGAAAAATTCGTCTTTTATCTGAAAGGATATACTTCTCGATTGGTCCCATAGAAATTTCATCAAAATCGGTTTATTAGTTTGGTTTTTAAATCAAAATTATGTCATCCAAGTAAAAAAATTCCGAAATTGATACTTGACAAGGATTTGTGTGTGATACGAAAACTAAAAAGAGTAAAATAAAAACTTTTTAGCAAAAAAACACTTAAAATAGTGGAAAATAACTTTACTTTCCGAAGTCGGTGGCAAACAAACAATAGTCACCGACTTCCGGAAGTAAAGTTATTTTCCACTATTTTAGTGTTTTTTTTGGAAGTCGGTTATTTTTCTGCAAAGAAGTTTTTGACAATCAAAACCATTGTTCCCCTGCACCAGACCATCCCTCAAACAATACAAGTAGCAATAATGACAATATCGATCGCAATAAGCCAGTGCAATGGTGGTGTGGTGTGGTGCTGTTCTTTGTTTTGGTGCGGTCATCGACCTCGGTGGGGGCGGCAGGCTGTCTGTCGCACCCCTTAGTGCTGAGGGGCAGTGCAAGCATGCGCCTTGATGTCGACGTGCACGCATATTAAATGGGGTGGTCGCATCGTTCGTGTGATGGTAGTTTTAATGTTTTTTATGGTGACGCTGTTTGTTTCGATGAGAGACTGTCTTTTGAGATTGAACATAGAAGGTAGTTACAGGTTTTTTTTTAAGAATTAATGTATTTTTAATTATAGGATCATCTGAGTTTGGTATCGTATAGTTCCGGGGTTTCTATCCAGATTTTGATGAATTGGTTTAAAATACTACCAAAACCAACCAGGCTGTAGCCGTTCCGGCCATCACCATATCTGTCAATGTTGTGTAAAACATTGAAATTTTTTATAACATTAAAAGCTTATTAAAAGCCCAGCCTACAAAGCTATAGGATATTAAGTAACATTGACGTTAACAGATGACGGATGACGGATGTTAACAGTATCATACTACAAATTAGCAAAGCATAATTAAAATACCAACTACACCAACCTACACCCGTAAGAGTAACCTTGCATAATTACGTCCACACGAAAGCGTCAAATGACAAAGGAATATTAAAGTCTCCCACATAATCGATTAGTCCACGAGAGCGCTCTAACGTGGGTTTAGTACACACTAGTGGTGTACACAGCACGCCTCGATTCGATACTTTACAATATCGATACAACATGATGCGATACTCCGATATTTTGTTTGGATCGATATAAACGAATATGATATTAATATCATATTCGTACATATTTATTATATAATCGAATGTGATAATTATATCGACAAAAACGAATATGAATTCCGTTTGTGTCGAGTTTCTTTTGAATCCAAGTATTAACTTGGATCCATACAAAAGTACTGGTATCGGAATTAATGGATCGTAACGTACCAAATCCTCATAAATTGCATGATCAGACACTTTAAACCGACTTCAGAAACACAAAAAAGTGATTATAGTGATTAATAAGTGCGGTACTGCAGCCCAGATATTTAAAGCATCATAGCACTTCGATACGATCCTAGAATCGTATAACATAGTTGCGATCCGGATCGATCAAAAATATCGATACAAAATGAAAGTATCGTGCATCCCTAGTACACATCGAACACTGGCAATATCCGGCCTCTGGGCTGCATTAATGTTGCATAATGAGCCTTGAGCATATCTATGCCCTTCGTACACGTGGGGCTTGGCTTGTTTTTGTTTTGTTATAATGTAATGAGAGAGAGAGAATTTTTTTGTAAATTTGAAACAAAAAAATTCTTGAACAACTTTATAGGATTAATTACAAAGTTATCAAATAAACTAACTATGTATAACTAAAAGTTCGTTCGGTTTGTAAACTATAACATAAAAGTCTATAGCAAAAGTCAGCTGGAAACTAAGCCAGAAGCTGGAAGTTATAACTTTAGCCAAAAAACTTAGACTCGCTCTTATTTAAACACACGTTCAAAGCCAGACACGTAGACGGTAGATACTCACTATATTTTCTATTAGCTACCATATTTTGTTACTACTTATGACAGAGCTTTTCCTAGTTGCCAAGATCGAGTAGCATTCTCCATCATTTCCCGTGGGTGTCGTTAACTCGCAAGAGGCAACTAATTTTACTAATGGGTTCGCTGGCTGAGACCATTAAAACCATGTCCCCTAGGACTGTTAATTATAGAGGTTTATGAGAGATACCTGTGTATAGAAAGGGTGTTTTTGAGTTTGATGATTATGGAAGACCAAAGAAAAGATGGGTGGATTGTGTGAGGAATTAAATTAAAGGAAAGGGAGTGAATGATAGTGCTACGGAAGATAAGGCAAAATATAAAAACTTGTGTGGTGGCAAAAAAGTCATTGAAACAAACAATAGTCACCGACTTCCGAAAGTAAAGTTATTTTCCACTTTTTTTGTGTTTTTTTTTTGGAAGTCGGTTTTTTTTGCAAAAAAGTTTTTATTTTACCCATTTCAGTTATCGTATCACACACAAATTCTTGTCAAGTATCAACTTCACAATTTCTTTTACTTGGATGACATATTTTTTCCAGCTATTTTGATTTTTGATGAAATTTCTATGGGACCAATCGGAAAATAGATCCATTCAGATAAAAGAATTTTTCAAATCGGTTCATAAATGACGAAGATATGAGGAGGAGTAGAATACGTATTGTACTGATTTAGGGTCAGTACGATATGTTTTCTAAGTATATTCTTCTTCTCCGTGGTCCGTCTCCGATGTTACATGGGACAGAGCATGGGGCATAGGCAGTAAGAAGATGGCGATAATGATGGTTACCTAAAGCTAACAAGTCAATAACTGATGTGTGTACATCGAAACCACTAGTTTTTTTAGTGGTCGGTTAGTCACATCTGAATTTTGATTTAGCAATCTCTATTTTTAGGTGAGAGGTAGTTAGAACTATCTGTATATAATCAAAGCGGAATCCCTGTTTGGAAAACTTAAGAATGTCCATATTAAAAACTATCGGTACCTGCCTTTATTGTGTACCAACTAATCAAAGCAGATTGATTTGATTCAGTCGTAAAACTAATGAGAAATTGTATAGGTAGTTTTGATTCAGCCATAATTCTGGCTCCTGCAACACAGTTTTAACTATCGCAGGAGTCAGGGAATTCCATTGCATATGTGTACAATGTTTTATGTCAATAAATATTTTTAATTTTAATTTTAATAATAATCAAAATACTTTTAAAAGTTCTCAAACAATTTCTGCTTTGTTCATAATTTAGTTACACGGACGTTCTACGAGGATATGTAGTTAGGGAAAACTCCATTATTCATGTAAAAAATTATCAGGAGCGGACTGTATTTACGCCTTGCATAGTGATTACATTAAGCGGACAATGACCCCTTTTTCCGGCCGGATCTAAAGTTCTCCATACGTAGTTATTTGAGACTCTACCAACTAAAATAAACGAATTACGAACGATTCGGTATTCAGTGCATGATTTTTTTTAAATTTTAATCATGTAATAATAATAAATATACATACATAAATATAATATATGAATCGATCGACGTGATTTTTTTAAGCAATGTAAACTTTCTAGGCTAGATTTAATAAAGGCATAAAGGAATTGCGATACGAAACAAATTTGTGGAAAATCTATAATTTCTCCCAAACTCATAATTTTTTTTCGTTGAGTTTTAATGTCATGTTTTGGTATGACCGTTGGACTGCCAAGTCATAGGTCTCGAGTTTGAACCCAAAGTCAAAGTCAAAGTATTTATTTGTTGAACATAGCCTGTAATATGGTACATGGTATAAAGTTTGAGACCAAGACCACCAAGAAACGCACCTCTGATTATCACTTGTCTCGGTGAAAGAAAATATCGTGAGGAAACCACGCCTGAGAATTATTTCTCGACGGCATGTAAAGCCAAGTCAGAGGCCCATGGACGGTGTAAAAACTCTGACACCAGGTTAGGTAATAACCACACGATAAAGAAAGAAGAATGTCAATTTCCCATTTAGAAGCCTCATATTTTATATACTAGTCTAGCACATCAAAATTATCATCTCACTACCACTATAAATTACAGCAAGATGAGATAGATGCATTTAATCATTAATGGTACTTCCATTAATGATAAAAGCGTCTATCTCATAACAGAAAATGACTGGACAATTTATTTAAATGAAAGAAACGGCTTATCGAATTAGAGGCCGGATAAACATCGTAAATCGACTAATTGGAATAATAACGTTACATCAGAATGTGCATGTCACATCACTACGAGTTCCGGTTTTCTCTTGCAGTTGAATTACATTTTTATTCTTGTTTACAGGAAATGACGTATGGTGGTACTTTAAATGTATGCACGTGTGTATGAGTCCGTTATTCTTTATCATTTGAAAGTAGGTCACGACAGCGGAGCGCTTTGGTTGTATTTTTTTTTTGATCGAGTAGAACGATTTTTTGAAGTCGTGTGATTATGGGTTTGAATGAAAAGGAAAGCGTTACTAACATGTGGAATGGTAACCATTTGTTTATAATGTGAACCTTTTATTGTATTGTTTTTAATAGAGATGCTGGTATATCATCTCTGTCTATGTTTTGATCAGAAGTCAGTATGAAGTGCTGCTAAGATCTTTTAAAAGGGATCTTAACTTTGGAATGCTTTATCACTTTGTCAGCTTTTGTCATGCAGTTGAACTGAATCCGACAACCCATAAAATCTAGTCATTTTTATTCAGTTAACCACACCTCATAACAGTTAATTACAAGACTTCAAAAAATATCTAAAGGCTGACACAAAGGTTTATAGGCAATAACATTACTTAACGCTATCCAAGTCAACTTGACCTCAAGTCAGAGTGTCCATTCAGCCAAGACTGTTTGTACTGGCGGTTGACATTTAATCAGCACTCAATTAATATGGAAGACATTTGAGTTTATATGCTGATAGTAAAAAATTGATAGGTCCATGGCCTCGAGAGGTAAAGGTTTGCCATCTCGGTAAATAATGTCGGTGTCTGGTAAATTAACAAACATTTGAATAGGTAGAATTGCCGTGTTGGTCTTGTGTTAGCAGCGCGACTGCTGAGTTTGAGGTACTGGGTTCAATTCCCAGGTCGGGCAAAGTGTTCATTGGGTTTTTTCCATCAGGGTTTTTTCAGTAGCACGTAGTCTGGATTTGTGTCCGGTTGGTGGCAATCGGTTCGCCTAATATTATATAGGACTTAAACATAACCGGTGAAATGTTGGTGTACTAATAGGTAGACCTCTGCTTATCTCTTCGGGGATTACAGGTGTGATGTTATGTATGACATCATTGTAAATAATGTTAATGTCTGACATGGTGAACATGTTCATAACTTATGAATAATCATTAAATGATAGATGTTAAACACTAGTTAGGTGTATAGTTATAAGTCTTGAGACACTCCTTGGTCAGCGGTGTCCTTAAAATTCTAAAGTAATTTTTCCTATAAAAGCTTTTAAGAGATAAAAGATTCCATTATGTTAAGCTATGCAAACTAAACTTCAATATTGGCGAAGATAATATTAGTGTTCGGTAGTATGAACCATTAACGGCCAAATTGGACATAAATGGCTTCAATTAACTAACTGATAGTAAACAAATGAATATGGACCTTATAACGCTTACCAATAAAGTTTGATTTAGGTAAAACCAAATACGGAAATGTGAAACTATGATTGATTTGAATTGTTTTTTGTTTCAAATCGATTCGGTCGATGTGAGTGAATCGAATCTAGTTTTGATGAATCGTCTAGGTAATTTCACTTAAATTACTACCTACCAATGGCTAGGCTAAACTTTCCATTTTATTCCATTTGCACTTCATAACTGACCACCTGCACACGCTGGGGGTTGAATCAGAATATTATTATCACAGTGGAATTGCTTAAGTTACAACAAAAAAAAGAAAGTGTGAAGAAAGTTTTAAAAACCTGGTCTTTCAGCCAAATTTCCCACGAATTTGACCAGATCGCCATCGGTCCATTTTATCCAACACTTTCTAATATTCAAAAAAAAAACTTCTCATTTCAATATCAAGGTAAAACTGCTAGGTTGACAAAAACTTGCTACCAGCTAATGCAGCTAACATCATTATGTATGACCATTAAATAGTCTTATGTTAAATTTATGTAACATACAAATATTTATAAAAATCAAGAGATGAAATCTGTAACCAAATAACAGGCTACCGTATGATGTTATGACAGCTGGTGGTCACGTAAACAGTTAAACAGCGCAAACGTGCGCACGCGCCGATGATAACGTCTGTTTGTGCTCGCCGCCTGCCGGGCGATTATGATCAAAGTATGAATTAGCTTGAAACAGGTGTGGTAGGTTCACAGAGGAAAGTGTATAGTGCGCCGAACCCAAATAAGGGCAGGACCGTCTTGATAATGTTGATGAGATAACTTAAGAGTTTTTGCTGGTGATCGTTGTCAATAACATGTCACGTTTAAACTGATTGATTGATTTCCTATTTAAGGTTTTTTTTTATAAAATTAGGTTTAATTTTGATTTGTTGGTAGTATGGTTTATTTAATTAAAAACAACCATACAGCCAGTCTTACCAAGGGGTACCGTATCACCCAGTAATAACTGGGTTGTGGAGGTCAGATGCCTATCTGACCTCCACATTCAAATGCCAAATGTTTTATTATTTATTATTAATTTGAGATTATTATTGCATCTTTTGTAAAGAAAGTAAATTAAGTTCAGGACAGATGTCTGGCCTTTATAAAAAAAATGTTAAATTAGACCTCAAGATTTCGGCGTCGAAGGTGAGAGAATCCAGATGAAATCAAAAATTATAATCCTACGAAAAAAGTCGCTTCATTTAAAATACTGGTATTCATCTGCATCCGGTAAGACTGGAAGCCGACCCCAATAAAGTTGGTAAAAGGCTAGGCAAATGATGGTAATATCGTTTATTTTATTCATATGCATTCGAATGCTTATCGAAACCTCGTCGGTTTATGTTTTCTGTATTTGGTAATCGATTACAATCCAATACTATTGTTGGGTAGCCCCGAAACTTTCTCAACCTTTTTTTAGGCTTCAATCCCACGCATGTAGTGAACAATTTTGCTCCACTACCTTAGTTCGTCTACAAGTTTGTTTTCCAAGCAATCTACTTTTCTAGTAGGACCTAATCTTACATCTCGATTCGAGATACTTCAGGCGAGCAAGTACAATCTGCTGAGTGCAGCAATTTGTTCGGAAGAGCACTACGTTACAAAGATAGAACTCCGGAAAGTTTTCGTAGGTTGAAGAAATAATCGAAAGCCTTACTATTGGAGGATTTCTTTAATAATCATATGTAGTTCTGGTGAGAAAAGTCCAACTATAATAATATTACCTTATTTGCAAACCAAAGAAGAAACAAACTTTAAAAATATAGTAGGTTATTCATCATCATTGAATCGATGACCATAACAGACTAAAGTACTTTTTTTGATTCTGGGGTACCTACTATGGGCGGTATTTTCGCATCCAGGAATTTCTGACAAACAACGCTTTATGTTCGATTGGTTCTGGGATTCACAGAAAAAGTCCAACTAGAATTGTAAAAGGATATTTTTTGGTTCATTATGGTGTTTACTTTATAAACTGAATAGCCGCAACTCGCCTGATATGAAGTGATGGTGCTGCCTAGGGTGGAGCACGCTTGCCTAGAGGAAACCGATTGACTCGAACCTTGAATAGATCCAGATTATAATGATTAGGGAACAGAGAAGCCGGCAGTGGAATCCACAGACTGGCGGTTCGCACATTAAATTTGGAAGCATAGCGATTTGTTCGTTCCTTTCCCATACTCTGTCTCCCTATTTGGCTGTTTATTATTGCTATTTGGTAGTCTTGATTTGCAGCCGATTATGTGTAGCTAATTTCTTACGCACCATAAAAGTTATCTTGCATTTTCTCAACTATAGACAAGAACCGATAAAAATAGACTATTAAAAACGTAAAGCATTTCGACGATAGTTTACATTGTGATTAACAGTTGATTCTATGGTATTTTTCTACAAATCGTTAACATATAAAAGTATTTTTGAAACAATAATTTGTATTGCTGTTATGGTTAGGCAGAAGGGTTAAGTCCAATGTAGACCAGACCAGCCTGTTGTCGAAAACCGGGTAAAAAACCGAACTTCCAAGAAATTCCCAAGAAGTGCCCTTCCTCTTAATGAAATTTATCGAATGAAACTGAACTGGTGTTATGATGGCAATCAAATTGAGTTGAAATAATTAGGAAACATGTGTTTTTATAATGCGAGTCTTCCGGAGCATAGAAGCATGATCAAAGGCATCTTAAATTCGAAACAAACATGCATACGGAACCTGTTATTTTATAAGATTAGTGGACTGTGTGGATATTTTATCTGGCAGATAAAATCACAATTATACAAAAACTCTTTTCCATTCCCACTGAATCTAGTTGATAGTGCTTTTTCGGAAATCCAGCAAGTTCATCGACAGTCTAGCCTAACTGATTCCAATTTCAAAAGCTTTGACTTCGTATAAATCAGAGCTTTTATAAGTTCTGTAATTAATCTGATTCGGAATCCTGAAATGGTTCCGAATTCCGGACATGTGCGTCCACTTAATACGGAACGAAGTAGAAAGGGTCAGTAACAATGATTGATGTTATGTGATAGATATTAATGGTCGTCTGTTAGTATTGCTTACACGGCAAATATATTGACGTCGTCCATTTGCTAACAACAGCACGACTGGCAAAAGTACCGAATAGCACACCCACATAGGTTCGCTCCTAATGCCATCACCCGGTCAAAAATCTAGACTCCATTGCTACTGAAAAATCAATTCAATATTACGGTTTTTATAGATATAAAAAAATAAAACCAATTAAACAAGTGATAATATTATAAAATAAAGAGGAATAAAAACGCTGACGGAATACTGATATTCTATTTATACTTCATTTAATAAGGGACGCTTACATCATCATCTTTCTCATCAAAATATTTTTGGCCGTATGACACTCGTTCCTTTCGATCTCACTGCTCATCCCGTAGACTTACATCATGAATGAACCTATTTCTATTCGAATGGTGTGAAATGCGGTGTGGGACAATACGATTCCCGCATCACCCACCCCCATATGTTCCCTATAGTCTATAGTAGTGACGTTGACATTGTTAGACGTCTCAGGATGTAAGAATAATGTGGACCTAACAATAGATACAAGCACAATAGGTTTTTAAATCGATGACCACATGTCAATTTAAAATGATGTCATTCTTTTTTATTTCAGGACAAATTAGTGGCCATTAATGCAACTGGATGCCATTGTTTTTATTTTTTTATTTGCACCGGAATATGACGGAGTTGCAGTCGTTTTTGTGATAATCATCAATGAAGTAATCGTCTATTTTGAGACAAGACAACAGTGCATTTGTGTTTTCTGTGTGTGCAGTTGTGTGTTGACACGTCATAAAGTTTGTGAGTAAAAATAATTAAAAGCACCTAAGAACCATATTCTTGAAACCTGTGTAGACGTTGTGTTCATTAACGTTGTGTTCATTAACGTCGTATTCTTGTTTCAAAAGATTGACATGCCCTTTATTACGTAAACAAATAGCTGTTTTACACGAAAACGCATCCCCTTGGTAAAAGTCACTAGGGTAGCAGTTAATACCGTATACGTGTGTACCCATAGATATTACCCAATGGGGGTGGGTGGTGAAATATGGCGTAATGGGGATTAATATTCAACCCTCTATTTGGAAAATGCCTTTATATAGCTTATTGAAAGGTGTCTTTATTAAAATTGTTAGATATATGTTAAGCAGTGATAGTCTAGTGGTGTGACCGTTGGACTGCCAAGTCGTAGCTCTCGAGTTCGAACCCAAGACATGCACCTCTGATTTTGCGGATTATGTGCGTATTGTACCTATAATAATCACTTGCTTCGGTGAAGGAAAACATCGTGAGTAACATCATGTAAAAGCCAAGTCAGAAGCCCTTGGGCAGCATAAAAACTCTGACACCAGGTTAGGCAGTAACCACACAATAAAGAAGAAGTTAGATATTAATAGGTATCTGTTAGGATTTATTTATATATGTACATATTTGTTCACAAGTAATAAATTCATGCTTTATATAAAGTATTTGTTATTAATGTTTTGAAAAAAATACTAGGTGCTTAAAATTTCACACACTGAAGCTATATTTTAGTCTGTATACCTAATTATTAAAAAAAAAAACTTTCAACCTTACATGGTCATTAAACTCATAAAATTGAAGATGATAAACCCAGACGGGCTGTTCAATCTCAAGACTTGATTATGCACGTGCTTCTGCATAACCATGAGATACCACCCTTTTTAACACATACAACATACCCACACACATAAAAAGACACCATAAAAATACAAAAGGAACGTGCATATCCATACTATGCTGCCGAAGTCAACAGGCGAACGCCGACCGAAACGCGACGGAAAAAGCCGACGTTACCCGAATGTTTATGGTGCTTTTTTGCTCCGTCTCGCTCTTTCACTATAACAAAAACACCGTAGTTCAAAGCTCAAAGCTTGCTTACTAGTTCGCCGCGTGCAACGAACGTGCTCTCAATATCTGATGTTTATGTTTTAAAATGTTATTGAATCTTAACAACACTGTTGTGTTCTAACAAACCATTGTTTATAGAATAAATTATTTAGTTTCACAGTGCTCTGTGGTTATTAATAATTTTGTGGAAATAGAAACAGGAGTTTGTTAAAATGTGAGTATGATAAATCAGAGTAATTTAATAGTGTTATGGATTAGAATAAGGTGGAATTATGTGCCACGTTAGTTTCTAAAGTTTCTCCTAGGTTGCAAGGCGTACCTACGATTTATTTACGTATTCAGCACAGATGTTTTAGTTGTTCGGAATGACTTCCTGTTCGTTTTAAAGGAACCTATTTATAAGCGCCTTTTATTATTCGGCTATATTGCTCGGTCGTGGTAATAATTGAATTTGTTTGTTTTATTTTCTTGAGATTTTACTTTATGTGTAAAGCTACTTCAGATTGCGTTCGAATAAAAAATCCAATCTCATTCTCAAAGTTCAACCTTTTGTTGTAAATAATATGAAATGTAAATACTGGTTAATGCATTACGATTAAAAATTAATCGTCTGATTCAATTATAAGTTCTGCATTCACTTTTTAATCGGAACTTAACACTAATCGCAAAAGTTAATTGAAGTTTTTTTTATTTGAACTTGTTAATAACTGTACAAATTATTAAATGAAATACGAAATTAAAACTTATGCTAAGTCAAGTTTTAATAATAAAGAGGTATTGTTAAAAGAAATATTCAATGAGTGCGGAACCAATTGATTGATGAGCGTGGCGACCTCTGACGGTTTTAAATGGGAATAGGTCATAATTCTTTCTGCTGTTTTGGTTGTTGTTGTTATGCCTAGCCTTGAGTAGGTGTAATTTAGACTTAAATAAAAGCAATAAGTAATATTCAGACTTGTATTTAGGCGTTTCCTAGGACAATGGTGAAAAGAGGTATATGACTCTGGAATAATATTAATAAAGATGTCGGATATGATCCCAGGGTAGCTCAAACTTCAGGGTAGCGGATTTGTTCGAAAGAGTTACCGTTGCCTTTGGCACCTTGGCACAGGCAACTGAAGGAACACGGGTGGGTTTTAGTCAGTAAGAGCCTGACACGCCCTCCCGCTCCACCCAGAGCGGGAGGTCATTTGACGATTTCCCACCCAAAAAAAAAACATAAAAAAGGGTAGCTCAAACTAGTTCTTTCCAATAGGCAAGTATCATTAAGTTTCTTTCAGCAGTGATAGCCTAGTGGTGTGGCCGTCGAACTGCTAAGTCATACGCTTCGAACCCAAGACTTCTGATTTTTCGAATACAAGTGCAATGTGCATAATGTATACCTAATTATCACTTGCTTCGGTAAAGGAAAACATCGTGAGGAAACTAAACCACCATGCAAAGCCAAGTCAGAGGAACATGGCCCATAAAAACTCGGCAACCAGGTAAAGAAGTTTGATTTTTTGGTTTGATTTTTTGTTTGGATTTTCACCAGGTCTATGGCGATTAGTCACAGCATATATTGGTCTAGTCATAGCTAAGACTTAAGAAGTAATGTTAAGAAGTAATGTAATACTCCTGCTTACGCCTTCTGGGCAATAAAGGCATGGTGATAAGTTTGCATTTGTGATCGCATTCAATTGTTATTGCGTTCTACTGTTGTTCGTCAACAAATATAGCCTTTAATTCACGCCATTGTTCCTAAAAGGTTTGGCAGAGATCCAAGCTGTTAACACAGCAACATAAAAAAGCGGTAGAAGGTTTGATGTTGTTTTGTTTTGAAGTGGCTATGTTAGTGACAGGAACTTAATAAGTCTTTTTATTCGTAGTTGACTTGACTTTTATGAGTCGCCGCCGGGTGATTAGCAGTTGGTACAATGTTGATGTTCCATTAACATGAAGACATCATAGGTATTGACATTTTTTTGTTGTTAATGGGTATTGTATAAATTTGAATGAACGTTGATGAGGTGTTCTACATTTTCAGGGAAGGAAGTATTTTCATGATGTAGACTATTCAGAATTTTCACTCAATCTGGAGTTGTTTGATTAGAGGTTGCTAGTAAAGTCATATTTATTTGCCTAAGACTCCCTTATTCATATTTTAGGGGTTTTAGTTGATAACCATAACCTGGATCATATATTATAGCATAGCATAGATAGATCTATATATATCACGGATATGTATGTATAGATTTGCCACAGAGTGAATTGCCATTATTTTACTTATTTTCATGGTTACACAGCATACATTAATTTCACGAATGTAGGCCAGATATTTCGGTCCATAACCTTTATTTTCATCACATAGAAAGAAGCCTAAGATAGTGCCTCACTTTTTAAACTAAGAATTTCTTTTATGATCGATGTTGCTTGTAGATTGCACGCGGCCAAAGATATAGGAGGTTATCTATGTATACCGCATTTCTCATAAAAACCGGTTAAACGGGAGTTTAGCATATTAGCTTGGACAAACAATAAATATTTTTTGACACCAATAGCTTTTTCATAGACTATTAGCTTGATGATACCCGTATATAATTATAGTCCCATAAATTTTTGCAGATAGCTTAATCATTCTATTAAAAAACGAATACATTTCGAAATTCAATTAACTAGCCGTCACTATTAAATCAATAATAATTAGAACAAACATATTATAATAATATGACTCTCTTTTGGATGCTGAACCCAGAGAAAAATCACAATGTAGTTTTCACATAGAAAGTACATGTGTTTTTTCCCCAGGAGACCCTGAGAGACCTAAGCTTACATCCAATAGCGGCGTGGAAATGCTGTTCCACTAGACCATTCACTATTTTTATTTGATTGTACATAATAAATACTTATAAATCCATAGATTTCTCGTAAATAACAAAAAAAAAAACGAAAATATAAGATAAACCAATAAATCTGGATATAGATTGACAGATTCCCAGCCATTAACTGTGACACCACATTGAATCTTATTTCGTGCGTATCATCCCAAAAAGAAAACGAAATCAATTTGTTTCGTTCTTCCGGCACACAATATTATATTTTGTGTTCAAGTTACAGCAAATATTGATACAATTACTTGTAATAAGGTCGATGTCATAGCAATATTGACACTGAGTAAATATTTTTAGGAGTCTGTTTGCTCTATTATGATTTACCGAGCTTTTGCACTTTGGTAGGGACTTGTAATTTTACTGTTACTCGCCAGTGTAACCTAATTGTTGACTTCCCTTTGTACGTTTATTGTGTTATTATTTCTGTCATTAATGGCGTGAAACTCCTTCCAGTAAAATAAAAACTTTTTTGCAAAAAAAAACCGACTTCCAAAAAAAAACACTAAAAAAAGTGGAAAATAACATTACTTTCGGAAGTCGGTGACTATGGTTTGTTTCATTGACTTTTTTGGCACCGACTTCCGAAAGTAATGTTGTTTTCCACTTTTTTTAGTATTTTTCTTTGGAAGTCGATTTTTTTGGCAAAAAAAGTTTTTATTTTACTCTTTTTAGTTATAGTATCACACACAAATCCTTGTCAAGTATCAATTTCGCAATTTCTTTTACTTGGATGACATTTTTTCCATCTATTTTGATTTCAAAACCAAACTGCTGAACCGATTTTGATGAAATTTCTATGGGACCAATCGGGAAGTAGATCCATTCAGATAAAAGAAGAATTTTTCAAATCGGTTCATAAATGACGGAGATATGAGATAAAAAACACAAAAAAAAACCGAATTGAGAACCTCCTTCTTTTTTTGAAGTCGGTTAAAAAATCCAGCCCCCTGAAAAGGTTTTGTTTTATTCGAAGGATATTAAATTTCAAGAGAAAATCTGTCCTAATCCATCTGTTAGCCGAAGAAAACCCAAACATCACTACGGATAGTTGTAGTAAACTTGTTTTATTGAGTTTCAAAACTGACTTGCTCTGTAAAATTTTCTAGATGATCTCACTAAGACAAACTGAGTTATTCATATCCCGGGCACTCCAAGAACATTAAATTTCATGTTCCATGCTCTATATGTCATACCTAATGGACTGCATAAGTGTGTGAAAGTCACAAAGAACGTTCCAGAACTCGAACTATTATGACCGATTTCAATAACTGACAATTCAGCGGTAAGTCCAGTGCTGAGCATAAAAGAAATTGCTAGAACCTCTTTTCGCCAATATTAGTTTCTTAAGTGTGTAAAAATAAATATCATTCTCATAGAACACCTAAGCATTCTTTTGTACTAACATTTATCGTCGTATTAATGCCTTACAGAAAGAAAGAAAACGTGTTTATTTGGCACATGCCACAAGTGCAAAAAAAAACTGAAATCTAGACCAAAAAGAAAATATTGTATCTCACGGCAGCGTCATAAAGGTCCAGTTCAGCAAACTGCCGAGCAGCTAGTGAGTGCCCGGCTGGTTTTCAACTGGACCGGATGTGAAACAGTTTTAACCGACTTCAAAAAAAGGTTCTCAATTTGGTTCTATTTTTTTTTTTGTGTTTGTTACCTCATGTCTTCGTGATTTATGAACCGATTTGGAAAATTCTTCTCACAAAAATTCTTCCCACAGAAATTTCATCAAAATCACTTCAGTAGTTTGGTTTTCAAATTAAAATGTCTGGAAAAAATATGTATAAAGAAATTGCGAAATTGATACTTGACAAGGATTTGTGTGTGAAAAGTCAGTGGCAAAAAAGTCAATGAAACAAACAATAGTCACGAACTTACGAAAGTAAAGTTATTTTCCACTTTTTTGTTGTTTTTTCGTTGGAAGTCGGTTATTTTTGTACTTTGTGTTAATAATCATGTTTTCAGTGCAAACTGCCGTCGCCATGGTTGAACTTATAATAGTCTGTATATGCACCCCCATATATTAATATGTGAGAAGGAGGTTAATTCCCAAGATATAAACATATGTGGCAGAATGTGGGTGTGGTACTATAAGTACCTCATGCTAAGCCTTCGGGGATAACACGCGTGATGTTTATAGGCACTTGGATTCTTATGACCTTTTTCAATACGTTTTGGTAGCTTCTACCCAGTTCCATGGGACAAAAGGGATGAGCTTTTCATATACCGTAAGTAAGGTGGGAAATTTCAGCAATGGTCTGCCGAGCATAAAGAAATTTCCTTAATCCGGGCAAGTTTAATCTTACAATTCGCAATGTTCTCGGATTGTAGGCAGACGAGAATCCCCGTTAATTCTGAAACCCTAAGGTTTATCCTGCAGTAATCCAAGCCCTTCAATGCCCTATTGCGTGAAGTTTACACTCACTGATGCTTCGAGTAATTTGCACTTGAAGATCGAGGGATTACATAAAGGTGAAGCTTGGTGTAGACTCTTGATACTTGAAAACCTGATGAAAACTACACACGTTTATTAAAAAAACAAACAAACTTATTTAAAAACTCACAATCAGTTTTTATTATTCTAGTATTTTTGACATTCGTTCCTTTATTTATTCTTTATGCATAAATTTTAAATTTTCTTAAGAAAACAGAAAATAATCATTTAAAAATATTAAAGATAGTAGCCCACCGGTATCGGGAACAGAGTCCAAGCTACCGGCAGTCAGGGCTCCAGAGCGAGGAACCTCCTAACGATACGAACCGTGTCCAGGAGTACCGCTTTCTTAATCAAGTATTTTTGCCATTCGTTATTATTACATTACGAGATGAAATGTATTGAAAGGAAAATAAAATTATAAAGCAAACTGCCATTTCATATAACTGTCCAAGAATGACAACTGATTTGAATATAAATACGTACAATTTAAGTTTAACAATTTATTTATTTTAAAAATTCGTTTAACAAATACTTTACTTGACCTAATAAGCTGAAAATACCAATTTATTAACATCACTCACTCAAGGGCTCTCCTTATGGAGTATCCTATGTAATCCTCCCAAAATTCGAAACATAATTCCCGAAACTTTATAAATTCATGCCGTATCATGAAACATACTAACCCACACTTCAGAACAATTTCACCCCTCATTTTGTTCGGAACTCAAACGTCAAAAACAAATGAAAATCATTTCGACTCCACTAACGATTTGGTTGACAGCCAACCAGTACACATTGGCCATAACTTCGACACAGTTTGACTCAGTTTGGCGACCCACCAGATCCAATTATTGCTTGGCTTGTACTGTTTCACTGGTTTATTTTACACTAGCTTTTGCTTGCGGGTTCGTACGCTTATATAAAATCGGAAATTATCTCTCAGGAATTAATTAACAACGCCCGAAACCCAGGTCAACCTGTGTGTCAAATTTTGTAGAAATACACTTCGCCGTTAGAGCATGACATACATAACACACAGACATACAGTTACTACTATTTACAAAATATTTGCATACTTATATTTTTTTAGTAGTAGTAACTGTCTGTCTTACATACATGCATATATTTATATTACATGCATGCATGCATGAATACATACGAGCATTATGGGCTATGTTCATTTCCTGAAAATAATTCCATTTAAACCGTTGTTCAACGGAAAATGGAATATACAAAACTAGAGCGGGAATCCTTGTAAAGTTCTTGCTTGTTCTGCAAACTTGATTAAATTATAGTTTTGTTCCTTTTGAATCCTTGAAGTTGCTCATGTTTTATTTATTATAACATTGTGTAAGCACCAGCTAGAAAATTCAGGACAGATGAAAACGCTTGAATAATGTAAAGGTCTTGTCTCTGTTACTTTTTCCGAGACGACCAAAAAAAAACGGGTATTTCAAGTATGGGTGTCAATTTTGATTATGACAGTGTGTCAACGTGTTGTCTATACGTGTGTAAGCGTGTATATATGTGTGTCATGTAAGTAAAACCATTAGCGTGTACATCGGGGCCATGCATCGACCACTACTGGGAACGCAATTGTTTGTATGTACTACAGAGTTACCGTCTACCGATCGTTATTCGTGACGATTCGTAGCTTACGTGTTGATTGTTTACACAACGATTGTCACTGGTACCTTTTGAATTCTTCAAATAACTGTTACAAGTCAACCACAGTTATTTTACCTCTGAGTCCTTTGACAGCAGCAAGCCAACATCAACCTTACTGTATCGAAAATAATGAAGAAAGGTATTTTGTCAGTGATGCTAAGATGGAAGTAAAATAACAGTGGCAGGCCTGTACCCTTATATAACCGTTTTGTGACGTCATTCCCAACTTCGTTGCGAGGCTTTTGAGAACCGTTTGACGGCTCTTGACGTCGCAATAAATGAGAAACCCCACGAAATGTAAATGAAAGAAAAAGTTGAGTTGAGGTAAAAAATATTTCATCGTAGTGTCTAGAATACTCAGTAGTGTCGAGCTTATAATAATAATAATACCAGGATGTAACTGTCCCACTGCTGGCCTCTTCTCATACAGAGAAGGCACGAGCATTGATCATGTAATAAATTAAAAAAAAGAGTTATAGTAATGTAACGGCACGTCTCGTAAAGATAAATAATTCACTAAGTAGAATGTACATGGTACACACAGCTCCATTAAGTGCTTACCCCCAAAAGACAATAAAATTCGTGTTAGGCCAAAGCTAGTTCTTGTATTTTGCAAAAACATGTCATTATAATTAATATATTGTTTAGTGAATAAATAAGTTTAAGTTAGTCTTTTTTTCAAGGTTGTTTTTAATATTGTTTTATTTTAAATAAAACGATATTCCCAGCAATAATAGGGTTAACCTTTACGAAATGTTGATCAACGTTTTATTATACTTACCGAAAGTTTCAAGATTGGAGGTTCAAATTCTAGGCATGAATTGTGCTTTTTGTCATGCATAATATTTTTTTACTAAAAAGTATTTTTCTATTTTGTTCTATTAACATTAATTTAAAAATCAAGAAAAATTAAATACTTTAATCACCATTTAAAATATTTATTATTGCGAGTGACAAAATTTTGTTCTCATTTTTCTCAAAGATTTATGTTTTACAATTTGATTTGAAATCTAAAGTTATCATAATATAATTATTAAGAAAAGGTCAAGAAAAACTGGCAACACCAGGCAGGCTGAAAATTTTTAATAGAGTAAAAATGTCAACAGTAAAAACATCGCTCGTCCGCACAAAACAACAAAACAATCCCACTCTAAGTCATAGTTAAAATTGGATTGGGCAACGAGCAAGGCTAAACAGATTTTTTTTGGTGGGCGCAAGTGAAGCGAAGTTGTCCGCACAGAGCGTACAGTCCGCGCGGCGCGGTTGAAAGGCACCCATCTCGGTTGAGTAGCGGCCCAGCCCTCGGCCGCTATTTGCAGAACAATGCAGGCTTGATGTGCGCACGCCGCTACCGGGAAAGCGCGGAGGGAAAACGCGCGAAGTCGCCAGTCTCGGCCCGCAAGTGCGACCGGCCGCGCGCCGAAGCACGCACGACGCAAGCGCCCTGGCGCTCGACGCCACGCGCCGCGCTCGCCGCGGCGTTACGTTTTCCGAATCGACCGCAGACGACAACACTGCCACCGTGACAGAATTTCAGTGTCAAAAGGTTGGTGACCCCACTCTAGTGCAACCAAAATACCACCCAAACCCAAGGGTGCACAGCCTGGTTTCCTTCCTCCCGCCCGCCTGACATCTGCTACTATGTGCAGTAGTAATTTCCTCGTGCGCCGCAAATGTCAAACGCTCTCGATTGAGTAGGAAATGCTGTTATGAGGGACTGATTTATTTCCCTATTACCGGGGTTTCAAAACTACCGATTGCCTATTTCAGGATTGATTGATTTGACAACTGCTCTGTATATTTAAACGTAGATTTATGGCTCTTTTTTACCCATACTTAAACGGACTTGATTAGTATAATATTTTGAAACTGATTCTAAATATGTTTCAAAGGAATATGTCAAACTTTGATTTTGCAAATACATAATATAATTCGGCAAACCCAGACCCCTAAAAGGATTTGCGCACATCGAGTTGGAGCATTGTCCTTGACACACTTAGCAAAGCGAATGTCACGGAATACAAGGAAATGTACAGCATGTTTTCATTTCGAGAACGGTTACTTTTAACACGAATTGCATAAAATAAACAAATCGACGGTATAACCGCTCAACGGCCTCTTACTAAGAACCGAATCTGTGAACCATCGATGACAGCCGTGACGCATCAGTTTACTCAACAAACTCTCACCCTACTTATCGAAGATCATGACTCCGCTACTTCAGAAACTTTTACCAACAACTTAACGGTGTAGAAGAGTTCTCTGCGATCCAATTTTAACCATAATCGATAAACACATCACCGATAGCTACCGAGAACGTCGAGAATCGATGGTGTATCGTAATATTTCAACTCCAGTGTTTCTCAAGCTCGTAAAAAGAAATGGAGTACTGCGACCTATATATCGAGTATTAAACTGAAATTAGATTGCGTTAATGCGTTCAGTAGGAATATAAACTGTGTACCAAAACACGCCAAGGGATATGTCATGCCCCAGAAATAATAGCTCGACTGCCCGAGCTATGCCAGTACCAAACTTCGGATCGATGAGATCATCGTATGCAATGACATAAGACATCATATTTAAATGCACATAATACTGGAATAACAAGTAACACGCAATTTGCGTGAGAATTAAACTAATGCTTGGCTTTGTAGGTGCCATTGAGGCGTAATTATTAGGCCCAAGGGTACAACAAAGTGTGTCTGATTGTCTCCACGGTGCTGTCAATTACGTTACACAATAAGATGTTTCTTAAATACTGATGATCACTTGATCACAGGACAATATTTGCTGTGACTAGAAATGATGATGACGAATAGACCGCAGATGTTTAAAATATAAACAAAATTCTAAAGTTGAACAGTTATTTTAATAAAGAAAGGGCAAAAGAACACCTTAATTAAAAGATTATTGATTTTAGGTAGATGCTCAATGGACCTTTACCGTTAAACGTAATAAAATTAAATGATTTTGGAATTGGTTCTTACTTCCCAAAAAGAAACTTTTGATTAGTTTTTTCCATTTTTGTCAAAACATTTTCAATGTTGGCCGTCCATTTATTGAACAAGTCTGCAAATTAGGTTTCCATACAGAGTTTATTAATAGCATGTCAAAGTGTGTCGTGCCAAAACCTTTCAATCAGTTTCTGATTAAATTATTTTAAGGCTGTCAATTAGTAGTATGACGCGTGGTGTAGATTAATATCACAGGGTAATATTAATTTATATCGCGTCACAGCACCTTATTCCTGTATGAGGAAGTTTATTAATACGGTTTTCGGTAACCGTTAGACAGCTTTTGTGTTATGAAATGATAAGACACGTTAATATTATATACATACCTAGATACATTCTGAATATTTCGTTTTCCGCCATGGATTCAGTCGGTTCCATTTGCTAGTGTCTCAGGTTGCGTTATACGTTCTTGGTTTTATTCTGAAGGTCAATAAATGGACATCTCGATTATAATACGTGCTTATTTCATAAATAACTTTTCATAAAAAAATTAGGAATTCGAGGAGCTTTGCACTTACTGATTGAAAACCACGGTTTTTGCTGAAAATTTTCTTTGGAAAATATTTTCATTCACCTTATTTTTTATGTAAATATCTTAACAAAGTATACGTCAAAACTGAGGTGAAGAATTAAAAACAGAAGGTACCTTTCGTTTCTCAGTATTGCTCACAAGCCTAACCAAAAGGAATAGAAATACATTTGTTGTGTATGTACAATATAGGTCAAAAGTTCCAATAAAAGGTCGAGTTACAATTAAGTAATGTAAATACATAACTAATTTATTGCCGACTAATGTAATACACCATAATAAACACCATATAACATAGGAAATAATTGATTTTACGTGGAAAAACTAGTGTTGCAAGCACGATATTACTACTACTATGTGATACAATACGGAATACTTTAAATACACTGTTGGATTTTCAATTTTCGGCTCAGCGCTGAGAATTTAAATTCCAACGTGCATGTTTCGACACATTTAAATGTACTGAAAATTTACATATAGGTAGTTTTAAGCACACTTTACATAACTTATATTAACCGAAATGGAGCAAGGTATTTTTTTTCAGTTGACAATTAAAAGATATCGCCGAACAAAGAAGTGATCAAAATTAATGAACTTGCAACTTGTATCTTTCAATCAAACATGAGTTCATCACAACAACTCGGATGACAGACCCACATACATTATCTCAATACCTGATACCTATCATAGTTTTTATGATACCATAAAAATGTCTCTCAACTCATCCCATTCCGAGAGCCACTGTCATATGAAAACATTTCAAAAAACATAAAAACAGTTAGCGTAGGATTCGCACAACGCGTTGAATTTTTTGTAAATAAGGCCTATTCAAGTTCCATTATTAAAGCTTTTGCGTGGGCTGGCCAGTGATTATAATGATCCTGCCACGCAATTATGAACCTTGGGACATTTGTGTGAAGTCGGTTATTCCTTGGGGAGTTCAACTAAAGGGATGATCAACAGGCATGAATAAATGCTTTGAAAATCCAGGCTCGGCTTTTCAACACGTTTCAAGTTTTATAAAGGTCCGGATTAAAAAAAATATAGGCACAGCCCGTGTCTGTTATTGCACTAACTTATTTAATATGAATCGTGCGCTTGGGAATTTTCAGCGGAGAATTCTTTCATCGTTTGCTTGCATTTTGTGCTCGGATGGATGAGATATTTTCTATATTTTAAAGGCAGCTTTCAGAAATATTTACTTTGTTGTTTGATTTACAGACTTAACTGCCAATTAAATACATTTCTATTTTCTAAAAACTTCAACTGCTCGGTTTAAACAAAGGTTTAGTTAATTGTTTCTTTGCGTAGTAACTTCATTTGATAGATTTATAATAATACATTTATTACTAGCTTTTTAACTTGTTGAAAAATGCATTTTGTGTGACTCCTAATAACAATCTTCTTTTGAAACTTTTCTTATACATATCAGTTTTCAATACCTTTGACAACTAAAATATTTATAACCCGTCTGAAAAAAAAAACCATCTGGACCTCCGTTATATTTCTGCCATGTCTACTTTCCCGGGTCACGCGTCCCTTACATACGTGGGTAGCTTTACAGGTACCCAGACTTATTTATGTCGCACAACACAGCCCTTTGAAGTATCACAGTACCCAGACAGACGATACCTACCCATAGCAACAGCATACCACTTTCATGCCTTTTATTTTTAATTTTTCGGTGCCGTAAAATTAGCCTTTGAAACTCTTTCATTAAAAACTTAACAGATAAAAGGAATGTTGACATAAAGTCTTGTAAATGAAGATATGGTCGTTAATATGGGATGTTTGTTAAGGAAATAGACGCAAATGTGCATGTTTATAATGATAAATGCAACAGGGAACTTTATAACAGTAAATTATAGTTCTATTCCTGACGATCTTTGGTGATTATAGAGACACGGCTGTAGAATTGTAGATGGAATAGTTGTGGTCATAAATTGTACATTTTAATATGCGTTAGAGCAAGATATTATTCCTGAAAATAACATTGTTATGAAAACTAAAGCAAAAGACATAAGCCTAGACCAACTTGATATAAGACGTAATGGTATATTTCCTCTGGGAACATATTGGTGATGTTCCAATATGACTCGGTGGTATGAGCAAGAAAATTTGTTGACTGGAGTGTCAGCCTTCACAGGTGAATGGATTCCAAAAATGTAATGTTTTGAAATATAATATGTATAATGCGATTAGAATCATACAAGCTGGTTATATGACGGAGGCACAACGAAATTTTATGAAATGGTCTAGCAGAGATACACCATAACCGGTAAAGCTAAAAGTAACCCTTTAAAGCTTCATACGAAATGAAAAGAGCTGTAAGCTCGTAAGCTGCTTATAGATGAAAATTCTTTTGATATCACAAATACACTCCCTCTCCCTTCTAAGAAAATCTTGCCATGAAATCGGAACACTCGCTTAAAAAAAACTGGACGGAGTAAGTCGTAAGACATGAATTTCAATAAATTATCTATAGTTGAGTATCGACGTATACCATTAGGTGTTAATACTATTTATAGTCAGGAAGTTTAGAATGGGTTTGATCATAAACAAACACTATCTGATGGACGTGAAACACAGGGCTGACACACATTTGCCTTTCTAAGAAATTCAGTTCAACAATAATGAGATCAACCTACCAACGTTTTTCATACATCCAACATATCTGGGTTATTAAACTACCATTCGAAGACGAAATTAAAGAAAAATATACTCTGTTGTTCGGTTATCTTCCCACGCAGGTATTAGTTAATGGAAATAGGTTGCTATGGTGTGTAGGCGATGGGTGGGCAACCTGTCTCTATACACAATTGCGATATTGAAGCCCAACACGTTTGTAGACGGCTAATCAATTTTAAGACGTATGGTAGCAATAACTTATCAAAGAATGAGGCCAGAATTATGAAACTAATGTTGATTCTAATGGGAATAATGGAAACAATAAATACAGTTCTATATGGGTCCACGAAATAAAACCAGATACAGATGACACAAAGAAAGATGATCTAGCGCGTGCTTGTAGAATCTGGCACGGTTGTAGAAACCATCAAAATATTGTAGGAAAACTAATAAAACTACACAGATTGAGCGAAGCAGTGTAGCAGACGATACAGTTTGACATTCGACCTATTTATGAAAGACATATGACTCAGTTTAATAAGTCAACATTTATTCAGATTTATTTCTACGAAAGAAAAATAAATTGTAGTGGGTATAGTATCCTGTGTATTTTATATTATGGGAACAGTTATAGCCGAAATGATTCTCAGTGTTTGTCTTATCATGTAGCTGGTGATCTGTTTCTCGTACGGCTTGTGAAAATATTCATTCCTTTCCTACGGATGTCTTCACTTTTAGTTTATTTAGTGTTAAATTTACTCCTACGTAGAGATAAATAATGTCAACAGCTCCATCATATTTGTCCTCGTTTTATTATTTTGTTCCGCTTTTCCTAATAAAAGCTACAGCAACGAGTTATAAGATTATTTAATTACTTGTTTTTTCTTTAGTTTTCCACTACATTATTTAAGCATGAACCTGCAATGTATGTTTCTGTTTTTTATTGGCTTCAATGTAGTTTATTTCAACCACCCTTTGTCCTCGTATTTCAATATTCGGTATGCGAAATATGAAGGTATGTTTTGCATTTCACTCTTCATTTCATACGTTTTATTCATTTTTTTGCTTTTTAGCGATTCCCTTTGCATCCGTAATTGATTTTCACAAGCAATCTGACTGAATGTTTTGATATAAACTGCTTTCATGCTTCTTTTTTTAAGCCCACTAAAACCGGCATTATATGGGGAACCCTTCTATGCGCTGAAAATGTGCTTCGTTAAAATTGCTGTTAAACTAAATTCATCAATTACTAACAAATTCACTCCAAATTACGCAATTCTTGATAAACAAATTCCAAGACCAGAACCCAAACGAACCAAACCATTCAAATTAGAATGCGGGCATTACCTTCGTGAAGGCTCACACAAATTATGGCATCTTCGATCTAGTTGTTATGCAAATGCCTCCAGCGATCCAGTAAGCACGGTAAATTACATTATCGGTGACTGGTGCCCGTGCCAACACAGGCTTGGCGGTTTGTTGTCAGGCTGTTTGGCTATCGGCTCTGTCTTGAATTGTTTACAAGCGCATGTGATAGGGGTACTTTGTACTTATGTAAGTAATGTTATAGTGGTGTAAAGATATTATGTAGGAAAATTGAATGTTGATTTTTAATGGTACGTTCAAGTTAATTTTCCATTGTTATAAACTCGAAGCATTTAATTCAACAGGCACTCTTCCAAGGACTCTTAAAACAAGGTCATTTAGTTAGAAAGTTGAGGCTAGATGTTATTTCGATTAAGCCGCTTTCCCATTAATTGGAGGTGATGAGTTAGGCTGCTATTTACACTACATTTTTTTTTATAAATATCATTTATTCCTCTAAATATTTAATAAATAAGAGTAAAAATAAAAAATATTTTCAAAGAAATTAACTCGTTCGCCTTCCTACACAAAAAGTCGACTCTACAGCCCTTTCGTGCCTTTTGATCTTATCACACGTCAGTGTCCAGGCTTTACGCTGGCCACCGCGATCGTTATCAGTGGCAGCTGTTGACGCAGCCATTTAGCTATCCTTTGTTGAGAGCCAGCCAAAAGGCCGAGCGTTCTCGTTGTACTACGTCCCACCTGGCTTTAAACGAACTCTGTTCTGTTGAATCTTTTATTTTTGTTGGAACAGTCAGCACTATTCATTTTAATTGAGTTGCAGCTTGTAGTAAATATTGCGGTTTACTTATATTTTTTTGACTGTGTGAAGGATAATATGGCTAGAGAGGAGGTGACTGCTGAGATGACGAGAATAGAAAAGTATGGAAGAAGGTGCGCCGACCCCAAATAAATTGGGATAAAGGCTGGAGAATGATGATTATGAGTTATATATTTTGTAAGTAACTTTTTGTAAAGCGGCGTGTCTTCCTCCCAGCTAGAATACTAGGAATTGGTGTCACGCAGGGTGGACCTTTTGGTTGACTGTCTT
Source organism: Standfussiana lucernea (assembly GCA_964057025.1). Classification (NCBI taxonomy): domain Eukaryota; kingdom Metazoa; phylum Arthropoda; class Insecta; order Lepidoptera; family Noctuidae; genus Standfussiana; species Standfussiana lucernea. The sequence goes on along the minus strand of OZ059788.1, from coordinate 7,093,224 downwards.
ATACATATTATTGACGTTCGATATCTGCTGATTCTTTAGACTAATCTTTATAAATGACATTTTGAGTTGGGATTTTTCTTGAATAATCCAGCAGATGACTCGTATTTTTTTTTTTTTCTTGAAAACATTTCCAAATCTTTCCAAGAAACACACACGTCTTTGCTTTTCTCTCTTAACAAATTATAAGAATTTTCTTCGAATTCTTTCTCAACAACAAAAGATACTGGATCTCATCTCAGCTATCTGCCAGCTTCGCGTGTAATCCGAACACTGCACTAATTAGAGCAACATGATTAGCAGAATTGGGAGTAGTTCCTCCATTTCTGGAGCAGCGTGTAAAGAACATTAATTTCCTTGCTTCAGTGACGTGTCATGCGGTGGAAACCAACCCAGTTTCGTTTCCGGTTTACTGGTTGCCTATTTGTGCACGGATATAGGATAAGGCCTATTTGTTTTCAGTGAATTGTTGGTGTGGTATGAGGAATTGGTTCAATAGGCAATCTCCGCTTTCTGATAGATGTTACTTCGTTGGTAGGTGCTGAAGACAGATTTTCTTTCTTGTTGTACTTTTATTTTTAGTAAGATTTTTGCGAAACTATTACCAAGTTTGCATTTGGATTTTCTTAAACAAGCACAATTCTAGCATCATTCAGAATTACCTCAAACTAAAACCAAGTCCTACTTCATCAACAGCCCTGTCGATGAAGTCGGGCAGTGGACAATGAGCATGATGAATGTCTAATCATTCATCCTAGCAGTATCTCAACCAATGACTGTCCTGTTTGAAGTAACAGTAACCCAATATTTGTACAAATCTTGACTACTATCTTGAAACCTGTTACTTACAAAGTTTACAGCCCACATGTCCACTAAAACATCCTTGAAACAATGCGAAGGCCGTGCAAATATTTGTCTCACGTTCAAGTATGGAGTTAGGGTGTGCCTGTAATAAAGTTCCAAGTGATTTACGCGCATGACGTTGGTCAGACTAACGCCATTGCCTTTTACCACTATTCTTTGTCAACAAACTTTCGTCTTTTATAGGCAACTAGTGTAGGTATAGTGCGTACTTGCTCCCTTAATGAAGTCTCTCATATATAAGGTTTATGGTGTGGTTTTATACCTCTTCAAATGTAGATTTTGATCATAAATATTGTTAAATGTTGTGTGTCAGATATTGTGTTTACTTTTTCTATTTTAAGAGCTTCTCTTGGGCGTATGTTATCAGATGCTACGCTCAGTATTTAGGGAAGAACGAGGGGGAACATCTGAAAATTGTAATGACAGGTGGCGCTTAACATTTCCTAGTCTTTTTCGCACTTAGTCAGTCATTGTATAGCGTTATCTCGCTCTGACACCCGAATTCATTGCTTTCAGGCACTTCCACTAAGTAATTGACTTTACCTGTTGATGTATTCTGTAAGGGGCCTACACGTGCTTTCACGATCCATATTTTTATTACGTTTTTGAGAATGTTAAAGGTCAACCTTTTGTTCAGAAATAAATGTTATGTTTTATCAAAGTAACATTGCTCATGTTGCTTTCTTTCATCAGTCGTATTTTTCCTGTGACCTTTGAATATAAATATTGCCTGAAGCAGTTGATTTGTTGTGTTTTTCCCAGCAAACTCATTATGAATGACGATACCTGTTGATATTTATATTTTAGGAGATAAGATAGGTATTTTCACTGATAAATATTTATATTCCTTTGACATTTGAAAATGTTAAAGTTCAGACCTTTTCATCATAAAAAGTTGTAAGGCTGTCTTCAATACGAATAAAATACTTGTTGCGTACTCTCTACGATTGATCTCCTTGTTCCGGTTCTAGCAGTTGCTGTTTATCATAATTAATATTTTCTTGGCATACTGCTGATGGCCATACAACAGGCTGTGCTAAACCTATCCTAAATATTTATGCCGTGGCTTCTGTGCCGTAATATTGTTCCTTCACGTATGACCCAGTTTTTAAGCCACGGATATTAATCGCCTATTTCAGAGAGGTATGGTCGTCGTAAAGTTTAAAATTGTTTTACTATACGTTCATGGTTACGCTGGATCATAAAATTGAAATAAAGTGCATGAATCACTAAACTTGTTTTGTAGGAAACATTGTTTGTTTGAAGTTAATTAGCTACACAATACTGGGGCTTTAAGTCAAGCTGAGAGCTTGAGAATGTGTGATTAATTATTTTTTACGCATGTTAACATGTTATTATTATTTTTTATAGAAAAGAATGAGCGAGTCTTTTGTGGGATATGACAGTAGGTACTTATTACAGTGTAGTTCAAATAAATAAATTTGTTTTCGTTTTGTTTTCTAATAATTTTATTTTCAAGGTTGTACTGCACGAAGTAACTACAAAGATAATACAATAATTGCGGCTAAAACTGCATAAGAAACACTATTTCTGTATACAAAAGTTACCAATGGACCGTCAGAAACGCTTACAAAAAGCAAATCAATTAGTAACAGAATACAACCATTTAGAAAGCAAGCATACAATTAGTGACTATTCAGACATTTCTGACTATTTTCTCACAACTGTAGGATGTAGAAATAAAATAAAATGAACCGCGAATTGTTCCGGAGTTCGTACACTTTAAACTGAAGAAAAGAGCTGTAACAAAGAGGTCTCGTCTTAAGTACTATGATGCAAGAGTGGAAACCAAGAGTATGAATGAAGGTTACATAGCACTAAACTAACAAAGAGCCAGATTCCACGTTAACCCTTTTGACCGTAATTCTCATTAAATTGAAACTTGTCAAATATTGAAACCATCTAAGTGCCTTTTTAGACAAATATCAACGTGAAAGTGACATTACATCTTAGGGTGATAAATCAGTTAACGGTGTTGAATAATGACGAAGGATCATTAAAAATTAACTATATAATACATATTAACTATATTAAATAATTATGAGCACCAAGTTTTTTAGCTGTCCTCTTTCGACCATTTTTTGACGGTCGAATTAGCTCCAACGTTTAACTTCCCATGCGGCTTAGATGTTTGCATTATGATTTCACAAATGAGATCTATAAAAATGCAAAATGAAACAGCGAAACGTTTACTAGGATAGGCCAGTTATAAAACATTGTGGCTAGCAGTTTTTAACAGTTTACAATCGATTATAGAAACGTTTACGTTACGTTACGTTTACGTTAACAATAAAAATTCCAAAGCACATCTGGTGGGTTACCATGATCTGTTGGTGCAGGAATGTTTTAGTATTATTCCGAGAGTGGGTAAGAGATGGCGCTAGATAGCTGTCTAGCGCTGTCACTTTCCCACTTTCGGAATAGTCCTAAAACATTCCTGTACTAACAGGTCATGGTAACCCCCATTGTTTAAACAGTTCAAATTTCTATACCAGTTCTATTTCCTTGCTCTATACCTTGTCTTATTTCTACTTCTTCGTCTTATTCTAGTGTTTAAGTGCACGAGTCTTGCCAAAGACATTTAGCGCTGCTTTTCCAGTGCAAAAGAGATAACAAAAAAGTCTTCCTTAAAATGTAAATTGGCTCAATTAGGTGCTCCTTCATTTGCATAAATAGGCAATTACTATGTAACTAGTATGTTGGGGCTGAGTGGTTAGGTATTCTAGAATGTTATTTTGTGACTCGCAAAGCCCTAATGAAGATAGCAGTGGGCACTAGATTATCTTTTTGAAAGAATTTCTTTTGAAATATTTTTCTTTAATACTGATACAATTTTTTTGACTGTGGAATTTCCTAGAAATTTCCTACAGGTAAATTGAATTCGTCAGCATGACGCTTTTAAATAAGTTATATGGCAATTTAAATTACGGTTGATTATTACTTTGGTTCACGAGGCCGATTTGCAAGCTAATAGGAAATGAACCATCTTACGGACATTAAGTAATCTACAGCTATTTCGTAAGAGTGTTCTTAAAATCTGCTTCGAGTTTTTCACAATTACATTTAAATCGTAAATATCCGAACGAAGCAATGGCGGGTCGCTAACATTATTAGTGTTGAATATCCCACCGGATTCACTAATCTTATTGTGACATCAACTATAAAAAAAAACTATGATTAATAACGCCCCGTCTTCCATTACCAAAACAACTGTTAATGAATGTTTACATGTTACCATCGAAACAAATTAGGCCAAGCCTTAAGAGCAATATAGCTGGATCAAATTCCTCAGCCTTGACGGATGCCAGTTCGATTTGGATCATAAACTGTTAGTGCGGACTATGTGGTGTCCGATTTCATGTAGTTATACTAGGGCCTTGCCCTGGTTCCTCGTGAGGATCGCGATTTATTAGCTAGGATCTACCTATGTAATTTATTGCTGTCAACGTGTGTGACACAGAGTCATACACCCGTATCAATAAACAAGTCAAAGTGTTTACTTGAGTAAATAATACAAATATATATAATATGAAAATTACTTTTTAAGATACGATTTTTAATATGTAGTTTAGTAAGTAAAGTAAAAGTAAAAATGTATTTATTTCAGTAAATCTTTACAAGTAAGTTGCCGGGGCTTCCCAGTAAGAAATCAATGATACTTGTGTTGGGAAATAGTAATTGCTTAAAGTTACAATCGTAAAAAGATAGAATTCTTAGCTTTGCTTTCATTGACGGTTCTTACTTTGTGTAAATTTATGTCCATTGCATAAAAAAATTTGTATTACTTTTACTTGACTAGATACGGGTGTTAGACTGGTTCCTAGTTAAAAGGTGGTATACAGTGTGGCCTATAAAAAAGGACACATTTTTAGAGTGTGTCGTACATACTCATGTAAATGACCAATCATCTTTTACTATGGAACCCAACTCTGAAACATGAAAAAAAGTCTGTTTTGTCAAATATTTTGTTCCTATTAGTATAATTTTGTATCGAATAGGTAGGTAGTACAGACACTCAAAATATGTTCCATATTTTACCTGCCACACTGTATAGTAGGTACCTTGTTATTTAATTAGGAAATGTACCAAACATTTATGACTTGTGAGAAGATTAGATGATCGATGAACATACATAGTTTTTAATTTCATATTGTTTTTGCTTCCTACATAATAGAAACTTAACCCTCATTCGCCAACGAGATCATTTATTCTTGAGAAAGTGTTTGCGTCGTATCTTTAAAAATAATCTACCTATTTTACTCTCTCATACCACCCATAACAAGTCTATTGAAAGCAGGTTGACCACGGACTGAAAACAACAGTTGTCTAAACAAACAAACGGCCATTAACTTAATTTCACGCTATGTGAGTAGTTCGCGAAGTCTATTGACCTGGTGACCCCGTTTTGTTATATCGATTGTATACGTCGTCCTTATGCAGTGCATTAGGTATATAGGTACACATTAGGTGTATACATATACGCACTCATAATGCGAGGTTTTAATTACGATTGTACCTACCCCTATTTGTCGCAATGTTAATTAAGGCATCTAGATTATCTATCTGATATTCAGAGGTGCCAAAATATTGGACTGATGCTATGTGTTCACTAGATTCTCTTTTTTTGAAAGTTTTAAAAACTTACTTTTACCTAAATTTAATTAAGCGCAGGTTATGGTAACTGTTTTCCATCTTTTGAAATTGGAAAAAATAACGGGATTGCCATTACGTCAAGACAAAATGTTTATTTAGCCGCTGCTGGAGTGAATACGGACTAGTAAAACATTACTAAATAATACCTAAATATTTATCCTGCAACACCATTGCCAACATTTAAATCTCACTTTCTCTAAATCACCTTCATTATTTGCCTTACCCCACACATACACAACAACTTTCAACATGTTAACTTAACGCCAACAAATCAACTTCAAACTTATCCTGTTACCTACATCAGACTGTATCTATTACTTTTTCCCTCAATACATTTGTCACATAGACACAATTCAGCCAGACATGGTCAGACTGGCTCCACCACTACGCCACACACATAGCTGGCAGTATTTTCCCCACATAATGGTGGTTTCACTCGGCAAAAAACGTTCTGCATTCAGCCAGCTTTCCGAGCCGCGAGGCCAGAATTAATTCCCATAATGTGGCATAGTTAGAAATGCACCGTTTGTTACTTTTTAATTTGCTACTCTGTGGATTTTTAATTGACTTCCTTGGAAGTCGAAACGTTAATTGGGCACTTTACTTATTTGTGAGTAGGCTATGGTTTAAGCTCGCATTCTAAATTTAAATGAGGAAACAATTTTGCGAAAAAAGTACTTATAGATGTGTTTTAATTATTTTAAATACAACCTCATTGGTTATTAAACGAATCACATAGTCAGTAATGTAACAGCCCGGTTGTGTGGCTAACAGAAAATTAACATTAAAGTAATTTATGCCTCATAAATATGAAATATTACGCATTTCGGTTTCACATTTCAATTCCACATGCATTGTTGATGACAGACAGATTTATTGTTTATTTATTCTTGCTTCATTAAAGTTCTGCAAAAAGTATATTTATGAAGGGTATTCAGTGACGTCTGTCACTCTTACCTACTGTCAAATCTCCCACGCTTCGTTGACAGATGAAAACCTTTTGTGCAGCTTTTGACAAAGCGTCCTCTTGTCAAAGACATCTTATTGTTCCCGATAAGAGCAGTCACTCATTTACAAACAACCTGGTTGGACGACTGAATGGTTTGCCCAAAACTTGATACAAAGTGCGAAGAGTAGGTTGGTAAACTACTTTGATTAAAATATCAAACCGCAAATAGGTAGGTTCCTACCCATAGAACAGTAGATATGACCAAAATCAAATTTTTTATTTTATTGACAAATATTTGATTAAGAAACCCAACAACCAACACCATACCCGGTTTGAAAAATTCAAACTGCATAATAGAAACAAGTTCTTACGTTAACGCCTACAAGTCATAGTAACCCACTTTCAATGAAGGCTTTGGAACGGCATACAACATAAATCCAAGCCGGTAGCCATCTTTGTCAATATTCCTTCATACTCCATGCAGTTTATAGGTCGACTGTGCCCAGATAGGTGTGATTTTCACACTTTACCGGTAAATGAGCAGCGGCGATGCAATGCCGACAGTTACTAGAGCACATATGTATTACCTAGGTATAAGAATGTGTGGAATGTTCTTCTTCCTATCGAATCGATGACTCAGATTTTGTCTGACCAATACTTAGCGACCTGGACAGCTCTGTCATTTGCCTCGTTCAAGTCCGCATCATCTGCCTATGTTTTTTCCCAAATATTTTTGGGTCGGCTTCAACTCTTACCGAATGCAGCTGAATACCAGTATTTTACATGGAGCGACTGCCTACCTGATTCCACAACCCAGTTAGAACTGAACAATACGGTACCCCTTGGTAAGACTGGTTGTCAGACTTTCGGGCCACTGACTACCTATAACGACTGTCAAAGATCTACAAAAGACAGCCAGGACCAACGGATTAACGTGTTTTCCGAGGCACGGAGGAAACTCAGTATGTAATGATGGTCACCCATCCACAGACCGACCTTGGCAAGCGCGGCTTATCCTTGAAGAGCGACCCGTGCGGCTGTTATTATTTAGCCACGAGCTCCTCTCTCTCTTCTCAATCCTGATTCAAGTCCCGTAGGGTGAATTAGTTATCCTATACCTAGTTGCAGCGAAAATAAAATAGCACCAAAGATTTGAAAACTTTCAAGCATAAAGGCTTTTATGCAGAGAAACACTGCATAGTGTACAGTCCTGCCTGTTATAACTATGTCATGATAATAAATAATAATCAATACTGGTGTCAATGTCGATGATTATCACGACTGATTATCATACTTGTATTGTTAACACTGTATTGTGTATAGGGTAGAATTGAACAAACGTTTTTTTTTTTACGCAGCGTACTATGCTTATAAGCATAGACTACTGGCTTTTTAAAATTACCTTCTAAAATAATTGGGACGGCTCTTGACCTCGTTCTCGCATGAAATAATAAAAAGATTTGTCGACAAGACCTGAGGAAAAGGGTGCAATTAAGAGAAGAAAGGCTCAAGCGGAAGAAGGCGTACCCGCGCAGTGATTTGAAAGGGGTCGCCTATTAATGTTCATCATAAAGTAAGATGTTCTATACTATTAAATGTACAATATTTGTAATCACGTTCTCGAAAACGGCTTTAACGATTTCGATGAAAGCTGCAATATAGGGGTTTACAAGGGCTGAAAAATCGATCTAGGTCTTATCTAGGAAAATTCGTTTTGTCTATTTTCACTCGAGCAGAGCTTGGTCATTTTTAACAGCTTTTTCATGCTAAAAGATAATTTCCCTGTAGTACTACTCAGTGTAAAGTAAAACTCAGTCTGTTGAAAAATTACCATAAAAAAAAAATACAACCGAATTGAGAACCTCCTCCTTTTTTGAAGTCGGTTAAAAATCGCAAAAGCATGTCCAAAATCAATTTCATCAATATGACCTCTGTGGCCGAACGCTCAAAAAACAAAGTTCTACTTATATGAAAAGTTTAATAAATCCTAATTGAGCTTTAGTGTGAAACTATGCACCAACCATCAGGTTAACAAGCAACCATTAATCACAAACTTAAAGTGTCAGTGGGTCACACCTGTTCGAAATAAATCTATTGACTTGACTTTTTCTCACACTAACAATTGACTTTTTCTGTTAAATACTTTTGTCTACTTGAAATTTGCTAGGCCATTACCTATTCTTGTGTATTTTCATAAAATTTTGCAACTTGACAGTTTAGAAGTAGGTTAGACAGACGGTTAACTGGGCTCAAAAAATAACATAATAACTGTGAACTGGTGTAGCAATAGAAGTTTAGTAAGGCGATTCTCACACGACGCGGTCGGGCGGAGGCGGCGAAGATTTATATGGTGGTGCGCCGCACGAAGAGGCGGTGAGCGCCGCTCGTCCGCGCAGTCGGGCTGTGCACCCGTGTTAGGCATCAACCGATTTCATACAAGCCAATGCAACGCGCGAACGAGCGGTGTCGTGTGAGAATTGCACTAGCCAGTTAAAATATAAGAGTTTCTTTAAAAGTAAACGAATGACACTGTACAAGTCATGTATTGTACATGGCACGCGCACTTTGCTTACATCAGCTCTTTTCTGTCGCCTTGCAAATTATAAATCAAATAAATCAATAAAATAGGCCCAGGTAAGCACGATCCATTAATTTTCTTACGTCAGTCACCAAAGAGAGGATTGCCATAAGTTACACAAGAATCTAATTCGTATTCAGCGCACGTCTTCACTCCATATACAGGGTGTAATTCATGATGCGTAGACATTAGCACTTGAATATGGGAGGCGTATTCATTCCCATGGCGGCCAGGCTATGAACTTTGTATCCGTATGGAGAATTGAATTAACCTTGAATGGTTCAATTTGGGTATAGTAACTTGCTAAGGATTGATTACTGCGGTTTAGACCTAGGCAGGAAAGACGGTGAACTGATGACGATAAAGATATAGATAGAGGCTTAACAGTCGTCTTGAACAGACGCAAAAATGGGTAGAATGATGGGTTGGTGGTGATTTACGTGACTTCCCCGTTGGAAGTATCAAACAATAAAATTGAAGACCACCAGTCATTAAGAGACCTTTTTTGGCATGGGGAAATCCTTATAGGAATAGATGGGAGAATAGAGGGTTATGTCAGACTGTTACCAAGTAATCAAAACAAACAAAGGCAAAATCAAAATTAGACACTGACCAAAAACTAAAAGTTAATCTAAAGATTGTAAAGATACTCCTTACTTATTCAAGTCTGATTACATTGGACTTAACCATGGTTGTGTCTGTTCCGGACGAAGTTGCTGTAGCCACAAATTGCATTAAACTAAGTAAATTGGTTGCTAATTGGAGTAAGACTTGGCGGAGCCTAGCTAATAGAGGTACTAGCACTGCATAAAATATAAGAAACTGAACGAACTTTAAAGAAGCTAGTTTGATATTAAATGGGAAGACATGAGTAAAAACGAAAAGCGTATGCATTAAGACAAAGATGTAAATCGCTAGATTCACCCTACCGCGTCTAAAATGATCGAGTTTCTGTTTCGTTGACATTTAAGGAGCTTAAATAGCTCACTCATAAAGAAAATCGTGTATATCGGTATTTACGGGATATGCGAGCTCACTCTCTTCTGTGTAAACACTTTTCACACGACCTAAGTACGAGTGCAGTGAGGACACATCTATACGATTTAAAGCTTTTCATGATGATAATGTAGTATACTTGTGAGGTGATTAATCGAATCACTAAGTCGGAAGGCGGTGCTTTTATCATATTAAGCACACTGGGATATTACATTGCCGTTACTGGTTGTGTTCTATGCGTTCTTTTTAAATAAAGCTGCATAGTAACTCGATACTTTATTTAAAATGAGGATTGCAGTGAAGTTTATTTGAATTCAACAAGTCGATTTGCAGTTAATAGGTAATGTCTGGATTTCATGAACCAAAATTGATGCATATTGATATGTAAGTGTTTCTGATGTTTTTTTTAATACTGGAGGAAACTTAAGTAGTTTTCTATGTCTCTCATGTTAAATGCACGTATTTTCAGAAATATGCATCATTTAATTTGAGTCAAGCAGCAACTATCTTGGTTTACTTTAAGGTTTCTTATCGACATTGTGTAATTTTAGAATTGTTTACCATGTAGTCGCAAGAGCATTAGGTCCGGGCTTGATTCTCGGGTCGGGCGTAGTGTTCTTAAGTTTTTCCACCAGGATCATCTTAATCTGGCGAAACGTGGGTGTAATACGTACACCTCGGTCTGACTCTTCGGGGGTTCCAGGCGTGACGTCATGTTACATTGTTATTACCTACCAATAAAATTCTGTGTACAATTTCAGCATTATCGATCTTAGTCTCCTATACTTCCACTAAAGCAACACATTTTATCCCCAGGTGCGCGTACGCGAGTTCTACATCGCGATGCAGCGTTGCCCCTACATCCACGAGATGAAGGAGCGGCTGCTAGGCGCCCCCGTCGACGTGGAGAACAAGGAGTCCCCTCGCGCGCCCATTGAACGGCCGCTTGAAGCTCACGACAACCAGGTCGGCACCATCGTCAAAGTGAGCTCATGTCCATTTCCATTTTCATATTAATTGCAATGAATATTCTGATGTCCTGCGTATCCAACATGGCAAAAGTGGAGGAGAATGAAGAAGCGACATTAATTTATACTATTATATATATTTTTTAAAATTTCTATGGTTCTTTTGCTGAATACAACCCTGGTTTCTGCGTGGGGGTGCATCGTTAAGGAAATATCTAATAGCAATCGATAGATAGTCCATACTGTGTCAAAGTGCTAAGGGTATATTGACACAGTTCATTGCAGGTATTATCTGAAGTAAATTCAATGACTCTAAAGCACCCTATTGAAAAAACATGACATGAAGTAGGTAATAATTAATCACAGGGGCTGATGGACGCTGAACTCCTCGCCAATTTTTTGGATGATTCAATTTAGATTGCCACGCTACACGCTAAGAATGATTCAATGAAGAACCAGCATTACTAAAATGGCAAAAGGGCTGGTTATATCTACGATAATTTCAAATAAATTGATAGTTTGGGAAGAGAAACATTCGAAAAGTTTCAATCCTTTGAAGTTTAGTATTTGTTTGACTACTTAAGTAAAGCTTTCGTTTCCGGGCAATGGGATAACTTGTAGAAATTCAATCTACTCAGTGTTACAACTGAATAAACTTGAAATTCGGTTCGATTGGGAATGTTATTTGATTTGATATCAGCTGTGCGAATGTGGCTTCTGATTTGATGTGTACGTAGATTTGTTAGTGCCAAGTGATCTTCAAACATTATTTAAATTATTAGATTTGTGTACCTACCAAGTGTGGGGTCCGATTATAGAATATTCATTGCAGTTTTCATATTTAAGTATGATTTTTAATTCTGTATTATTTACCTATTTTACCGTGTGTCTTCTAATTGTTACTGTTTTATTAAAATGAAAACTTTTAAATTTATTTTAAAGCAATCATGTACTTGCATTGATTTTTTAAAATTAAATTATTCCAGAAATTCCTGATAATCTAATTAGATTCATGTCACTGAAAGTTCAATGTAATTAAAATTTTAATTTTATCTTACGTACCTACTCGTTTGATGTAAGATTGAAGTAATTGCAGGTGAATTGGATAAATGATGTACAAATAGTTACTTTCTTTCTTCTTAAGATTGTTTTTCTTATTTCAATATCTTTTTAGTCTTTCATGACCCATGCGTAGATGCATTTTATTATTTTCAAATGTTCAATGCTCGCATTCACTAACACTAGGCGACATTTAAATGAATGCCTAAATGAAAACATGTTAAGGGATTTTCATGTTAATGCTGAAAGTAAAAAATCTAACAGCGCGCTTTTATTTAGGGTATTTGTTTAAGTGTCTCTTAATATTAGTGAAAGCGGGCGTTAGTCATCATTCATTAAATAGCACAAATAATAGTAGAATTGCACAAACAATCAAATAGTCGTAAATACCCACAATACGCCATCTGTTTCGTTACTACCAAATAAAATTTTAATAAGCCATCAATTTCATCGATTTATAGATGCCATCTAAATACGGATGGCGATATTGCGATACGGCCATATTCCTTTAGAAAATTTACGTCATCAAACATAGACGTATATAGAAAGAAACTAGATGCAAATTGGGCAGAACTAGTGATGTACGATCCGATATGATACGTTACTTTGCAGTATCGATACAACATGATGTGATGTTCCGATATTTTGGATCGATACCAACAATATACAACGATACTCAAATATACAGAAGTACCGTTATCGAAATGAATGGTTTATATTGTAATTTTTTTTTATAATTTACAAGAAACAGTTCATCAAACAGTTTACACAGAAGTTATACAAAAGAATTCTTGGTATGTTGCCTAAACTCTTAGAGCGATCAATAAGTACGATACGATACTTGGATTTGTATCGATTCAAAGTATCGATACAAATGCATCCCTTGACAAAACTATATTCAGCTTAGCCGAAAATGGTAACAAGACAAATAGCAATGCACTAGGCATAAATTAGCATAAATATCAGGTGAGATGTTCAAGAGTTTGTCAACGTACATGCAACAGTATGCACCATTTTATTCGTCCGTGACATCACCTTTTTAGTTGCAAGTACTTAGATGAAGAAACAATAATAGACCTTACTATGTAATGACGTAAAGTTTATGTTGCATTGTCATTGAAGCGAATAAAAGCAACTTTTTATTGCAAATCTTGTAAATGGCTTTATTTGTTGAGGTAAAATAAAATTACAGTTGAACGACGCCGCACAGTGGGCTGAAAATAACGTTTCATAGACATACAAATTGATTTTCTAATTTGACCTGTTTCTTTATTGGAATCTGTTAAGACATGCTTGTTATTGATATGTTCTGAGTATGAAGTCATAAACCACAGGAAAAGATACACTTTCGATTTTTTTTCAGAAACTTTGTATGGAGAAAACCATATAATAAGCTATATCTCGGCTGTCGCGTGAGTGCGGGTTATTTTCTTTCACATGATTTTTGCTCTATTTTTTTGCTAATTTTTGATGTATAACACCACCCTCGCAGAAGTGCGATTACTGAGAAAAAAATAATTTAAAAAAATATATTTTTGTTTCCATCTACATTGGCATTATTAACAAATTTTAATTACATATCTCTAAAAATCATAGCATAGCGGTCATATAAAAACTGCACTGCTGTTTAGCTTTCACAATTTTATAATAATAAAAATTATGCGGCTTATATTATAGAAAAATCAATTATGTACCTTTAATACGGTCGGCTTTTTCTTTATATGTAAGTGTCTTTTTTATTTTTCTGTTTTTTGACAAAATAATAATATTCTTCTATTTTACTATTTTTATTAATGGTAATTCTTAGTAATGATTAAAAATCATTACACACCTGCCTAATGAGCCATCATAATTCCGCAGGTGCCTAATGATTTCGTTGAAACAAAACAATAGGTAGGTAAGTAGGTACTTACTGATTAAAATTAATCTATTGTTTCAAAAAGGTCGTTCAAGACCCATTAGTGTGTCATAAACAAATTAGGTAAAAACATATTTCTATAATATAAGCCGCATAATTTTTATTATTATAAAATTGTGAAAGCTAAACAGCAGTGCAGTTTTTATATGACCGCTATGCTATGATTTTTAGAGATATATGATTAAAATTTGTTAATAAAGCCAATGTAGATGGAAACAAAAATATATTTATTTTTTATTTTTTTTTTCTCAGTAATCGCACTTCTGCGAGGATGGTGTTATACATCAAAAATTAGCAAAAAAATAGAGCAAAAATCATGTGAAAGAAAATAACCCGCACTCACGCGACAGCCGAGATATAGCTTATTATATGGTTTTCTCCATACAAAGTTTCTGAAAAAAAATCGAAAGTGTATCTTTTCCTGTGGTTTATGACTTCATACTTAGAACATATCAATAAGAAGCATGTCTTAATAGATTCCAATAAAGAAACAGGTCAAATTAGAAAAACGATTTGTATGTCTATGAAACGTTATTTTCAGCCCACTGTGCGCCGCGCCATTACACGGAACGTTTTGTACAGAATTTCATTGTATCCGTGTAAACAGCAGAATATTGGCGTGTGTCTCCAATATTGGGTGGAGTAACACTGTAAAATACCGTACGGTAATAGACTTTACAGCAGTAGTCACGATACTAGAATACGCTGGCCCTTATTCTATTGAAAATCCGCACTACAATACACTAAGCCAGCTCAAGATCGATGTATGTATTACTACAGGCACATTTCATGCCGTATTGCCCCACACATACATACTGCTCCTTTTCGCCCTTATCCGCTAAGTAGTAAGGTTGAAAAGTGGTCGACCGTCAGTAACCTCGGTAATACATCGCCGAAGTGATGTCAACGCCACCCATGTGAACGTAGTTTTATACTGAATCATTTTTGCAAAGAATGAAAACAAATTAATGACAGCGAGTGTTTATTTCTAAACAGAAAACAATCCTGTGCTCAGAAACAACTGAGTGGTCGATTCGGAAGCGGTCTCGAAATAAAAAAAAACAAGTCACTAAAAACCTAATTTGTAACTTTAATACACCAAACGAAATGTGATAGTGAACATAAACTTACCTATATAAGTTTAATTTGTGATTTACAAAATCACGTTACAATGTGCAACGTTATTTAAAACAATTTATGAGTGAATCTTAATAACTTCTGAAACATAAGAAAAGATATAACTCGGCCTGTCCAAATAATAAATTTACTTCCTAAATGAATAAAAAACATTGACGTTTAGGTAGGAGGGTTTATTTATCCGAGGTCTGGTCTGGAACTCTGGACATTAGTGGATAGTGCTGTGTTGATAGTGTAGTCATGTTTCGTAATCTACCTTTAATGGACAATGTGTTGGCCCGGAGGAAAGACGAATCGCTTCTTGAGCTTGAGGTCGTGGGGTCGGACCTGGCAAGTACACATAGGAACTTTTTCAATTTAATCATCAAACTACGTAAAACTTTATCAGAAAATCTTTCTAAAACTATCTAAAATCACTATATTTTTTTACGTGGTGTTTTCTTAGTGTTGGTTTTATCAGAAATCTTAAACCCGTTATGAGCAAACGTGGTGATCGATGCTCGTTTATTCAACGTTTAATTGAAATCCTTTGTACCGCGGTGGAACCGCGTCACATGAGGTCGAACTCACAACAAGACTGTTTTACGAAGGACACGTCAAACAAGCTATCGACAATTTTCTCGCTCAAGAAACGTAGGTACAATAGTAGGTCCTGTGGCAGTTAAAGAGACATATTTAATTCTGTACCACCCAAAAACTGCGTGATACTCGTTTAAGAAAACATAAATTAAGTGTAAAAAATATTATAGAATGGAGCACAATGTGCACCATTACATACTCAAAGTTCTAAGTATAAAAATCCAACGGAAATCGTTGCCAGCTCTGGACTTTAGTGACCAAAATAAATACTTTACTGTTAAAGTCACATCACCAAATTAGTAACCATACTCAAATATAATGGTCATGGATTGAACATAGTTGTGCCAGGCCAGTAGGCAGAGCTACTATAAACAAAATTGGTTAAATCAATCAAATAGAACATAGTAATAGTGATGCAATACACATGTAGATAATCACTGACTGTTCACATAACCGACAAGAACATTCTAGTTGCTCTGTAGATGTTTCTAGTTGCTACCTCTACTCGCTTTTGACTAATTGTGGTGACGGTGAGACAATACAGTAAAAAACAAAAGCAAATCAAACATGCGAGGCCTCAACCCAGTTTGGAGAGATTTTTATCCTCATCTCCTATACAACGTAATATTAGAGTGTCTGCCCATTCCAGCTGAATTCCGACGGGTACGGGTCGCACACGTCGCCGGCGCGGGCGCCGCTCGTGACCGACGAGTGCGACGCGCCGCCAGACGAGACCGAAGCCCTAACGCCTACTGAGGTGGTGCTCCGGTACCGGGCCTGCTGCCAGCCTGAAGCAGCGCCCAAGAATGCCAAGTGAGTTAAGATTTTTTACTTTTATCGACAAGTTCAAATTTAATTGGCTAGCGAACCTCCAGAGTCGACATATACATAATTATGTTGCTGGAATAAAAACGTTTTTGCAAAAAAAATAACCGACTTCCAAAAAAAACACTAAAAAAGTGGAAAATAACTTTACTTTCGGAAGTCGGTGACTATGGTTTGTTTCATTGACTTTTTTGGCACCGACTTCCGAAAGTAAAGTT
The DNA here is from genome assembly GCA_964057025.1 of Standfussiana lucernea. Lineage (NCBI taxonomy): Eukaryota > Metazoa > Arthropoda > Insecta > Lepidoptera > Noctuidae > Standfussiana > Standfussiana lucernea. The sequence goes on along the minus strand of OZ059788.1, from coordinate 7,076,462 downwards.
ATTTTCCACTTTTTTAGTGTTTTTTTTGGAAGTCGGTTATTTTTTTTGCAAAAACGTTTTTAGTTATCGCATCACACACAAACCCTTGTCAAGTATCAATTTCGCAATTTCTTTTACTTGGATGACATATTTTTTACAGCTATTTTGATTTAAAAACCAAACTGCTGAACCGATTTTGATGAAATTTCTATGGGACCAATTGGAAAGCAGATCCATTCAGATAAAAGAATTTTTCAAATCGGTTCATAAATGACGAAGATATGAGGTAACAAACACATAAAAAAAAAACATACAACCGAATTGAGAACCTCCTCCTTTTTTTGAAGTTGGTTAAAAACAAAATGCTCTGATGTTTTTTTCAGTTACTTAAAGTGTAGATCTTGAGTTTTTGAAATTTGCAGGGTTTCGCTAACTTATTTCATTTGATCCTGCATAAAAGTGTCTAATTGTGTTTAATCATTAGCAGAGTTTGATCCTTATTTTTAAGGTAGGAAACTCTGCTAGGAAAACTGGAGTTATCCTTAGCAATTTCTACGCCTATATGCGAGTCTCATAAGAATGCCATTCGTACCAACCATAAAAATACTCAACAAACTGGCCAGCTGTTTTAAAACCAAACTTATGCACATACCTAACTGTCTAGCCATATACCAGGTTATGCAAATACGTATTTATATCCTCCAATCCTATGAATACATGTAGCCTAGTTAATCTACGTCTGAGATCCGTCAATGAATTATTTATGAACTGATCCTGCAATAAATCGCGGCAAGGTAGGCGAAAACAATAGAATTTTATATTACCACCTACATTTGATTAAGTGGAACTAATTTGGCGTCTGTATCGGCAACCTTTTGTGTAGTTTCAATATCCAAATATAAGGGAACCCTTCTGAAATACACAAACGTTATATACTAAGATTTAATGAAGGATTTTTGGATAAAGACAGCTCAGCATTATCGAGAAATATATAGTAGGCAGGTATTTGCAGTATTTGATTATGCATTCTGCGGTAATAATCTGATTGATTAAAGTATGCAACCATTTCTATGCAATAGACAAGTATAATATGAACGATGAGGTATTTGAACGAAGTAAGAACCGTCAAAGAAAGCAAAGCTAAGAGTTCTAACTTTGCCAGTACTAACTCCAAGCAATTACTAAACTACAGAATACAAATCGCATCTAAAATAATTACTTTTACTCAAGTAATCACTTTGACTTGTTTATAAATAAGGGTTCTCACCCGTAACCCGTAACATTCTCATGTTATGTAATTAGGATACCGCCATCTTTATATTTTTTTTCCTTTACAATCATCTAGTAGATATTAGCTGTCTCCAGAATCGTTCGATCTTAACCGTGGCTCATTTTAAGCCTTCTTGTTATTGTTGCTAACAACTGGGTTATTTCCATTCATAATAATCAACTTCTCACGAAATTTATTGATTGTCTTGTAGAACAAATAAACACAATTAAACAGTGATTTGTCTTAGTTACGGTCTCTATTAAGAAAGCGTATGATTTTCAAGGAGAAACAAACAAGTTACTTGTTTTGTTTGCGGGGTAAGAGCAAAGGCTTCAGGCTAAAAATAACGCTTTGTTATATTTGTTTGCCATTTCGTTAATCTTAATTGGTAATCGTCAAAAGTCGATAGAGTAGCGTGGGTCAAATCGACACAGCCATGGCATGTCTCATGTCTGCATCATTCTTCTGCCCTTATCCCAATTTATTTGGGGTCGGCGCAGCACGTCTTCTTTTTCCATACTTCCCTATTACTCGTTACCCCGCAGTAACTTCTTTTCTAGCCATATCATTCTTCTCACAGTCCATCCATCGTTTCTTACATACCCATAGCAAATTACAACACAAAACAAATTATGTTTGAAGAGCCTGTACCAGAATATATTCACAAAGCTAGTATTTTGCTACATCATGAAGAAGGCATGAATCATAATCACTCTGCGATCACTACCGATAGAATTCGTATCAGTACTGCCTTTCGCAAAATCACACGCAGCATTTAAGAACTCTGCAAAAAGTAAAAATATCTTGAAGATAAAAGCACTGAGCAAAAATTAACATAACTAAGGCTCGTTCCATTTATTGCGTGTACAAGTATATAATCCGAATCACAGTAACGAACATTTGCGGAAACAACCTAACGAGCTATTTGTTATTCCAAATAGAACGCTTTCAGCAACATAAATTATTGTCTATTTAACCAATAAAGCACAAACTGGCCAGGACAAAAAACTCGATGAACAATTTAAAAATAAATAAAGGGGAGGAAGCTGTAATCAAAGCACTTCCACGCCGCTTGGATGGACAATCGATTAAATGGTTCCGTACCTATATGGAGCTAAAAAGGACACGTATCATGATAGACAATTTTCCTATTACCAACCTTATCGACAAAATAATAGAGTTGAATTTGATCTGGTAGCACACCAAAGGTGAGGTGTTTGAGATAGACGAAGGCATCTATTATGCGGCTCGAGGATATTGGCACGGGATATAACTGTTATAAGTAAATGACCTGAGTAAATGTTAATGTGTTGACATTATTATGAAGGAAAAGGCCCGAGATATCGTCAAGGATATTTTCTTATACGATAAGGGTAACGGGATCAGGATAAGCTGAACAAAGACCCAAACCTACTTTTGTATTATTGATAGCCAAGTCGCACGTGTAAGATGAAATCCTTTTTCACCTTGAGGAATCTGAGTCGACTAATCCAATCTAACCTGATATTTCGTACAGCAAACATATCATTAAAAAACTGAATTTCCTGAAGGTAGAGATCATTTATGTAAGTACATTTATGTACTTAGAGCTGTGCATATCGTCAGTTGTGGTATAGGTCCCATTGAAGGCAAGCCCATACGCATCAACTGGCAACAAATCCAGACTATTATACTCACTGTTAAATTGAAACCTTCTTTCGTATTGATTACACGGCTTTTTTCTTGGACCCTGTTCATTTCATGTGAAACACCCAAAAATGAAAGTTAAAATTCGCTGATTGTTGTGAGTGTTTTGGTTTTGGTTTCTGGAAAATACAGTGAGGAAACCAGAACTTACAATAAAATGAAAGTCTGAAATCGCGAATCTATTTTGAGCGCGTATGATGTTCACCTTTGTTACCTTCTCTGTATGAGAAGACGCCTTTACCCGGCAGTGGCTTAGTTACAACATATTTATATTATATGAAACGTAAGAAGAACCGTTGCTAAAAATAAATAATATTGTGTGGATCAGATATTGACCTGAAGAAACCTTGAATTAGTCTTCAAGGCAAGACGGTAATTCATCAACAATAATACATCATCATATTACAATCTCTACAATGATTTAATCGTCTATCATTTGGCAGACATTATGGTTGCCTTAGTTATTCAGCCATAGCGATGCGCGATGGCGAGAGATTTTATTCGATTGTTTCGATTGTTCGAACATCTCGATGGTTTTCGATTGTTTCGACTTGGACTCGAGTCCCACTCGGTCTATTTCATTGCGACTGACGCATGGCGCGTTCATTCTGCTGCTTGCTACATATAAGTAATCTGTGGACTGACCCGGGTGATCGAGCGAGACTCGGTGAGTGAGAGTGACTGATTCGACCAATCGAAAACTAACGGTCGATTCAGCTGACTCGAAACAATCGAAAAACATCTCGATTGTTTTGTAGAACTCAAACTCAAAGCATTTATTTCAATTAGACCATTACAGGCACTTTTGAATGTCAAAACACAAAAAATAAACTAAGCTACAGTCCCTGTCACAGGGCATAATAAGTTATTATGCCCTGTGAAAGTACTGTAGTAGAACGGCGAGTCTATGGTTGACTCGATGGTTTATTTTAACGACTCCGATTCTTTCGATTGTTAAAACATCTCGGAATCGCCCATCGCTATTCAGCCATATAATGAAGTAAACACTGATTGTGTGTTGCAAGGTCGATAGTAATAGAGATTATGTCATAGATAGTTTAGAATGCAAGTAATTGCTATGTCGCGTACAATCGCGTACAATGTGGTGTTTATTGATCGTACGTTGTACATCATAATTAATTAGGTAGTAATTTTTTTTGTGTAGTAAATACTAAACATGCATTTATGCGCTAGGTTTTAAGTACCCGTGCACTTATGCGTATTCACTAAGGTATTTAAATCAGCGAGAAATAATTTTGTCTCTTATACGACTTAATTTACAAAGTCTTAATTAATTTTCTTTGCTTCGGTGTTCCTTAATGTGAAAGATAAATCAAATCAAAATATTATTTGCAAGAAATACACTTTTTTATATTACTTATCATGCAGTTTATTATTTCCTTTATTTATTTTTTTTCACTTATTTTTATATTTTAAATATAAAAAATCGTATATTTTATTTTTTTATTTTTTTTTATTTATAAAAAAAAAAACATTTGAAATATAAATAATCATAAATATTAATAATTAATTAATATATAATCATAAACATTTCATAATATTCCGAGAGTTTTCCAAAAAGTAGAGAGAATGAAGGTATGAGCCATTATAGCTGGCATAATTCTAACTTAAAGCAATTCAAATAGTTTCTTCAAGCATATCGTTTTGTATTTGTAAAGCAATCGAAATCGCCATTAAACGCTCGAGTATTGAACGATTTCTATGATAATAATCATATTTTACAGTTTAAAGATTGTCTTGAAATAGTCGTAAAAGTCAAGAGCAGGAAATATGACTAATTTCATAGCTCACGCAGGTGGAATGTAATTTCTGATTATTATTAAGAGCTGTAGTAATGGAGGATTCGCTGTTATAACACTGCTATTATAAGCTAACTAAACAAACCTGCGTTTGATTCGGTCGGGCAAAGTGTTATTAGGTTTTTCATCAGGACTTTTTCTTTAGTAGCTAGTGACCGGGATTTGCCCGGTTGATGATAATTGCTACATACATATACCCGCCCACGGTTACATAGTTCTGCACTGGTAAAAGTTTCTAAATACAAGATTACTCCTTTGACAACCCTTTCGGGGATAAAAATTCGTGATGTTTTGTTATGTTACTAGAATAAAAAAGAAAGACAGATAATGTCAGCATCAGCTGTTTATAATTCCATGCAAGTTGAGGAAAATCGACAGAGAAAGGTTTACTATGATACTTAAACCAATGACCTGGCAGCCCGCCACCAAGAGCCGCCTCATACTGCAACTTTACTAGCTTTAAACCCGCTACCACATTAGCCTTTCAAATTGCATTTTGAGTCGTTATTTTTCAACTACTTAGCGGTCGGCTTCCAGGCGAAACTTTTAGTAAAATACGGAGAGTGTTTTACTCAAAGTGACCGGTCAAACTATGGATTTTCACTGAGACATATAACAAAAGAAAGATTTGTCGGTTCGTAGTTATAATAAGTTAGTTTTGGAAGTTAGATAGGCAGTTCCTCCATGTGAAATACTAGGTCCAGATGCAGCCGGATAGACTGATAACCGACTTCAACATAGGTACAGTTTAATAGGAGGAAAATGTTAGGCAGATGATTTAATAATGATGATAAAGAGGTTAATTTCTCTAAGTCCTTATTCTCATTAAATTTAACCTCAACAGTTGCTAATCATGCAACAGAGTTACGTCGGTAGCTTCATGAAAATATCACAAGAACCCCTTTACATAAAACGCATTCCTTTCAACATAACTCTGGTATCTATGATCATCCGAATAAAAGAAAACGATATGCACCAGAGGCCCTCGGAACTTGTAAAATATTCAGCGCCCAATGTTTCGCGCATCGTTCCGTACGAAAACAGGGAGCAGAGATAAAGTCACAAAATACCGTGGATACACTGTAAACAGAAGCCCAATAATATTATTGCCGCGGAACCCTAATAAAATAGTATTATTACACAACCGGCTCGTGAAATGGGTCACGGCGTTTGAATAAAACACTTTAAGAGTTTTTTACAAAGAGACTGTCGAGACAAAGCGCGGGATTATCATATTTAACTGCGCATTGCTAAGCGAGTAAGCGTGTTCAGTTCTCTTTGCCAAGAAAGTGTTGTTATATTGCAAACTGGATCAAGTACTAGGACCGGATGATTTATAAAGAGTACTTCTTGATAAACTACATTTTTTAATTTGAGGGCTGGTTGCCGTAAAACTTGATCCTTATTACAATTTTACTCCAAAACGAGATGTCCTTTGAAAATTTCTTTAGTTCTAGCCACGATTTCAAGAAAGATACAAGCATAAAACTGAATTTAAAATCTACAGATTTGCAACTTATCTATGCTCGATTCTAGATTTATAATTCAAAATTACCTAAATCTTGACCGTTATAGTATAATCAGCCTACAATATTCCAACTTTTAGGGGTAATCCATCACACCACGCGGTTTGGTGAATGTCAAATGTCTCCAAATTTTCGTTTCGTGATTTTCTCACGACTGCCGGCTGCGACGTTATAGCAGCGTCTATAATCTTGGACCAAAAGGAGGTTAAAATTGCGCTAAGACTGGACTATTGCATCACACGTCCACCGTTAGCAATGCATGTGGCGATTTTAGCGTATGTCTGTGGGTCACCACTAATTATAGTGTCTTAACTAAAATCAGAACGCGGTATATGGCTGTCGCAGTCGTGGTTTTGCAATTACCGCGCTATGTCTCGATTAGTTTTTGCTTTAAGTGGCTCATTAATATTTACTAGCTTTGCATAAGTACCATTAAAGATGCTTATAAAAATAAAGGAGGATTTAATTCGTCTTGATTTCCTGTTGATTTGCGGTTTTTTGAGCAGTATGAAACCGCAAATGATGTCATCACCATCAATCAGAATTTAGAATCATCAAAATCGGAATATGTGCTTGTGTAAAGCAGAATCATAGGTGTATTTGCTTATCTCTGCACCTTGAGTTTAACTTAACCCCACAAGGTGGCCCATTGACTTGATGAAGGTCATGGAGATTTGCAGAAAGCGGACAGCGCAAGACATCCTAAGCCAATATGATGAATGCCTATAGGCAGGGCCGTCTTTAACCAATTTGAGGCCCCGGGCCCTTAAGAATATTGGGGCCCTTGTAGGTTGCAAAAGCGAGCGAATTCCTCCCCGCCTCGGATATTAAGTTTTCTTGTAACGGTTCATAAAGAAATATTAGTAGGTAACTATTGACTTATGCTGAAAGTTAGAGAATAAGTTAAGTTTTTTTTGAAAGCTACTATCTATGACATAAACCTCGGCAAGTGCCCAGGGCCCACGACTTAAGAGGGGCCCTTAGATTGTGATCCCTGGTCACTTGCCCAGAATGCCTAAAGGAAAAGACGGCAATGCTTGTAGGAAGTCTATGTCTACCAACAATGATGATGACATCAGTGGTTATAGCAAACAGGGGGCCAAGTCCTATTTTTTAAAGTAATTTACTGATTTACAAGACGCACAAGTGACAAAATTAAAATAACTCTGTGTGAAGAGTTTGTTATAATAAATAAAGACTTGACAACATTATATCACACCACCATAACATCATAACATCGTAGTTGTACTACAATATCTGTCCATAACAAAACCATAAAAATAACAAATAGTAAACTTGGCAATACTTGAAATGGTTCAATGAACTCATAAGCTTCGGAGCATCGGATCGCGCATGCGCTCTCTGCTCTCATCCGGATATTATAAACAAAACTTCTTTTACTGGTGTGTTCTTTAGATCAACTGATAGATGCTTTTTTGTAGGTAGGTAATGTCGGATTATTAACGATAGTATAAAAAATAATATAATGTCGGTAATATTTTCCGGAAATATTACCGGAAAATATTTCGCATAAGTATCGAGTTCCTATTTTATAATCAACTTAATAATTCTCAAGGTTAACCTCAACAGACAAACACAAATCGGACCACAAAGCTTCATCCTCCTTTGTTCCGTATTTCATTCCTTTGTCTATGGGATTATAGAGATATGTTTTAATGTTGGCACTACACGTGCATGTGCAGTTTTAGGGTTGCCAGTATTCGTGGGGAGTGTTGGGAGGTTGGGGCATGGCCGGGTCAGTGGGTCGCTCGCGCAGCCTCCCGGAGCTTTCCGGGAGAGACGCGCCTCTATCGACCGCGTGCCGCCACCCTAGGGTTGCCAAAAATTGTTTTTGGATACAGTTCCTGTATTATACAAAGATAGTTTGTGGGCAGATATGAAGACATCATGGTTTTTGATATAAGTATGGGGAAAGTTAAGACGGTATACAGAGGAATGTTGTAAGAACGATTTTGTAAAAATATATTTTGAAGAAGAAAGGCAAGAATTTTTGCATAGAATCATAATTTAATATATGTTTTACTAAGTGGACGCAAAGCATTACTTCTTATGTTATTTCGTAAAAAACATGCAAAAGGAAATAAAGTTTTATGTCTACAAAAATTAAACAATCCTTTGACCCGAGATTACATTCGACACTCCTCCCATAAACGGTACAAAGACCCTCTCGCTATTAAAGAGTGCAATATATACAAAATGGGGTGCGTTCGGAGGGTCGGTGACGCCCCTGTTTTGGGAGGACAAGCCGCGCAGCATCCACTACTGCGCAACTCTCTACACACTCGGGCCAGAGGCTCGGTTCGTCGCCGCACCTCGATACTTCCGGAGGTCTTTTATCGTGTTCCCTGATCCTTTACCTGTCCTCAACCCTGAGCACATCATTATGGACACACTGTAACTCCTCCTACTGCCCTAAGTGTTAAAAAGTGATGGGGAAAGACAAGCATCAGCCCACTGAGGCTGAAGTGAAGGTGGCTACAGTGGAACTCGAGTCCGTAGATAACATGGCTACGTTACCGGTGGGGCAGCATCGCCAGCAGGGTAGTGACATGGCGATCGCTGAGAAGCACAACAACGCGAACAAAGAAATGGAGCTGAAATGCGTCCAGCCCAAGCCGTCTAAAAAGTATGTCATATTTAAGTAGATAGTGTTTATAGGTGTAGTGTTTTATTGCTTGTTTATATAATTATTTAAAGTAGATCATGAGAACTAAAACAGTCAATAGGTACCTACATTTATTTATTCGGTAATTTTTAAACTTTATTTAAAATCGTTATCTACGCGTGAATTATAAATAAGTTGGGTGTGCATCAATTCGCCGGGCGTTTTATAACAATGCATTTAAAAATTCAGAATCCTTCTTTAAAAACAATAACCAGGAATGTGATTTATTTATGATAAAATAAAGAAGTTTATTCCAAAAACTAATGCGGATAAGAAAGAGAGAGAGAATTTTGATGTTTTCTTTTACTACCGTTGATTTTGAAGGATTATTTTATTTGAACGCTTTTTAAAAAAACGTATTTCCTCATTTGGATAAAACCTCAAATATTGTACTTATTATAAACTTTTTGAAACTAAATTTATTATTAATATTTCACAAAACAAATAATATGTGAATTAATCATTCACAAATTAAAACGGCTGGCTGGTTTTAAGAGAATATCCCACTCCCAGAGTTTACAACTTTATTACAAGTACTAGCAAAACTTTGACGCCACTTAACGTACATCTTTTGTTTCTTTCACAGAACTTCACTCTTCATCATCTCGAGTTTCATCTACGCGAAACTCCTGGTTGTTGTGTGTATAGCTTACGTCATCAGTGATGTCATCACACACAACCTCCCCCTTTATTATTATGAGGGGTTCTTCACCTACCTGTATGGCATGAGCATTCTGTTTTTGTTGTACGTCTTCTGCTTCTTGCTCCAAGGTACGTTAAATTTCGCGTTTGAATTAATTTAAGCCACAGATGTACTACAATTTAAATACATAACGATTGTCTTTGTTCAGAGAGTGCATGCTGCAGCGGAAGTCCTCCAAAACCGAAGCCCCCGCCAAAGGAGAAAAAGCCTAAGAAAGAAAAGGAAAAGAAAACCAAAGATAAGGAAGTAAAAGATGGCAAAGATGTAAAGGAAGGCAAAGACAAGAAAGATGGAAAGAAGGAAGGCAAGTCTAAGGACAAAGGAAAGGACAAGGAGGAGAAAGAAAAGGCTTCTAAAGAGGCCAAGAAACAAAGTCAATTCCAGGTGAGTGGTGCACTCCACAACACTATCATACACAGCACATCCATTATTTTTGTATTTAACATTATTCCACATTCTCTTGACGCTTTCCCGTGTCGTCCTGTGTTAGTAACCACATATTTGTTTGTATTAATTTCAATTACCTACCTACGTGATTTGTTTAGTTTAACTTTTTGTGATTCGCACTCGTTCGCAATTTTTATTATTTGACCGATCACTAGTATCATGGTCAACGCTTCGTCCGTACACATCAGGCCGCATGAATCCCTTTTTGTTTACGCTGCCTACTTTTTTGTTTTTTCCATATCATTTGGGCAGGAGGTGTATCCCCGTAAGATGCGTGATAAAGTTCGTCAACAGCAATTGCAATTGCAAATGGCGCAATTGTATGCGTCTGATCAGGTGAGGTATCTTGACGCATCCCGCTTGAAGTGTATCATATCATTACGGAGTGCTTTGGATGTGCTGTCGTAGTTCGTCTGTTCATACTGCTTCTGTTTTCGCTACTGGATCACCTTGCTTTCATGTAGGCTTCGTACACACTTGGAAGTCATGACACTTGACTTTAAGATTGTAGAATTGCATCGACATTTTCCTGAGTTGAAACTTGATAATAACAAACGAATCCTCCTTTCATTTAGTTTTACTAATTGTATCTAAGCTAGTTGCAATTGCCACCTTGTTTTCAGAATGAAATCAAACGATCAATCTCCCAGTTACTCCTATAACCGAAAAAATACTGCATTTCAAGGCGTCTTTTGATCCTTGGATGGTCCTTGATTTTGTGAACATTTTTACTCTTTACATTTTATTAACTTTATTTCCTACAACAATTTCAGCAGCACCAGCAGCAGGATATTGTGGAGCTGGAAGCTGGTCCTGTTGCAAGACCAGCTCGTAGGCGCAAGACTTCTCAGAACGACCACAGCCATGGCAGCTTCTTCCTTAGGATTGGCGCTATTGGTATGAATATATTTTATTGTAGCATTAAGGCCAACAAAATGTTTGCTCATTACTCTATTGTTAGTGTTTATATGTATTTCTCTCGTCTTTCAGCCTTTGGTCTCGGTACCATGATTTACAATGGACTGGAGTTTGGAACATTCTTCGAATTGCCCATGGAGTCGCCTTGCTACTTAATTTTGAAGGGAGTTAATCCCGTCTTGCAAATGGTGTTCACTTTTATGCAAATGTACTTCATCTTCATGAATTCACGGGTAAAAAAAAGGAATTTAATATTGTGGTCAAATTATTATGAAGTTTTGCAATTATTTATATATTCTTTTGATTTTTTAGCTGAATATTCATCGATTCAAAGTGATCGCCAGATTTGGTCTGATGCATGTCGTTGCGACAAACATTTGTGTTTGGATTCGAACTTTAGTGTTGGAGTCACTGAAGGAAATCACTGATTATCACGTTAAGAATCCTCATGGTTATTCTGGCGAAGGCGTACTAGGCAGTGAGTATCTTATTTAAATCCATAGATTCAATTTAAATTATTTCCTAATATCTAAGAGCATTTTGCATTTCAATCTCTTGCAACTAACCTGCTTTTGTTTTTTTTTATAAATCATAAATCACTTTTGTACATAAATTAATGGCGCCTTCGTCTTCAGAAGTCATCCGTAAGCACACTCTGAGGCATTCCGGCAAAGTGTTCGGTGCTGCTTCCACCGCCGCTACCTCTATCGCATCTACCGTAATAACCACCGCTAAGACCACTGGAGAGCAACTCATGAACGTTGTCACCTCCACAGCTGTTCCCAACACCACTCCTACCACAAGTTAGTATTCACCCACATCAATGTTCTGTTTCCCTGTTTCGCTAATATGTGCATGTATGTCAATTAAAATGTGTTTGGACTAATTTTTCAGCAACTACTATCTCATCATATAATATCGTGGGTGGTGGGTTACTTCCTAAGTCAAAACTAATCGACACTATAAAGAGTACGGTAGGTTATGACAACGGGATGGGATATGGTCGCGAGTTCAGAGAATGGCCCAATGACAATCCGTTCACTACGACATCTTTTGCACCACTAAACACGGAGTCCGATAAAGTGACTCAGACACAGACGGCCATGTTAGAAGTCTTCCAGTGGCTTCGCACTTCGACTTTGAAACCGATTCTTAACGCTATATCAACTATGATGCCAAGCACGACTTCCGGACAGATAGTAACTGATAGAGATGAGTGGGGCAATAGTATCGAAACTTATCGTGTAGATGAACCGCCACATTCGCCAGGTTGGTCGTTGGAGTGTCGCATTGAATTATTACAAAAGTAAAACGCCGTTGCACTTTTTATTTGCGGTTTGTCAGATATTTTTTGTGTTCATTCGTATCCCACGTACGCGTCCGTTGCACTTGAGTTTCCTCATTATTTTACTTTAGGTTCCTTTGCGTCTTTTGCATGTAAATACTTATGGGTTATGCAGCCACCTTTTGCTATTTTTAGATTTGCAATAAGTACTTATACTTTATCGACGTGTTCGCACAATATCCTTGAATATAAAGTACGACAGTTGGTACTTAAATCTAGAATAGCAAAGGATGGCAGTAGTTTCAATGTGTAGATTAGTTTTTTTTGACAATCTTGACCAAATTCCGATCAAAATATTTGACTGTGAGCATTTTTTTTTCAGTGCCCAACTCTTCAGAGATCTTCGAGTCATTCGACGGCCTCAATCCCGCTGCGCTGATCGCCAATATTGATAACACTACGGTGTGCGGCCGAAACCCAATTATGGGCACTATCGTAACCGACTCGGCGCCTTATCTGTATCCGTTCATCATTGAGTACTCCCTCATCGGCGCTGCCGTCATTTACGTTATGTGGAAGCACATTGGCCGCTACCCCAGGTAATATAACCGTTTTGTATTATGCAAATTCCGTAACCCAGCAACCGTAAATGTAGGGTAACATTAACCACATTTTAGATACATTCAGCACCTCCATTAACATGAAGTTGCAATAACCGTACATAAAATAAACCTTCTGTAACCATTTGTAAATAGTTTCCCCTAACATTAGAGTCACGCTCCTCACGGCAATTCCTAACACTAGAGCACGATTAGAGTAGACTGAGAATTAAAGAGTAGCAACGCGTCCGTGACTTTACACGCGTTTGGTTACAGCGTGGCCAACGACGAAGATCTGGAAAGACGTCTGGAGGCTGTTCTCTCCCGCAGGGCGGCGGCGCTTGCGGCGGCTCAGCGAGGTAATCGCGTCGATTGCGCCGGAGCCTCCAAAGGCCTCTTCTGTGGACTACTGCTGCTCGTCGCCTCTCTCATCTGCTTGATACTCTTCTTCGTCTTGATCAGACACCAAGAGTTGAAGCGCCTGTCGATATATTTGGCCGATGTGTCCCACTGTGCTTTGATGGTCCTCTCTATACTGGCGATTCTAATTGGATTTATACGGTAAGAAATTAGTTTTCTTCTAGAAAACACATTTTAATTACCATTATCATGTTTTTTAGTTTAGTTTTGTGTTAATTATTTTGTTTTTATTTCCTCCAATCCCATTCAACCCCTTATCCTGTTCGTGTTTGAATATCCTACACTCCATCAATGGCTCCAATTTGTTTTTTGCACATCGACCGTGCTAACCCACATAATCACTATTCACAATTACAATAAATTTTCCATTGCATTTCTGTTCTTACCACAAACCTGTTTTCTTTATGTTGTCTTTTTGTTTACCATGTTTTTGGTTTCACTCATTCTCCTAATATTAGTGGTCGTGTAATGAAATGGAGCAATACTCCTCCCTCCTGTACCGAGCCTCTCCGCAGGGTGCAATCTTTGAAGTTCCGCTCCGAAGAACAATCTGACCTGAACGACATCCTGCTTCGTGTCTCTGCGTTTGGCCTGTTCGTGTATGCTGTGTTCAGCGTCATTGCTGGTGGAATGGGAGCCTTCACTCATGAGCCGAACCTTCTCGTCATGATTACTGGTTGCTTGAGCGTGCTTCAGGTAAACTACTGTTTCCTCACATTTTATTATTTCTTTACTTTTTTATATTCGTGTGCGTTTAGCTCATCTTTCGAAAAACTAATGTCATTTGTTTAATTTCGTAACCCAGGTGGTCCTTCAACTGCTATTCATCGCCGATGTTTCCCGCCGTCGCGTCCACCTGCCCGAACAAGAACGCAGCAAGCCCGCCCGCCAAGCCGTCACTTTCCTCCTGATCTGCAACGTTACCATGTGGCTCATCTACACCTTCGAAGCACAAAAAGTCCTGGCTAACCCTGTAAGTAGCGCCTGCTGCTACTTGCTGTACTGAGGAGCTCTCAGCTTTACGGCATTTTGGGATGTTTACTCTCTAATATACTAACAATGACTTATTCTCTTTTCAGGTGCAACTTGATTTCTACGGTTTCGTGGCTTGGTCTCTCGTACAGCGCTTCACTCTACCACTTTGTATTTTCCACCGTTTCCACTCAGCTGTCACTCTAGCCGAAATATGGAAGACTAGCTACAAAGCGCGTCTGGAGTGAGCGCTTCAAGCCGACTAAGTTGGAGACCTAAGTCCAATCAACAACATCCTAAATGCAACTAGGATGAATACTACGGATTTCGTCCTCATCCGGGACAGCAATTTTTTGTAGGTAGAACGGATAAAATTACTACTAGTTTTCAAAATCATCTCGCTATTTCAAGTGTTAGTATAGGTGTGACGAATTTAGGATGGTAAACATTGCATTTTACAATGTAGAAGTGACTAAGTAATTGCTCTCCCGGACAGTATTGTAGTTGACACGACATAATCACTGGATCTACCTACCCTATGGATCATCGTTATGTTGGTTATTATTTGCTACGGTTCTTTCATACTTCGTTTATCTTTCACATTCCATTCTATTTTAACAGATTCAATAAAAATTAGGTTTCTTGAAAGACTGACTGTGGAGACTTTAAAGCGACCAAGCATACATATTTTCAGCTCATTTTCTTTGATAGATACGTAACAGAATTGCTCAGATTTCGGAATTCTATACTTGCAAATTTTTAAACGTTGAATGATAGCATTTTAATATGATCTGATCGAAACACGATAATAAAATAAATCCCAGTTGTGAAAAGTTCCCTCCTTTGTTAGAAATAATTTGTGTGCCATGGTTTTAGGGTTAAGGCTTGATTAAAATTTGACAATATTTTACATTTCTGGAATCATTTCAATCTTAAAACAAAATCTATCTTCTCTGCGATTGGTATTCATTGTTGTTATGAATTAATTGTAATAATTAATTGAATTTGGAACATATTATGGTCGATGAATTTAACATTTCAACACAAAATGGGAGCCGTTTTGTGTGTTTAAAACCGTATCTAAAATATAAGATATAAATTAATTAATATAAAATTAATTACTATATTAAAGTTTCAGAAGATTTATTAGCCAACATAAATTTGAGGTAAACAAGTAGGATAACTATAAAAGTTTAATATTATATGGTATCTTAAGAGGGTAGTTGACGTGTCGAAAAACTATATCCGATTAAAAGTACTTAACTTTAGAGAAATAGTAGAGACCTGCCGCTTGAGCTGCAGAGCGCCGCTTTATACGGATCATTTGGGTATTTGAGTTTAGGAGACATTTTTATTGCAAAGGGGCCATAAAAATGTAAATTTTTTATCACTATGTAACAAGCACATTTATAAAGCGCTGATGTTAGCAAGTTCAGAGATATGGTAACACTAGATCTAGTATTAAGATACAATTACTGGCAACTTTATTAGATGTTGCTAGTGCGTAACTTCTACCTATTAGTGATTATTATAATCGATTACAATTACAATTTGCGAAATTTAACTTGGGACTAAGTTCACAGCGTCAACATTATAAACGCTAAGTTAAAAGTTAAAATTTTTCTCTGCAAATATTTTCATAATGATTTTTGTGCAATCTATTTTTATAGGCTGACTAATTTACATACCTGTCTATTCGTGTAATGCAATGATCAACCGTGATTTACACGTGATATCATTTCTATGTTATGGATTTTGTATAAAATAGTTCATACTCAATTATTTATATTTATTAATTTTGTAAATTAACTATAAGGTAAAATCGTAACTTATTGCTCTAGAGTCTGAGAGTAACGTGTGCTTACAACGTGAGATTTCGAGTGGATGTAGTTAGTTTTCGATTGGTTTAAAATATTTTAATGATTAGTAATTTATTATTATAAACAGTGGATGTAAAAAACATGAAAAGAGAGCTCAATCGTATTGATTTTTGAGAAATTTAATGGGTTAACAATAACAGGTCTTGGCATGTTTATTGTTAATAACACCAACCAGCGAGTTTGGCTTGTTTTATCACTGCCGATATTTTTAACAATAGATAATTGTTAGTAAGTCCTTTGATAAACCTATACTATTTCTAACTTGTTCAATTTTGTAGGTGATATTTAATGTGTACCTTGATGTTTGGAACAAAATGTACCGATGTTTGTAACTCTAGGTAAGTACATTATTATCATACCTATGTGGATACTCAATCAGTGTTAAATAGATACCAAAAATTTGGAAATTCTACTTTATAATAGATATATAATTAATTTATGTAAATGTCTATTTGAATAAATTAAATACTACTTATACGTGATTGTTCGTTTTATTTGTAAGCTACATACTTCTTTTACATTATGTGCCTACTAAACTGCTTGAAAACCTGGGGTTCCTCAAGCAGGAATCCAATTTGTGCTTTTTTATTTGCTGTAGTTAGTGATTACTTAGACCCCAGCCTGTTAACAATGATAATTATCGCTCCCTCACTTCTTAGGACATTTGTGTAAGGTCCCTTGCAAATCCAGGGGTGACTAATACAGCGGCACCGTGTAACTCAGTGCTTGATTTAGATATTACAGAAGTAGGATGACAGCCAAGTGTAGCTCATTTCTGTGTTAACAGTATAATAATCACATTAAAGTGAAACTTTAAACACTGGTTGTTGTTATTATTCACATTCTTAATTACCACTCAAATTAAAAAGAGAAAATATCATCATCAGAATCATTTTCCTGGTGGGTGGGTTACCATGATCTGTTAGTGCAGGAATGTTTTAGTATTATTCCGAGAGTGGGTGAGAGATGGCGCTAGACAGCTGTCTAGCGCTATCACTTTCCCACTCTCGGAATAGTTCTAAACATTACTGCACTAACAGATCATGGTAACCCCCCAGGTCGGCTTCCAGTCTACCATAAAACCTACATGGAGCGACTGCCTATCTGACCTCCAAATCCCAGTTATAAGATGACCCACTGGCCGAATGCACGGCAATAAATTGTGTTGTAACATTTAAATGTAAATACATACACTGAATACCTAATAGGTACTACACGCGGCGACACTTCAAGTTATAAATTTCCAGCATAACATGGCCTCGCTTTGTATAAATTTCCGATACGGTGAGAGATCCGCTTATACTGGTTTTTTATAGCTTGATTGATCATCGTACGTACATATTCTGTTTATTACTTCACCCACTTTGATGAGAAGCGCCAGGGAAGCCCATGAAATTCAATTTTTATTATGATGTTTGCAATCTGCAGGTCAGTTGTAGGTTGATTAAAATATGATTCGCAACCGAAAAAATATAGCTTAACTGAGTTAGGTATAATCAATAAAACCATCCTTAGAACACTCTAAGCAAGATGCAATCTCTGGCGGGAGCAGTTTAAACCCCCTGACTACTTCAACGATCCATCAAACAGCCTTCCAGATGGGCACGCGTTGCCGTGGCCGACTAGGAAATCTTTAAACAGACTTCGAACCCAAGTCAGCCGGAGCGAAGACAATCTCTGCAAATGGGGGTTCATGGACGACTCAGACCTCAAGTGCGTATGCGGCGTCTCCCCACAGACAATGGTACACCTTCCATCTTGCACCGCATGCCCTATCACCTGCGCACTTGATGATCTGCTTACTGCATCAGTGAGCGGAGATCGCGTGGCTGAGTTTTGGACTAAACATAATGTTTGAACTTATTTGCCATCGATACGCTAAGAAGAAGAAGATTTAATTACTATTTCATGAAAGAGTAATTTGAGCTAAGAAAAATTTGGTTTCGTGGGCTACCTAGGCGATTTTAATTTAGTGGTAACATTGTTTCCTCAATAATCGACTAAAGAGTAGCAACTACACTACCAATTTTTTTCAAGTAGCAACTTCCACGCCGCTGTTGTCTATCAATTTGACATTTACAACTGACTGTTGACTGACAGTTTGTTACATCAATCAACCTGATGCGTTGTGAATATATCGGAAACTATCCACAAGTTTAAATTATAATTATGATGGAGTGATTCACCTCAATTAGTAAAACAGTGGTATTAGTTTATTGTGAAAGGACACTGAAAGAATCAAACATGCTCATACGTTGTGTTTTGTTGTTGTTGTGTTTGAACTGTGTGAGGACGACTGAGTATTTTGGTAGTGATGGGGGCCGTGTTGCGGAGTTCAATAGAAGGTTTTCGCTATGGCCTTCTGTCCACAATGCCGCGAGGTTGATGCGAGTGAGGAGGGAAGCGGAGGTCGGTGCTGTAGTCCAAAGCGAGGGTGGACCGGACGTGATTCCGCCTGTCGACAAGTCCCCGCCGTCAGGAGTAGTGAACCCTGCTCCTCATGGTGAAGTCAAAAACATCACGAAGGAGCCGGGTAAAGTTGACACCGTACCGCCGACGCCGGTACCTGCTGCTGGTGAGATTACACAATGAATTCCTGTTATTACACAATGTAACTTAGTGTTTTCCTGTAGTTCTTATCAATTCAAATGAAATATTAGTTTCCTAATCGATATTATTAAATGGCTAGTTAGTTTCGCCAAGCATTTTAATGCCATGAAATACAATCCTACCATATGCCAAATTCAGTCAATGGATTACCTAAGATGAAGCAACATAACATTGAAATTACTTTCTCTAATGAGCAGAGGGAGGGTCATCTACACACAAATTAAGATTATTCATGACCAGTATCAACTTGTAATAAGATTTTTAAATAAGACTATGTTTAAATAAGATTTTTAATGCCTCTATTGAAATAAATAAGTGGTGATATTCATCATAAATAGAGCATTCTATTAACTGGAAGATGCTTTACACATAGTTGGGAAACGGCTTGGCATATGATGATGGAGGATTCTTTCTATCTATGTACCCATATATTATGTAGTGTAAAAAGGCTGCTATATGACACGTAAATGTAAAAAAAAAACTGCTGTTTCCTACAAAACTGCAATACTTACACGTCAAAATGTACTGAACAGCAGTTTTTTTTTAAATAACCGTCGAAAATTTTCTTTGTGGGGGGGTTCAGAATGGTGTACTGAACACGTGGTAATGGGCTTAGCGCCGCTGTCGCTTCCACCCTGTATACCTAGAGTGTACCTGTTTTAAAACAACAGCCTGTATCAGCATCAGTAAGTTTTGTAAACAGAACTTGAAAGTCAATTTTCATACAATCTGTCCTATCAATTTCTAACATGGCAACTGTATTACACATAGAACTTTGTGTGGATTGGCTCCTTGCTTAAACTGTGTCCAATTTTATGGCCATAGAATAATTATATTGGTATAATTTGCATGTGCAATAAATAAAGCTTATTGTCTATGATTAAGATTGTGATGCAGTTTGCTTTTATTTGTTTTATTTTTCTCGTCCTAATGTAATGATACAAAAAAAAACAGTGATTACATTACAGCTTCCTTGCTCAAGGTCTTTGTTTTTTTTATTTCTATTCTGCTCTTATTCTATTGTCTCAATTGCCTACCATCTACAAAGACAGTTATATTATAATCTCCTTGATTGATATTCTCATTACTATTGCTGTGTGACTACTGTTTGTGGTTATATCATCAAATGGGTGTTTGATATGAATTGGTAAACTCCGAAACTCTGACTCAAGACATGCAAAGCAAATTAACACTTATGCCCCATTGTAACAATGATTTGTTTATTTTCCATGTTAGTACATTATTAAGACTTGTTGTGCTGAGTAATAAGGACTATTAAATAAATTAGCATC